>CM035412.1:52432956-52442956 GCA_020310875.1 Ceratopteris richardii | reverse complement strand
AATGACCGGTATTGCTTGAGCAGTATCGCATCCTACAAGCCCAAAAAGATACCTTGTCAGCTCAAGACTTAAGCAAGGTATCCCCAAGGTAAGCTACATTAAGATTTCAACATTAGAAGTATTTTGAAAACACATTTGCACGTGATTAAAGAAGTTTTCAATATCGTGGGATGGGATAGAGTGACTGAAGAGACTGCTTGAGTGAGACAGAGGATCAAGACTGAAGAGGGTTGAGAGTGAAACACTTAGGTGCAAAAATTTTTTGTGTTTGAAGTGATTTTGGCTGTAGTATCGTGATCAAGTGAGTTTTGGTATCGCGATACCAAAATTCCTTAGTATTGGGATACTCGCAGAGTATCATATTGTCGCATACCACTTGAGGTATCGTGATACCATTTTTTGGTATCGTATCCTCAAGTTGGTATCGCGATTATGATCGGCCAATGGTATCGTATCGTGGTCCACTTGGTATCATATCGTTGAACCTCGATAGTATCGTATCGTGAGGAATTCTAGCATCGTATCGCCCAACTGTCCTAGTATCGTATCGTGCATTGTTGCGATATCGTATCGTGACTTGCACCAGTATTGTATCGTGAGGATCCTAGTATTGTATCATGCAGCATAGTAGTATCGTATCGTGCATTCAGGTGGTATCATATTGCCTGAGCCACATAGTATCGTATCATGTAGAAAGCAGTATCGTATCATGAGGATTGTGGTATCGTATCATGAGGATTGTGGTAACGTATCATCAACTGCCCAACTATCATATCATCACCTGTAGAAGTATCGTATCGTGCACAATAGTGGTATCATATCATGTACCTGGTATCGTATCGTTGAACCTCCATATTATCGTATCGTGCAGAAAGCAATATCGTATCGTGAGAATTGTGGTATCGTATCATCGATTGCCCAAGTATTGTATCGTCACTTGCAGAAGTATCGTATCGCGGTAAATAGTGTTATCGTATCGCGGCAAGACTAGTATCACCTAGTGTAGTATCACCACAGTGGTATCACCCATAATATTTTGAGTCTTTTTAAGAGCAAAATTTGATGCAATTGAGGAGCCAATTAGGGGATATTTAGGAACCAAAATAGCCATAGGTGGGTGGATGAACTTGAGGTCAGGAAGGGTGCTAAGTAGTCGGAGAAGTGTTGTTTCATCGATCAAAAGTGCAGCTCAGGCCAGTCACCACTCTATCTATTCTAATACCTCTAGTGACTCAGAGGAGGAGATACCCATGGCTTCAGAAGACATGCAAGGTTCCGTTCCTAAGAGAAACTTCATGTCTACCATAGAAGGGGAATACCGTATCTCTTCGCAATACGTGTCTACTAATTCCCAAGAGATTCCCATCTACTTAGATGGTTTAAATAGATCAGTAGCCAGAATGGTAACTTCCACTAATTCCACAATAGTGCCTAGACTGGCAGTCAAGTATGAAGGAGGAGTGTACATGGAAATGTTAGGTCACATCTATGTGGTAACAGAACATCCAGATCGAATCAATGAGAGAGGAGAGTTAGAAGGACAAGAAAATTTAGGAAGATTGGACCCTAAAGAGTTGGTAACCACTCCTAGAGGCAAATTAGTAGTGTCTCGAGTCTTGAGAGGAGATTTGATACCTCATGATGATTACCTATTAGAGGTCTACTTGATTCATGGATCCGACTTACTGTTACAAACTGACTCACCTACATGCGGATAGGAGGAAAGTCAAATTACCTTCTATGAGTTAAAAGATCCTAAAGATGAGTCTAGAGTCACATACCTAGACAAGAACCAAAGAAGATATTGGCTTTTTGATGCCATAGATAGGGCTCGATTGAAGTATATGGGGTTACCTGTATTTCCTCAATGAGAGCAGGCAACCACCTCTCAAAATCCCTTTGGGACACAACAAGAGATGAAACATACAATGTCAGGACAGACAAGCCATCGAAGCGTTCCAAACCGAACCCATGTGCAATTTACAATGCCAGGACTACAAGCACACAATTGTTGGAGCATGACAATCATCAATTGAAGAATTATGGAGGAATGAAGTCAAGGAGTCAAGAAGAAAACAAAGTCAGATGGTTGAAGGAAGGACATATTCAGAAAATCCAAAGACATGAACACATATGTACATTAGCTGACTTATACCTTTGTCTAGTCATACACTTGTATATATTCATCTATAAATATGTTAGAAAATGTCGGGCAAATAGAGCAGAAGAAGATTTGAGAATAGGGAGAGAGAAATCAGTGTCATTAGACACATGAAAAGTGAGTGAATTGTC
Source organism: Ceratopteris richardii (assembly GCA_020310875.1). Classification (NCBI taxonomy): domain Eukaryota; kingdom Viridiplantae; phylum Streptophyta; class Polypodiopsida; order Polypodiales; family Pteridaceae; genus Ceratopteris; species Ceratopteris richardii. The sequence goes on along the minus strand of CM035412.1, from coordinate 52,440,664 downwards.
CATCCTCACTTAGATGTAAGTTTTCTGAGAAATCGAGAAATTTTGCGCCCGATATTTTGCTGTCTGCTCCTTCTGTGTTTAATCTTTTGAGAAATCCTTCTGCACGTGTTTAAGTTCATAGCTAATCTATCTATGGCTAGAATTTGAGAGGTTAATTGTAATCAGGCTGAGAGAATTTTGATTAGGAACATTCATATGTAAGAATGTTCTAAGAGTCGTAAAATCTGGCGCACATTTCATCTTCAATGAAATGATCATTGCTCAGTCCACAGTGTAAAGTTTTACACAAATGAGGGCTTAAAATCTAAGTTGAAAGGTAAGCCATCTATGGCTAAAAGATCTTGATCAAACGGGTTCAGAGTTGGGAGAACCAGTGCTAAGAAATTGCAGGTGTCAAAGTCGCTATTGCAGAGAAGTACTTTCAGACATAGGTAAAGTGTTTCACACATTTCTCAGTGTGTACTTAATCTTTTTGAGAGATTTAACTTGGCAAAGTTGCGCAACCTTAAGGCAAAGTGTTGTGCAAAGTTTTATCAAAAACTTTACAGGATTGATTAGTCAATGAGTGATTAATCTGCAGCAGATTTTTCTGAAGAAGTTGAATTTGTCAGAACTTTCAATTTCCTGATAAATTGGTGAATGATCTCTAAGTTTGGTGGAGTCTAAAGTTAATCTTGATATAGAGGTGATCTAAATTCAAGGTTAACTTGTTCTTTTGGAGATTAACACTCTCCATCAGTGGTATCAGAGCAGGTTGTGTCAAAATTGAAGTGAAGGAGACTCCAACTACTGCAGAAGTACAAATCTTTACATTTTGAAGGTGCAGAAGGGTAAAGGTTGAAGAAAGATTGAAGAAAGACATACAAAGAGCATCAAAAGGATCAGAAGGAGCAACATTCGAAGTAAAGGTACATTCATTATCTGTAAAGGTTAAAGTTTTGAAGCTACAGGTGAAGTAAAGATGGGAGATAGTCTCCAAATTGAGAAGCCGGATAGAGAGAACTATCCTGCATGGTCTATGAGGATGGAAGCTCACCTTATGAGCAAAGATCTGATAGGATACATCACAGGAGATGAAGAAAAGCCAGAATTCAGAGATCCTAGTGTTCCAACTAGGGAGGAGCTTGCAGATTTGAAGAATTGGATGAAGAAGGATGCTCAAGCAAGAAGCATCATCTACATGGCAGTCAATGACTATTTGCTTCCTCACATTAGAGGACTTGAGAGTGCTTGTGACATTTGGAATGCTTTGGAAGAGCATTTCCAAAATACAACCAAATCAAGGAAGGCTTCACTATGGGCAGAATTTACTACCTTCAAGAAGAAGGCCTCACAATCAATCTCTGATTATGTGACAAAGATGAAGGACATTGCAGATTCTTTAGGTGCAGTTGATGAAGATATTGAAGAAGACAAATTGGTAAGACAAATACTCACAGGGCTAAGAGGAGATGAGAAATGGAAGCCTTTCATTTTATCTACAGAACTTTCATTAGATCATTTTACTCCTGATTTGAATCAATTGTTAGGTCATATGCTAACTTTTGAGAATGATGTCAAAGGAGATGTTGATAAGAGTGCAGGTCATGCAATGTATTCTAAAGACAAGAAGAAAGCCAACAAAGGGAAGCAACAATCAGGTGAAGAAGAAGGTACTTCAAACCAAGCAAACTTCATAAGAGGAAGAGGAAATGGCAGAAGTAGAGGAAGAGGCAGAAACAACAAAGATAATGCAAGAGCTTGTTGGATATGTGGTAAGACCAATCATCTATCTCATGATTGTTGGCATAATAATCAAAACAATGGCAATTATCAGAACTTTAATCAAAGAGCAAGAGGTGGTAGATTTCAGAGAGGAAATTTCAGAGGTAGAGGTGGTAGGAATTCTTTTGGAAGAGGTGGTGGAAGAAACTTCCAAAGTCAATCCTATAATAACACCTACTACAACTATGCATCAGATCAAAAGGAGGACTCAACTCTCATTATGAATACATGTGAAACCTCACATGAGGACATGAGAGTGTTTTATATTGATTCAGGATGTAGTAATCATTTGAGTGGAAATATTGCTTTGATGACTGACCTAGATCACAATGCAATTAATCATACAGTGCAGACAGGTGATAATACAAAGCATAAGGTAAAGTCAATTGGTTCAGTCAAAGCTAAGGATGGGAGCACTCTTCTGAGTAAGGTACTTTATGTTCCCACAATTCCAAAGAATTTGATCAGTGTAGGTCAAATTGTGGAAAAAGGTTATGAGGTAAGGTTTACCAATGATGGAGTTTATGTGGAAGACCCTAGTCAAGGGTATAAACAAGTTATTGCAGGAAAGAAAGAAGGAAGGCTTTTCACATTGAAGGTACAAGGAAATTTTGGACATGCTATGTTCACATATGGAGAGCAGAAGGTGTCAGAATTGGATCTTTGGCATAAAAGACTTGGACACTTTAATGAAAGAGGTATCAAAGAAATGATTAACAATGATTCAGTGCTTGGAATGCCTAACATTGCAGGTCAACACATGACATACAGATGTGAGGCATGTCAATTAGGTAAGGCTCATAAGCAATCCTATTCCAAGCATGGGTTTATGTATTCAGAAAGACTTGAATTGGTGCATACAGATGTGTGGGGTCCTTCAAAGGACTTTAGTATAAATGGTTCAAGATATTATGTCATATATGTTGATGATGCTACTAGGTGGATCACAATTTATGTGATTAAGGAAAAGTCAGAAGTGTTTAATACATTTAAACACTATCATGCATATGCAGAAAGGATTACAGGTCAAAAATTGAAGAGACTAAGGTCAGATGGAGGGGGAGAGTATTTTTCAAATGAGTTCAATGATTATTTGTGGAATGCAGGTATAAAGAGAGAAGTTACTTGCAGTACTCTCCTCAACAAAATGGGGTAGCAGAAAGAAGAAATAGGACTCTTGTTGAATTTGCAAGGTCCATGATGAAAGAGAAGAATTGCCCAAATTATTTGTGGGTTGAGGCTGTTAATACAGCTACATATTTGGTTAATAGATTGCCTTGTAAAGCTTTGCAGGGTATGACACCATATGAAGCTTGGTGGGGTAAGAAACCTACCTTGGATCATTGCAGAATATTTGGATGCTTGGCATATGCATATGTGCCATCACAATTGAGGCATAAGTTGGAGCCTAAGGCAGAGAAGTATGTATTCATTGGTTATGATGATAAGCAAATGGGATACAGGTTGTGGAGTCCATCCACAAAGCAATTTATTGTATCCAAGGATGTTACATTTGATGAGCAAGGTACTTGGTATGCAGGTAAATATAATGTACATGCAGATGATGAAGAAGTAGTGGAACAAAGGAAAGGTAAAGCAAAGATTCAATTACTTGATGAAAGTGAGAGTAATGAAGTGCAGATTGAAGTTGAAGAGAGGCCAAGGTTTGATCCAGAATGTGATGAACCAGAGACCTCAAGAAGTGCAGAAGTTAGGAGATCATCTAGGCACAAATGGCAACCTACAAGGTATAGCTATGACACTTCATTCTTGACTACTAAAGATTATGCTTATTTGGTAAAAGCAGATGAAGACCCTTCTACATATGAAGAGGCCAAAGGGAAGAAGAATTGGGAAGATGCTATGCAAGAGGAGTATGATGCATTGATAGAGAATCAAACATGGGATTTGGTTCCTAAACCTAATAGTCAGAAAATCATTGGTTGTAAGTGGGTTTACAAGACTAAAAGGTTTGCAGATGGAAGTGTGTCTAGATACAAAGCTAGACTTGTTGTGAAAGGGTATGCACAGACATATGGAGTGGACTATGATGAGACTTATAGTCCTGTGGCAAAGATGACAACCATCAGGACACTCATAGCAATTGCTGCTTGTAAAGGTTGGAAGTTGTCTCAATTAGATGTTAAAAATGCTTTCTTAAATGGTTACATTTCAGATGAAGTCTACATGGAGCAACCAGATGGGTTCAAAGATCAAGTGAGTCCAAATTATGTATGTAAGCTCAAGAGAGCTTTGTATGGGTTGAAGCAAGCCCCAAGGGCTTGGAATTATAGGCTTGTAAAATTCTTGAATGATCTTGGATTTCAAGCATCAAAGGCAGATAGTAGCTTGCTAGTCAAAGCAAGTGAAAATGGATTCATTTATGTGTGTATTTATGTTGATGACATAATACTTACAGGAACAGATGATAAGGGAATACAAATGATCAAGAAGCAGATGGAGAAAGAGTTCAAAATCAGTGATTTGGGGAACCTATCATTCTTCTTGGGAATGGAGATCTCTTATACTCAACATGGAGTATATGTGACCCAAGAAAGGTATCTTAAAAATTTGCTAACCAAATTTAAAATGGAAGATTGCAGGGTTGCACCTACACCTTTGGAAGTGAACCATAAATTGTCTAGGTTTGGAGGAGAAGAGTTCAGAGATATGAAACTCTATCAAAGTTTGGTTGGTAGCTTGATTTATGCTACATTGACAAGGCCTGACTTGTCATATGCAGTTGGTGTGCTTTCACAATTTATGCATTGTCCTAGGAAGGAACATTGGATTGCAGGACAAAGAGTACTTAGGTACATCAAGGGTACACTCAGAGAAGGGTTGTATTATGGATTTACTTCAGATACAAGAATCAAGATATATAGTGATGCAGATTGGGCAGGTAATGTGGATGATAGAAGATCAACACATGGATACTTGTGCTATGTAGGAGACAAATTGATTTCATGGTGTTCCAAGAAGCAACATACAGTTGCTTTGTCATCTACAGAGGCAGAATATAAAGGTATGGTGGAAGCTGCAAAAGAGGTAATATGGCTAAAGACACTTTTGAAAGTTTTTGATGTGATTCAGAGTACTCCTATTATTTATGGAGACAATATGAGTTCATTATACTTGGCAGCTAATCCTGTATTTCATGCTAGAACTAAGCATATTGAAATACAGTATCATTTTCTGAGAGAGAAGGTCATTGAGAAGGAGATTGAAGTCATACACACTCCCACAAAAGATCAAGTTGCAGATATGATGACAAAAATTCTAGATGGACCAAAAATACAAAGATTCAAGGATATGGCTGGAGTAAAGAAGATAGAGAAGAGCCTCAATTAATGATTGAGGGGGAGCTGTTGGAGCATGACAATCATCAATTGAAGAATTATGGAGGAATGAAGTCAAGGAGTCAAGAAGAAAACAAAGTCAGATGGTTGAAGGAAGGACATATTCAGAAAATCCAAAGACATGAACACATATGTACATTAGCTGACTTATACCTTTGTCTAGTCATACACTTGTATATATTCATCTATAAATATGTTAGAAAATGTCGGGCAAATAGAGCAGAAGAAGATTTGAGAATAGGGAGAGAGAAATCAGTGTCATTAGACACATGAAAAGTGAGTGAATTGTCCATCCTCACTTAGATGTAAGTTTTCTGAGAAATCGAGAAATTTTGCGCCCGATATTTTGCTGTCTGCTCCTTCTGTGTTTAATCTTTTGAGAAATCCTTCTGCACGTGTTTAAGTTCATAGCTAATCTATCTATGGCTAGAATTTGAGAGGTTAATTGTAATCAGGCTGAGAGAATTTTGATTAGGAACATTCATATGTAAGAATGTTCTAAGAGTCGTAAAATCTGGCGCACATTTCATCTTCAATGAAATGATCATTGCTCAGTCCACAGTGTAAAGTTTTACACAAATGAGGGCTTAAAATCTAAGTTGAAAGGTAAGCCATCTATGGCTAAAAGATCTTGATCAAACGGGTTCAGAGTTGGGAGAACCAGTGCTAAGAAATTGCAGGTGTCAAAGTCGCTATTGCAGAGAAGTACTTTCAGACATAGGTAAAGTGTTTCACACATTTCTCAGTGTGTACTTAATCTTTTTGAGAGATTTAGCTTGGCAAAGTTGCGCAACCTTAAGGCAAAGTGTTGTGCAAAGTTTTATCAAAAACTTTACAGGATTGATTAGTCAATGAGTGATTAATCTGCAGCAGATTTTTCTGAAGAAGTTGAATTTGTCAGAACTTTCAATTTCCTGATAAATTGGTGAATGATCTCTAAGTTTGGTGGAGTCTAAAGTTAATCTTGATATAGAGGTGATCTAAATTCAAGGTTAACTTGTTCTTTTGGAGATTAACACTCTCCATCAACAATCAAACACACCCTGGATTAGGAAACCAACATTGGCCACTAGTGAGACCAAGACCACCACTAGGAGTGCAACCTAGAATGCCCCCAATGAGACCAGCCATCCCTGTAATGCCAAGACCACCTGAACCCATAAGAAGATTAAGATTGATTCAAGTGGCTAAGTGTAGGAGAAACCATTATGATGGGATGGGAGAACCTTACGAGCACATAGCTGAATTTAAACAAGTTCTAAGAGTTGAACAAGTGGATGATTGCTTTGTGCAGTATGAGTCCTTTGGACTCACTCTCACAAGAACAGCTTTGACATGGTTCCAACCATTAGATCCCAACCAATTTGGAGACATTGAGCAATTCTTTCAAGAATTCATAGGGGAATTCACTAAGAGAGGGATTAAACACAATTCTTCATCTTTAATCCATAGCTTCAAAAAGAATCCAAATGAAACTGTGAAAACAACGGCCCGAAGATTCAATCAATATATTGATAGATGCCTAGTGGTAGAAAGACCCATGCAACAAAAAATGATATCATTATTCTTGGAGGGGTTGACGAATAGAATCTTGAGAACTCTAGTCTATGTGAAGAGGCTACAGACTTTGAGTGAGTGTCTTCAAGAGTGTATTGACTTAGAGGACAATCTAGTAGAAGACCTCAAAAGTACACCCCGCCCTACAAAATCTGAAGATACTAGAAGCAAAGTAACTGTTGGAGACCTCTAAATCTCCAAAGGTTTGATATATACTGATTTAAGATCACCTCTATATCAGTTATGGACCAAATTTTACACAAATGTTATCTTCATTTACCAAAACTTTCAATTATCACTTCTCTGAGTGAAATTCTTTATCCTTCAATAGTCTACTTCAAAACTTCATTACGTACACATATCTTCAAATTTCTTCAAACCATTGATGTATATATCTCCACACTACCTTTGTGCAATCATATCAACCATTATTCCTTCAAAAGAATCATTAAAACTTTAATTTCATCCTTAAGATCAAAAGTATGTCAGAAACTATCTTCCTGAACAAGCGACTTTGACATAGGTAGCTTATAAGGTTGATTTCTCACAGCACTGTTTTGCTAAATGCTTTTAGCCATAGCTTCCTTACCTTCTAAGTGAGATTTTGAATGCTCACTCATCAATAAATTTACACTGTGCACTGAGATCTAAGCAAAACATTGACACGAAAAAATGCACGACTCTGAGAGATCTACCTACAGATTTTACATACACATGCTCCTATTGATCATACTCACAGCATGAAAGGAATTAGACCATGAAACTTTGAACATATCTTCATTAGAGTCTATATTAGATGTGTACAAAAGGATTTTTGATCCACATGATCAGACTGAGAGAAATCTATGAAATATGCGTCGCTATTTTCTGAAGATGACTCTCTTCACATCTATCTCTATGACACTTGTCTTCTAATGACTCTCTCATGTATTTCTTTACATCATTGACTTATATACATTTGATTCTAGACTTATCCCGTGTCTATTACATTACTCCTTATCATCCCTAGGATTATCTATACTTAAATT
>CM035412.1:52405456-52420456 GCA_020310875.1 Ceratopteris richardii | reverse complement strand
AATCTGGGAAAGTTTCATATCGAGCAATCCAAAATTCTATGGTTTTAACCATGTATTCTTCGATCGGTAGATAATTACGAGGGGGACTTGGTAGTAACGGATAGTTGAGCCACTGATTATTTATGCTTCCTTGGCACTGTCCTTCCCAAAATTGCATCCAAGAGCGTCTTCTGGGTACTGGGCAAAAAGATGGATTTACTTGAAGTATGTATGGTGATGATTCCCATTGTACCCATAGAGTAGGATTCTTCTCCAAAAATTTTATCCTCCATATAGGATCTACTTTGTCGAATTCCTCTTGTGTATAGGTGAATGTTTGCATACTAAACTAGAGGTTTTTATCTGGCTCTTTATTTATTGTGGCTATTATGTACTGTCGAGTTTGCTCTTTAAGTAATCCATATGGTACATTGAAGGGTTTCGTTACCTGTTCTAGATTTTTGCTTTCTATTTTTGCTTCCTTCATGACTTTGATTACTTGGTCTTCAAAATCTTCAATGAGTTGGGACACCAGTAGTTCCCACTCATGTCGGCTTAGTTCTGCAATATCCCGAGTGTATCTTTCACTGTTGGTCTCCATTGCCTCCCTTATCGGTGAATGACGTAAGGGGGGAGAAAGAGGATGTACCTCAGTCTCCTCAGTAGCCATTGTGGAGTGTGGAACTACTGGTGTCCCCTCTGTTACCTTCTGTGCTAGTTGATATTGCAATTGTTTTATCAATTCGTCCTTTTCTTTAATTTCTTCTGTTGCTTTCACAATCGTTGCCTTGTTTTGGAGGAGCTCCTCTCCTATGATAGCGAGTTGATCCACATCTTCATTGCATTGTACTATATATCGATTTTCTTCTACCTTCCACTTCTTTCTTAGTTCCACGATGTCGTCCATGTACCTCTTCTCCCAATCTGCTATGATGGCTTATTCTTGCTTGAGCTGATCTTCATACTTTGCTATCCTTTCTTCCAATGCTCATGTGTCTTTCTCTATCACTTCAGGAGCTTCTATCTGTTGATTGCATAGAATGGCTATCATAAGCTCCTTGTTCCTGTTTCGTAGGTTATCTGCTTCATCCATGTATACCTTAATTTGGGATTCCAGAATTTCGCTTCTAGTGTTCATGCATGCCTTCTCTGCTTCGCTAGCTTCATATCTGCTTTGTAATTCTTTTAATTGCTCTTTTAGCTTCTCATTTTTTGTTTCTAGTGAGTTGCATTGATGCTTGGTTTCGTGTACTTCTACCTCTTTCTCTACTATTACCTTTTGTGCTTGAATCAATTGTGCAGATAAATTCTCACCTATCTCTTGGAATTGACTTTTTTTCCCGCATTGCCTTGTCATAGTTAGCATCAGCCTCAAGCATTAGCTATTGAGTGTCCATGGCAGTCTGTATCATCTGTTGTACTACTGGCTTGAGTTGAGCGACATCCATGTTTAACCATGTCTTTGGAATGCTTGGAGCTTCTCCGGTGCGTACGTCTTTTCCATGCTCTACATGTATGGTTTCGTTATGTGGTTGCCTTATTTGGAGTTGTACCTCTTGTTCTCTTTTCTCCTCTTCCTTATTGATAGATTTTGTGGCACTCCCTTGAAATGTTACATCCATCGGAGATGGTTCTGCTACGACCCTTATTGGTGTGAAGGGTTCTGATTCTTCAACTGTGTTTTTGACCTTCTCCTCCTTGGGATTCTTTAACAAGACCTCTCCCTCTAGCATAGTCTTCATGATGTGGATGTTGGATGCTTTGTTCAATTTGATAACATGGACTCTTTCTTGAGATGTTTCCTTCCTTGTCGTGTCCTTGATGGAGTCAATTGGTGTTTGATCTACCTTCATGCCTTCCATGTCCAAGTCCTCGTTTACTTGATTTAATTCCTCCCATTGCCCATTATCCTTGGAATCACTTTTAATATCCACATTTAACATTGAGGTTTCTACTTCTTCTTATGCATTTGATGATGAGCTTGAGTTTATTAATCCCAATTCCTTGTATCTGTGGACTTTGGTCAACCTCTTTCTTTGTTCTGAGTCTTGGTGTGCTTGTTGGTAGTGGTGCCCTTACACTGAGAGGTTCACCAGTCCTTCTGTATACAAGTGGGTATCTTCCATGGCTCTTGTCAATTCTTCTTTCGTAATAGGTCGATTGTCTTCAAGTCTCATCCTTGGAAGTACATGTGCCCTCTTTGTAGCTGGAACTTTTGCTTCTGCTTGCATCATTTTCCGTAGCCTTTTTGTACCTCTCATTCTTGGCTGGGAGCTTGTTTTCACTTCCTCTATGATCTTGACTCCTTTCTTCTCTCGGGGAACCATAGCAATCTTTGCATACTTGGCCATAGCTTTGGATGAAGGCATCTCTTTCAGATGTTCTCTAATGCCTAAGGCATGATATATCAATATTGTAAAGGCAACGCTTCCATTTAGGAACTTCTTATGATTCCACTGCTTTTCAGCCTTGAAGAGCCGTTCTTGAATGTATGGAGTCATGTTAACTTGATTCCCAATTTTTTTTATAGCATGTGACAACACTTGCACAATGATCTTTTGTGGAGCAATGTACCTATGCATGTTGGGAAAGCAAAAATGCTGATGGATGAGTCTCACTTCCTCTTCTATATCAATGCGGTTCATATCTATGAATGTCCTTGTCTTCGCTCCTCAACTTTCCTCCTTCAAAATGGTAGTCCCATCTTTTTCCCAACTAAAAGCTTCTTTAATCAGGTCGTGGGTGAATTGTATAATGACCCACTCCCCTACTGCATCTAGTAATCTTGCTTCCGATACCAATGGATCATGCAATGCTAGCTACAGGGTGTTCATGACTTGTGTGCAGCGCTGGAAATCAGGTTTGTTTATCGATAATTCAAAGTAATTGTGAATGCCCGCTTTCTTCATAATTTCCATCGTCGATGGAAGTTCATGCACTACCTTAAAGTCTTGGGACATTATGGGGAACTGATGGTTAGTGTCCATAATTTTGATCATCACTAGGAACAAATAATCCCCTACTGGTTGATCTTCTCTAAACTAGTGACCTTTTGCGTTAGTCACACTTTGTAGAGGGAATCCCAACACTTCTTCCTAAATGGTAGCTTCAGAATCCTCAGAAGCCATGTGCACTTGTAATGAAAAGAGCATTAGCTTCCATTAAAAGACATGTCTGTGGTGCAGTGTGTTGCAGTGACAATTCATTCATTGCATCACTCCGTTCCCCTTGTTTATAGTAGAAAGATCTCTTACCACATATTTTCCATTTTCACTTCCTGAAAGAAAACAAGAATTAGTGTAGCCGAAGCATTTATTTATGTACATAGTAGGTCCATTCCTATGGAAGTAGAATCTATGAACTATTCCCAAGTGAGAAATGTGCACCACTACTTTTGTTACACACATCATGTGTCGAATGCATGGCCTCGTAATGTGGCCCTATCATGCATACTTTAGGTGCATTCATTTCTTCATGTGTGCAAACGGAATCCTTTTGGTTCTGTCGTTCCAATCCTTGCTGCTTCTTTGGTTTCCATATCCATTTTATAGTTGAAGTTTGAGGATTCGTCTCCTCTTCGTTTTGTCGTGCTCCATGTGTTTCTTCTTTCCTTTTTGAAGTCTGATTGGTTGAGGTCCTTCTTTTCTGGTATTTTTGGTTAGTCTTGTTTGGTTTTATGGTCTGCTTTTTGAAGTCTGATTGGTTGGGGTCCTTCTTTTTTGGTATTTTTGGTTAGTCTTGTTTGGTTTTATGGTCTCATTTTGTCGATATAATGTTTCTTCCTACTTCTCTATCTCTTTATTTGCCATCTGTGTGACCTTCTTTGGAATCCATGTGTTGCCGTGTTTCCTAGGCTTCCACTAATGACTTTGGAAGCCATACTCTCAGAAGTCTTTTTGGTTCTACTGGTAGTGAAGGGGATCCTCTGTTCTCCCTTGTCTTCCTAGGATGAATGACCTCTATTGGTGTTGACTTTACTACTTCCTTCACTCGATCCTTGTGAAACCCATTTCAGATTATCACCTCCTCATTGCGATAATCTGACGGTGGACTTCCATGTTGATGATCTCCCTTTGTTGTAGACGACTTTAGGAATGTCGTCCTCATTGTTTCTCTTTGTTTCACCATTCATGTAGGATGAATCCACTTTCTCCATTGGTCCATTGGTATTTGTAGTCCTTTCTTTCATCATACCTTCTTCTGTTTGGTTGTTGATGGAGTCGGTTGCTACTTTCTCTTCTAGTGTTCGTTGCTCCCGCTTGGTGATGTCCTGCCTACTAGGTGGAGGGATATTGTAGCTTCTCTCATGCATTCAATGACTTGAGCTCCAATACCCATCATGTGTTGCTTTAGTAGGTGTCATAGTCCTTTGAAGATGCGTGATGACTGTCCTTCATATGCAACTAAGTGCCACTCCCGAGTCTATAAAGGCATCTATTAGCTCGTACTTCCCTAGGTTTAACTATGAGTAGGATATGTTGAGATTGGTTGTGTTGGTCTCGTGAACTTGATATTTGGCCATGGGAATAGGCTCTTCCCCTTGTAGATATTTTTCATCCCTTTGCCTTATCCACTGTTTTCACTTCTTGATATGCTCTAGGGCCTCTTGCCTTGCTTCCTCTCTAATCCTCTCTTCCTCCCTCTTTCTATTTTGTGCAGCCATAAGTCGTGCTAAGATTTGATCTGTCAATGGCTCCATGTAACGTTTCACTCGACAACCACTTATGTAATTAGGAAGAACATCTCCATCAAGAGTAGCTAGGTTAACCGCTCCACTCGTTGAAATCCTATTGATTATTAGGGGGTCCATATTCGCACTTTTGTAGCTTCTTGGCGTGTTGCTTCAAGGTATATACCAAAACTAAATCTCCTTCTTTTAGTCCTTTATCCTTAATGTGTGCATCATAATATGCTTTCTGTCTTCTCTTTGCCGCATAAATTCTTGCAACATCTTGTATGCTAGTCTCATGCAGTTTCTCAATTTGGTCTAGTTGTTTGGACAATTCATGCCCCCTCATTCATACTGCTAGGCTACTCTCAAAGTGGGTACTAAAAAATCAATTGGCAAGATTGCATTCTGTCCATACACTAGATTAAATGGTGTAGTTCAAGGCCCAAATTGCATGATGCAATTGTTTGTCCCAATCCGACCTACTATTGACTATCTTTGTCAACACAATACACAACACCTTATTGGAACTTTCAGCTTGCCCGTTGGCTTGAGGGTGATAAGGGGTTGATTTTTTATGGATCACTAAGAACTCGTTCATTAAGGACTCTATTACTTCATTAATGAAATGCGTTCCTCAGTCACTCACTATCTCTATTGGTAGTCCAAAGCGAGTAAAGATATGCTCAAAAAGAAACTTAGCGGTGGTCTGAGCATCATTGTTTCTAGTAGCCTTTGCCTCTACCCATTTAGTCAGGTAATCCGTTGCCACTATTATATATTCCGCATGTGATCCTTTGGCTGATGGGTTAATGGGTCCTATGAAATCAATACCCCATTTAGAAAATGCTCTTGCACAAACCATAGGTCTTAATGGCATGTCATCTCGTCTAATCGGGTATTTGGCTCTTTGGCATGCCTTGCAACCTCATACATAGGGGTCTACATCCATAGTAGAGTTTTCCACCACAAGCCTGTAAAGAGGATCATTTTTACAGTTCTTTCAACTGAGAAATGTCCTCCTGTAGCACCTGCATGTGCCATATCTAATATGGGTAGGTACTCTCCTTCATGTACACATAGCCATAGTTGATTATCCTTCCCTCTCTTGAATAATTGTCTTTCGATGATAACATAGTCCTTAATCATTTCTTCTAAGGATCGTTTCCTTGCTAAACTAATTCCTTCCTCATGCTCTGGTGTCTTTAGGAATTGCACTAAAGTCATACTCCGACTAGGTGCTATTGTAGAAAAAGTTAAGGATGTGTGGTCATTTCGAGTGATTTCCTGACATTCCGTGCAACTACTGACATATTCATGGACATCCTTAGGCATATCAGGCCAGTATAGTCCTAGCCGTTTTAATTCTCTTAGAGTTTCATGAGTTCCTTTGTGCATTCTCCATTTACTTAAGTGAGCTTGTTGAATTAATTTCTTCTGCTCATCCTGTTCTACACATCTCCACAATACACCATTGGATTCTTTGTGATACACATTTCCTGGTATAATGTGTAAGTTATGTGATCGTAGGATTTCCTTTCTACTTTCCCTGTTAATTGAATGTTGTGGTCCATGAGTGAGTATTGGAATTATCTTTTCTACCCACTTCGCCATACTTCCAAATTGAACAGATAAGTGTCTGGCAAATCGTCTGGTACTCTGCTCGGTGGTTAGATGTGGAGAATGCATTCCTAAATGGATACATTGCAGATGAAGTGTACATGGAGCGACCAGAAGGCTTCAAGGATTCAATTGAATCAGATTATGTCTGTAAGCTCAAGAGAGCTTTCTATGGGTTGAAGCAGGCCCCAAGAGCATGGAATTACAGGCGTGTTAAGTTCTTCAATGAATGTGGATTTCAAGCATCAAAGGTAGATAGTAGCTTGGTAGTGAAGGAAAGTGAAAATGGATACGTATACATGTGTATTTATGTTCATGATATTATGTCACAGGTCCTGATGCTCAAGGAATCGAGGATCTTAAGAAACAAATAGAGAAGGAGTTTAAGATAAGTGATTTGGGAAACTTATCTTATTTCTTAGGAATGCAGATTGTGTATACTCAACATGGAGTATATGTTACACAAGAGAGATACTTGAAGAATCTTCTAGTCAAGTTCAACATGGAGGATTGCAAGTCTTCAACCATACCATTGGAGGTAAATCATAAATTGAGCAGGTATGAAGGTGAAGAGTTTAATGACATGAAGAAATATCAGAGTTTGGTAGGTAGTTTAATCTATGCTACCTTGACAAGGCCAGATCTATCATATGCAATAGGTGTGTTATCACAATTTATGCATTGTCCAAAGAAGACTCATTGGGTTGCAGCTCAAAGGGTACTCAGATATATCAAAGGAACCCTAAGTGAAGGCTTGTATTATGGATTTACTTCTGATACAAGAATCAAAGTGTTTAGTGATGCAGATTGGGCAGGTGATTCAGATGCTAGAAGGTCTACTCATGGGTATCTCTGTTATATTGCAGATAAGTTAGTCTCTTTGTGCTCAAAGAAGCAACATACAGTTGCTTTGTCATCCACAGAAGCTGGGTATAAAGGAATGGTAGTACATGCATGCATGCATATGCATACATGCATGAATGCCTATGCATACATGCGTATGCATACATGCATGCATATGGATACATGCATGCATGCATATGCATACATGCATACATGCATACATGCATGCATGCATATGCATACATGCATACATACATGCATACATGCATGCATACATGCATACATGCATGCATACATGCATACATGCATGCATACATGCATACATGCATGCATACATGCATACATGCATATGCATACATGCATATGCATACATGCATATGCATACATGCATGCATGATATGCATACATGCATACACGCATGCATGTATATGCATACATGCATACATGCATACATGCATGCATGCATGCATACATGCATATGCATACATGCATACATGCATACATGCATGCATGCATATGCATACATGCATGCATATGGATACATGCATGCATGCATATGCATACATGCATGCATGCATATGGATACATGCATGCATGCATATGCATACATGCATGCATGCATATGCATACATGCATATGCATACATGCGTATGCATACATGCATGCATGCATATGCATACATGCATGCATGCATATGCATACATTCATACATGCATGCATGCATATGCATACATGCATACATGCATGCATGCATACATGCATACATGCATATGCATACATGCATACATGCATGCATATGGATACATGCATGCATGCATATGCATGCATACATGCATACATGCATGCATGCATGCATGCATATGCATACATGCATGCATGCATGCATATGCATACATTGATGGAGAGTGTTAATCTCCAAAAGAACAAGTTGACCTTGAATTTAGACCACCTCTATATCAAGAACAACTTCAGACTCCACCAAATTTAGAGAACATTTATCAACTTATCAGAAAATTGATTATTCTGAAAAATTCAACTTCTCAGAAAAGTCTGCCGCAGATTAATCCTTGATTGACTAATCATTTGTGTAAAGTTTTTGATAAAACTTTGTAGGTTGCTTCGCCTTAAGGTTGCGCACCTTCTCCAACTTAAATCTCTGCAAATGATTCAGTATACTCTGAGAAATCACACAAACAATTTACCTATGTGTAAATCACCTTCTCTGCAGTAGCGACTTTGACACCTGCAACTTCTTAGCTATAGTTCTCCTAATGTCGAACCCGTTTGGTGAAATGCTTTTAGATGTAGATAGCTTATCTCTCAACTTGGATTTTGAGCTATGATATGTGTAAAACTTTACACTGTGCACTCAGCACTGTCCATTTCATTGAATTCGAAATTTGTGCCTGTTTCAGGAGACTGTGAACATTCTTTACATATGAATGTTCCTACACACAATTCTCTTAGCCTGATCACAATTAGATTCTCAAACTCTAGCCATAGATTGATTAACTATGGACTTAGATATCTCCAGAAGGATCTCACAAAAGATCTACTACACGAGGAGAAAACACAGAAACATCGGGCGCAATCTTTCTTCTATTTCTCAGAAATTTACAACTGAGTGAGGATAGATAATTCAACTCACTTCTAAGAGACTTAATGATTCTTACAACTCCTCAATACACTATTCTCATGATCTCCTATTGTCTCCTCTTGTCTCTCTCTCTTGCCCCGACATTTTTTCCAAAGTATTTATAGGCAAATATGTACAAGTTTGTAACTAGACAAAAGTATAAGTGATCTATGTCTTCACTAATGTACATATGTGTACAAATCATTCATCCTGTGAATGTATCCACCTTCTTTGCTTCAAAACTTGATCTTATCTCCATCCTTTGTCTTTCAAATCTTCAATTGGTGATTGGTCTGCACCAACAGCTCCCCCTCAATCATCAATTGAGGTTTCTCTTATTTTCTTTATTCCTGCCATGTCTTTAAACTTCTGTAACTTTGGTCCATCCAAACTCTTTGTAAGCATATCAGCTATCTGATCTTTTGTTGAAGTATGTATGACTTCAATTTCCTTATCCATCACCTTCTCTCTTAGAAAGTGATACTGTATCTCAATATGTTTGGTCCTGGCATGAAAAATAGGATTAGCAGCTAGATATAATGAACTCATGTTATCACCATAAATGATAGGTATGCTCTATATAGTGTCAAAACTCTTCATGAGAGTCTTAAGCCAAATCACTTCTTTTGCAGCTTCAACCATGCCTTTATACTCTGCTTCTCTAGATGACAAAGCAACTGTATGTTG
Organism: Ceratopteris richardii; assembly: GCA_020310875.1. Taxonomy (NCBI): domain Eukaryota; kingdom Viridiplantae; phylum Streptophyta; class Polypodiopsida; order Polypodiales; family Pteridaceae; genus Ceratopteris; species Ceratopteris richardii. Next base: position 52,411,022 of record CM035412.1, on the reverse strand, counting down.
CTTCTTTGAGCACCAGGAGATTAGCTTATCTCCCACATAACACATGTATCCATAGGTTGACCTTCTATCATCTGGATTACCTGCCCAATCTGCATCACTATAGATCTTGATATTTGTATCTGATGTAAAACCATAATACAAACCTTCTTTGAGTGTACCCTTAATGTACCTCAACACTCTTTGACCTGCAATCCAATGCTCTTTCCTAGGACAATGCATGAATTGAGATAATACCCCAACTGCATATGATAAATCAGGTCTAGTTAATGTAGCATAGATAAGACTACCAACCAAACTCTGATATTGCTTCATGTCCTTGAAATCTTCACCTCCAAATCTGCTTAATTTGTGATTCACCTCCATTGGAGTAGGTGCTATCCTGCAATCATTCATTTTAAACTTGGTTAACAAGTTCTTCAAGTACCTCTCTTGATTCACATACACTCCATGTTGAGTGTATGAAATCTCCATGCCCAAGAAGTATGACAAGTCTCCCAAATCACTAATTTTGAACTCTTTCTCCATTTTCTTCTTTAAGCTTTGAATGCCTTTCTCATCTGTACCTGTAAGAATGATATCATCAACATATATGCACATGTAAATAAACCCATCATCACTTGCTTTGACAAGCAAGCTACTATCTGCTTTTGATACTTGAAATCCAAGTTCTTTTAGGAACTTTACAAGTCTATAGTTCCATGCCCTTGGGGCCTGCTTCAAGCCATATAAAGCTCTCTTGAGCTTACACACATAATCTGGATATCTTCCATCTCTAAATCCTTGAGGTTGCTCCATGAAAACTTCATCTGAAATATAACCATTCAAAAAAGCATTCTTCACATCTAATTGACACAATTTCCAACCTTTACATGCAGCAATTGCTATAAGTGTCCTGATGGTTGTCATCTTTGCCACAGGACTATAAGTCTCATCATAATCAATACCATATGTCTGAGCAAACCCTTTCACAACAAGTCTAGCTTTGTACCTAAACACACTTCCATCTGCAAATCTTTTTGTCTTATAAACCCACTTACATCCAATGATCTTCTGGCTATTTGGCTTTGGAACCAAATCCCATGTTTGATTCTCCATCAATGCATCATATTCTTCCTGCATAGCTTTCTCCCAATTTTCTTTACCTTTTGCCTCTTCATATGTAGAAGGGTCTTCATCTGCTTTAACTATATAAGCATAATCTTTGGTAGCCAAAAATGAAGTATCATAGCTATACCTTGTAGGTTGCCATTTGTTCCTTGTAGACCTCCTAAGTTCTCCACTTCTTGAGGTTTCTGGTTCTTCATATTCAGGATCAAACCTTGGTGTCTCTTCGACTTCAACCTGCACTTCATGATTCTCTTGTTCATCAAATATCTGAACCTTTGATTTACCTTTCCTTTGGCTCACAATTTCTTCATCATCTGTATTAATATTGATAGTACCTGCATACCAAGTACCTTGCTCATCAAATGTAACATCTTTTGATACAAGAAAATGTTTTGTGGATGGATTCCACAATCTGTATCCCATCTGTTTATCATCATAACCAATAAACACATATTTTTCAGCTTTAGGTTCCAATTTGTGCCTTAATTGTGATGGCACATATGCATAGGCCAAACATCCAAATACTTTGCAATGGTCTAGTGTAGGTCTCTTACCCCACCATGCCTCATAAGGTGTCATTCCCTGCAAAGCTTTACATGGTAGCCTATTAACCAAATAAGTAGCTGTATTTACAGCCTCAGCCCACAAATAATTTGGGCAATTTTTCTCCTTCATCATGGATCTTGCAAACTCAACAAGAGTCCTATTTCTCCTTTCTGCTACACCATTTTGTTGAGGAGAGTACCTGCAAGTAACCTCTCTTTTTATACCTGCATTCCACAAGTAATCACTGAACTCATTAGAGAAATACTCTCCCCCTCCATCTGACCTTAGTCTCTTCAACTTATGTCCTGTAATTCTCTCTGCATACATATGATAATGTTTGAAAGTATTGAATACTTCTGACTTATCTTTGATCACATAAATAGTGATCCATCTAGTAGCATCATCAACATAAATCACATAATACCTTGAGCCATTAATACTGAAGTCCTTTGATGGTCCCCACACATCTGTGTGTACCAACTCAAGTTTCTCTGAATACATAAACCCATGCTTGGAATAGGGTTGCTTATGAGCCTTACCTAATTGACATGCCTCACATCTGTATGTCATATGTTGACCTGCAACATTAGGCAATCCAAGCACTGAACCATTATTAATCATGTCTTTAATACCTCTTTCATTGAAATGTCCAAGCCTCTTGTGCCAAAGATCTAACTCAGAGATCTTATGTCCTCCATAAGTGAACAAGGCATGACCAACATTACCTTGAATTTTTAATGTGAACAGTCTTCCTTCTTTCTTCCCTGAAACAATTTGTTTATACCCATTGCTAGGGTCTTCCACAAACACTCCTTCATTAGTGAACCTTACTTCATAACCTTTTTCCACAATTTGTCCTACACTTATCAAATTCTTAGGAATTGTAGGAACATACAAGACCTTACTCAATAAGGTGCTACCATCCTTGGCCTTCACTGATCCAATTGACTTCACATTGTGCTTTGTGTTGTCACCTGTTTGGACAACATGATTAGATACCTTATTCTCCAAATCAGTCATCAAGGCTATATTACCACTCAGGTGATTGCTACACCCTGAGTCAATGTAGAAGACTCTTTGATCTTCATTCTGCCTTTCACAAGTTGCATTCATTATCAATGTTGAATCTTCCTTTTGATCTGAAGCATAATTGTAGTAGGTATTGTTATATTGTTGACTTTGGTAACCTCTACCTGCATTTCTTCCAAAGTAACCCCTACTACCTCTGCCTCTGAAATTACCTCTTTGATTTCTGCCTCCTCTTCCTCTTGAATTATAGTTTTGATTGTATCCACCATTACTCTGATTATTATGCCAACAATCATTAGCTAAATGATTTGTCTTACCACAAATCCAGCATGCTTTGGCTCCATCTTTGTTGTTCCTGCCTCTTCCTCTACCTTTGCCACCTCCTCTACCTCTTAGGAAGTTGGCTTGACTAGTTGTGCCTTCATCTTCACCTGATTGTTGCTTTCCTTTGTTAGCTTTCTTCTTGTCCTTTGAGTACATTGCATGACCTGTACTTTTGTCACCATCTCCTTTAACATCCTGCTCAAATGTTAGCATATGACCTAGCAACTGATTTAAATCAGGAGTGAAATGATCAAGAGATAACTCTGTAGACAAAATGAATGGCTTCCATTTGTCATCACCTCTCAAACCTGTAAGGATTTGCCTTACCAATTTATCCTCCTCAATATCTTCATCAACAGCTCCTAATGCATCTGCAATGTCTTTCATCCTTGTTACATAGTCTGAAATGGATTGAGAGGCCTTCTTCTTGAAAGTTGTAAATTCTGCCCATAGGGATGCCTTCCTTGACTTTGTGGTGTTTTGGAAATGCTCTTCCAAAGCATTCCATATATCACTTGCACTTTCAAGACCTCTAATGTGAGGTAGCAAGTAATCATTGACTGCCATATAAATGATACTCCTAGCTTGAGCATCTCTCTTCATCCAATTCTTCAAATCTGTTAATTCTTCCCTAGTTGGAACACTAGGATCTCTGAATTGTGGCTTTTCTTCTTCACCTGTAATGTAGGCTATCAAATCTTTGCTCATTAGATGAGCTTCCATCCTCATTGACCATGCAGGATAGTTCTCTCTATCCAACTTCTCTATTTGAAGAGAATCTCCCATCTTCCTTCACCTGTATTAACAAATCTTTAAACTTTATGAAGAATAAATGTACCTTGACTTCGAATATTACTTCTTCTGATCCTTTTGACAACTTCAATGTGTCTTCCTTCAAGCTTTCTTCAATCTTTGTCCTTTTGTTCCTTCAAGATGTAAAGTTTGTATTTCTGCAGTAGTCGGAGTCTCCCTTTCCTTGATTCTGATGCTTCCTGCTCTGATACCACTGATGGAGAGTGTTAATCTCCAAAAGAACAATTTGACCTTGAATTTAGACCACCTCTATATCAAGAACAACTTCAGACTCCACCAAATTTAGAGAACATTTATCAACTTATCAGAAAATTGATTATTCTGAAAAATTCAACTTCTCAGAAAAGTCTACTGTAGATTAATCCTTGATTGACTAATCATTTGTGTAAAGTTTTTGATAAAACTTTGTAGGTTGCTTCGCCTTAAAGTTGCGCACCTTCTCCAACTTAAATCTCTGCAAATGATTCAGTATACTCTGAGAAATCACACAAACAATTTACCTATGTGTAAATCACCTTCTCTGCAGTAGTGACTTTGACACCTACAACTTCTTAGCTATAGTTCTCCTAATGTCGAACCCGTTTGGTGAAATGCTTTTAGATGTAGATAGCTTATCTCTCAACTTGGATTTTGAGCTATCATATGTGTAAAACTTTACACTATGCACTGAGCACTGTCCATTTCATTGAATTCGAAATTTGCGCCTGTTTCAGGAGACTGTGAACATTCTTTACAATGAATGTTCCTACACATAATTCTCTTAGCCTGATCACAATTAGATTCTCAAACTCTAGCCATAGATTGATTAACTATGGACTTAGATATCTCCAGAAGGAATTCACAAAAGATCTACTACACGAGGAGAAAACACAGAAACATCGGGCGCAATCTTTCTTCTATTTCTCAGAAATTTACAACTGAGTGAGGATAGATAATTCAACTCACTTCTAAGAGACTTAATGATTCTTACAACTCCTCAATACACTATTCTCATGATCTCCTATTGTCTACTCTTGTCTCTCTCTCTTGCCCCGACATTTTTTCCAAAGTATTTATAGGCAAATATGTACAAGTTTGTAACTAGACAAAAGTATAAGTGATCTATGTCTTCACTAATGTACATATGTGTACAAATGATTCATCCTGTGAATGTATCCACCTTCTTTGCTTCAAAACTTGATCTTATCTCCATCCTTTGTCTTTCGAATCTTCAATTGGTGATTGGTCTGCACCAACATACATGCATATGCATATGCATACATGCATATGCATACATGCATATGCATACATGCATATGCATACATGCATACATGCATGCATGCATATGCATACATGCATGCATGCATATGCATACATGCATGCATGCATATGCATACATGCATACATGCATACATGCATACATGCATACAAGCATGCATGCATATGTATACATGCGTACTTTCATGAGGGATATGCATGCATGAGGGATATGCATATGCATACATGCATGCATATGCATGCATGCATACATACATGCATACATGCATGCATACATACATGCATACGTGCATGCATGCATACATGCATACATGCATACATGCATATGCATACATGCATACATGCATCCATGCATATGCATACATGCATGCATGCATATGGATACATGCATATGCATACATGCATGCATGCATATACATACATGCATGCATGCATATGCATACATGCATACATACATGCAAACATACATGCATAGATGCATGCATGCATA
>CM035412.1:52285456-52375456 GCA_020310875.1 Ceratopteris richardii | reverse complement strand
AGTTCACCAGTCCTTGAGGTTTCTGGTTCTTCACACTCAGGATCAAATCTTGGCCTTTCTTCAGCTTCTTCCTGTACTTCATAATTTTCTTCTTCATCAATTATTTGAACCTTTGATTTACCTTTCTTCTGATTCACTTCTTCTTCATCACCTGTATTGTTATTAACTGTTCCTGCATACCAAGAACTTTGCTCATCAAACGTAACATCTTTCGATACCAGAAAATGTTTCGTGGATGGATTCCACAACCTGTATCCCATCTGTCTATCATCATAACCAATGAAAACATATTTTTCAGCTTTAGGTTCCAATTTGTGTCTTAATTGTGATGGCACATATGCATATGCCACACACCCAAAAACTCTGCAATGATCCAGGGTAGGTCTTTTACCCCACCAAGCTTCATATGGTGTCATACCTTGCAAGGCTTTGCATGGTAACCTATTGACCAAATAAGTAGCTGTGTTTACAGCTTCAGCCCACAAATAATTAGGGCACTTTTTCTCATTCAACATGGACCTTGCAAACTCAACAAGAGTCCTGTTCCTTCTTTCTGCAACACCATTTTGTTGAGGAGAATACCTGCAAGTAATTTCCCTTTTTATACCTGCATTCCATAAGTAGTCACTGAACTCATTGGAAAAATACTCTCCCCCTCCATCTGATCTTAGTCTCTTCAGTCTATGACCTGTAGTTCTTTCTGCATACGCATGATAATGTCTGAATGTATTGAATACTTCTGACTTATCTTTGATCACATAGATAGTGATCCATCTGGTAGCATCATCAACATAAATCACATAATATCTTGATCCATTTATACTGAAATCCTTTGATGGTCCCCACACATCTGTGTGTACCAACTCAAGCTTCTCTGAGTGCATAAAACCATGCTTGGTATAAGAATTCTTATGAGCCTTACCAAACTGACATGCCTCACATTTGTATGTCATATGTTGCCCTGCAACATTAGGCAATCCAAGCACTGAACCATTGTTAACCATATCTTTTATACCTCTTTCATTAAAATGTCCGAGCCTTTTGTGCCAAAGATCTAACTCAGAAATTTTCTGTCCTTCATATGTAAACATGGCCTGACCAATATTACCTTGAATCTTCAGTGTAAACAGTCTTCCTTCTTTCTTTCCTGAAACAATCTGTTTATACCCCTGACTGGGATCTTCCACGTATACTCCTTCATTAGTGAATCTTACTTCATATCCTTTTTCAACAATTTGTCCTACACTTATCAAATTCTTAGGAATTGTAGGAACATACAGAACCTTACCCAATAAGGTACTGCCGTCTTTGGCTTTCACTGATCCAATCGACTGCACTTTATGCTTTGTGTTGTCACCTGTTTGAACAACATGATTAGAAACTTTATTCTCCAAATCAGTCATCAATGATATGTTTCCACTCAGGTGATTACTACATCCTGAGTCAATGTAGAAGACTCTTTGATCTTCATTCTGACTTTCACAGGTAGCATTCAATATCATCGTTGAATCTTGCTTCTGTTCTGAAGCGTAATTGTAGTAGGTATTATTATATTGTTGACTTTGGAATCCTCTACCTGCATTTCTTCCAAAGTAACTCCTACCACCTCTTCCTCTGAAATTTCCTCTTTGATTTCTGCCACCTCTTCCTCTTGCATTGTAACTTTGACTATATCCATTATTACTTTGAGTATTGTGCCAACAATCATTAGCTAAATGATTTGTCTTACCACAAATCCAGCAGGCTTTGCCTCCATCTTTGTTATTTCTGCCTTTTCCTCTACCTTTACCACTTCCTCTTCCTCTTAGGAAGTTGGCTTGGCTAGTTGTTCCTTCATCTTCATTTGCTTGTTGCTTTCCTTTGCTATTCTTCTTTCTATCTTTCGAGTACATTGCGTGACCTGCACTCTTGTCACTATCTCCTTTAACATCATTCTCAAATGTTAGCATGTGACCTAACAACTGATTTAAATCTGGAGTGAAATGATCAAGGGATAATTCTGTAGACAAAATAAACGGCTTCCATTTGTCATCACCTCTTAAGCCTGTAAGAATTTGTCTTACCAATTTATCCTCTTCGATATCTTCGTCAACAGCACCTAATGCATCTGCAATGTCTTTCATTCTTGTCACATAGTCTGAAACGGACTGAGAAGCCTTCTTCTTGAAGGTTGTAAACTCTGCCCATAAGGATGCCTTTCTTGACTTAGTAGTATTCTGGAAATGCTCCTCCAAAGCATTCCAAATGTCCGTTGCACTTTCAAGACCTCGAATATGAGGTAGCAAGTAATCATTTACTGCCATATAGATAATGCTTCTAGCTTGCGCATCTTTCTTCATCCAGTTTTTCAGATCTGCTAACTCTTCCCTAGTCGGAACACTAGGATCTTTGAACTGTGGCTTTTCTTCTTCTCCTGTGATATAAGCTATCAAATCTTTGCTCATAAGATGAGCTTCCATCCTCATTGACCACGCAGGATAGTTTTCTCTATCCAGTTTCTCTATCTGTAGAGAATCTCCCATCTTGTGTCTTCCTGTGTATTGAAAACTTCAACCTTTATAAGTAATGTATGTACCTTTACTTCGAATTAGACTCCGTTTGTCTTTCTTGATGTCGTATGATCTCTTCTTCAGGTTTCGCCTTCAAGCTTTCACCTTTTAGTCCTTCGGTTGTAGAAATCTTTGTAACCGCAGCAGTCGGAAACCTCCTTTCTTTGATTTTGGTGTCTCCTGGCTCTAATACTACTTTACCTGGCTCTGATACCACTGTTGATATCACTTCTGCTCTGATACCACTGTCGGAGAGTGTTAATCTCCTTCAGAATAACCTACTCTTGAGATTAGAACACTTCTATACCAAGAGTAAGTCAAAACCTTCACAACACATAAGTCTGCTACACAATTTCTTCAAATTAATCTTCACAGGTTACTTTCGTCTGAAAACTGTTACTTCTTGAACAGTCGACTTCACACCTGTAACTTCTAGGACTTGGTTCTCCTTGAATAGAACCCGTTTAAGCAAATGCTTCTGGTTACGAGTAGCTTATCTTCTAACTTAAAGATTAAGCCCTCACTCATGCAAAACTTTAAAGTATGCACTGAGAAATGATCAAAACATTGATCACCGAAAATGCGCCTGTTTCAGTAAACTTTGAACACTCAACACATATGAATGTTCCTACTGACAATTCTCGGTTTCTGTTTACAATTAAACTCTGAAACTTAAGCTATAGATTGATTAACTATAGACTTAGATATCCTCAATAGGATTTCACAAATCATCTAACACAGATGAAGAACACACAGAAATTTCGGCGCAACTTTTCTTCGATTACTCAGAAAGTTACAGTTGAGTGATGAGAGGAAAACTCAACTAACTTCTCATATGTCTCATGACATCTAACTTCTCATTCTTCTCTCCTATTCCTTTCTCTCTCGTATATGTCTCTCAGACTTTTCTTTCTACCTCTCATACTTCCTAGCCTTTCTGGCCTACCTAGCTTTCTCTAGCTTTCTCTCGCCTATGCGCCTTTACATTTTTCAGGTATTTATAGATAAATTTGTACAAGCTTATAACGCGGACTATACTACTGTACATATGTGTACAACTTTTTCCCGGTTCTTCTTCCAAGCTTCAAACTTTGTTCTTTTCTTCCTCCTTTCATCCTTCAACTCTTCATGAACTAAAATCTGTAAAAGTGATCATTTCTGATAACATTCCGGTGACTTTCCTGTAATCTTCCGGTGTTGTTCCGGTGCCTTCCGGTACTGTTCCGGTGCCTTCCGGTGACCCTTTTTAAGGAAATTTTTGCTGACTTCTCTGCAGACTTAAAGACCTTCAATTGTTGATTGTCTTGCACCAACATGTGTGAGGCTTACACTCTGGCCCACACCTATCTACACCTTTTGGCCATGATCCTCATGCCAATGGTATTGTATACAAGTGTTCATTAATACATATATCTACATTGTTCATTTTTGAGTTCTCTGTCATAGTACTTGAAAGTCTGTGAACTTGTGGAGAGCATATCTCAGTCATTTCTTGACCAAATTCAAAGATGTATAGCTTGTTGGAACTAGCTGAACTTTGTCTACATGCTATAAAAATCTGAAGAGATTCTATTCAGCCATTTCAGAGAAGAGCTTGTCGAGGTGATCACTAGTCATTGACTGCACCAATCCTAAAAAATCGGGGGTAAAGGTTTACTTGCTAAATTGATTTCTCTTAGCATAGTTTATCTTTTTACATCATTCCACTTGGAATAGTTAGTTCGATAAGCTAATTAAATACTCCTAAAAGGAATTTTTCCAAGTCCTACTGTGCTGGTCATATTGAGCAAAAGATCCAGCAGGTATCAAGACAAAAATAGAAGGTTTTCTTGAGATCTTGAAGTTCAAAAGTTATCTGTTTTGATTTAATCATTACACACATCATTTACAAAGTACATAGGCCATATTATAGTGTCATTGGAAAGCTAAGGAGGTCCACTTATCAGCTTTGAAGCACAAAAGGGCTGGTACAAATCAGGGTTTGGCAATACCTACTCAATATCTTGGAGTATCCATCCATCTTTCCCAACAGTGGTATCAGAGCAAAGTAATTTAAAATGGGAGATGGTTTTCCTTCATTTATTGATAAATTGGATAGGAACAACTATCAGGCATGGTCTCTAAGGATGAAGACATACCTACAAGGAAGGAGTCTCTATGGATATATCTCAGGAGATGAGGAATTGCCCTCATTCAAAACAAGAGGATTGCCAACAAAGGAAGAACATGAAAAGCTCAACACATGGTGTGCTAAGGATGCATTAGCAAGGTTTTATCTACTCAACTCCATCTCTGATTTTCTTTTGCCACATATTAGGAACTGTAAGACATCCCAAGAGACTTGGGAAACCTTGTCATCTTATTTCTCTTCCAACACAAGGGCTAGAAAAAATCAGTTGTGGATTGAATTTACCACATTAAGGAAGCAACCTAAGCAAGCTGTTTTAGAATTTGTGACCAAGATTAAAGATGTAGCAGATCAGTTAGCAAGCATAGAAGAAGAGATTGAAGAAGAGCAGATTGTAAGGCAAGTGATCAATGGGATCAAAGATGATGACAAATGGGAAAGCTTCACCACTACCATGGACCTTTACATGGATATGCAGATTCCAGACCTTACCACTCTCATGGGACAATTATTCACTCATGAAGCCAAGATCAACAAGAATGGAGATACATCCAAAGGTAATAGCTCGTCTGCCCTATACACTGATAAAGCTAAGCTAAAGACAAAGGCAAGAAAAGAAAAGGAGAAGATGAAGGCACTACCTCCCAAGCCAACTATGCAGGGAGAGGTAGATCATCAAGAGGAAGAGGCAGAGGAGGTAAGCAAGGTAGGGGGAGATCATAACTCCTCACCATGCAACATTTGTGGTTTATCAAATCATATTACAGATGAGTGTTTCAAGAATTACAAAAATCAGAGGATATCAAAGAGGTGGATACTCACAGTCTAGAGGTAGATTCAACCATCACCAAGGCTATAACAACAACTACAACAACAATTACAACAACAAATACAATGGCAACTACCAAGGAGGATTCAAATCTAGAAAGGACTACAACAACTATACAGAAGAGCAAGATGACTCTCTTCTGATCATGAACATGACTTCAAAACTAGGTACAAATGATGACCACCTATTCTACATTGACTCAGGATGCTCAAATCATGCGGCTAGAAATGTAGCACTACTCTCTGATCTTGAGGAACCAAAAGGTAAACATCAAGTACAAACAGGTGATGATACCAAGCACTCAGTAGTTAAGGTTGGAAATGTTAAGACTTGTGATGGAAATCAGAACTTGTTGAGTAGAGTACTCTATGTACCAACCATTACCAAAAATCTGATGAGTGTTGGACAGATTGTGGAGAAAGTTTTGCATGTTAGATTCAACCAATTTGGAGCATTTGTGGAGGATCCAAGGCAAGGGTTCAAGAGAATAGCAAAAGGAGAAAAATCAGGTAGACTTTTTACTTTTGAGCTAGAAGACACAAAGAATATTGCACTATACAGTTATAAAGATCAAACACTTTCAGAGCTTGAGATTTGGCACAAAAGATAAGGGCATGTAGGAGAAAGAACCTTGAAGCAGATATGCAGGGATCAATGTGTAATTGGAGTACCCAATGTTTCCAAAAAACACATGATATATAAATGTAGTGCTTGTCAATTTGGGAAGTCTCACACGTTACCCTTCTCAAGGAAAGGCTACATGCATGAAGACTATCTAGAGCTTGTCCACACAGATGTATGGGAACCAAGCAAAGACCCCTCAATATCAGGATCAAGGTACTATGTATCTTTTATTGATGATTATAGAAGGTGGACTGTGTTGTACTTCATGAAGCACAAGGATGAAGTATTTAATTGTTTTAAAAAATATCTTGCACTTGTTGAGAATCAGACAGGAAAGAACTTGAAGAGACTAAGGTCAGATGGAGGAGGTGAGTACTTCTCCAATGAATTTGAAGACTTCTTGCAGGATAGAGGCATCAAGAGAGAAACCACCACAAGGTATACTCCTGAACAGAATGGGGTAGCTGAGAGAAGAAATAGGTTGATTGTTGAGACAGCTAGGTCTATGTTGAATGAAAAAAAGTTACCTAACTATCTATGGGCAGAGAGTGTTTCCAGTGTCACTTACCTCATAAACAGGTTACCATCTAAATCACTTGATGGGAAGAGACATGATCTAAATAAAAAAGGATATGATCTAAATCGAAAAGGATACATGCTTTACAACCCTTCCAATAAGGGATTCATGGTTAGTAGAGATGTTGTCTTTGATGAAAATGATTCTTGGTATGAGAATGGATGTAGGAAGTTTAAACTACCCTATGACTTGGAAGAGGAGTTTCCAAGTCTTGCTAAGGAGGAACCTACTTAGAATGAAGACTCAAATTCAGATGATGAAGACATTATCAATCTTGAAGAGTTCAAGGCATGGAAGTCCAAGGGCAAAGTCAAAATGAAGAAGCTTGAAGACATACCTGAATCTTCAAATCAGTCAATCAAAAGATCACAAAGAGAGAGCAAAAAAGCTATTAGATATGGGTATGATACATCTCTTGTTACTAAACACTATGTTTATCTTGCCAAAGATTTGTCAATTGAAGAACGAGGATCTTATGAAGAAGCCATAACCAAGATAGAATGGAAAGAAGCTATGGATGAGTAGATTGAAGCACTCAAGGAAAGTGACACATGGGAGTTAGTACCAAAGAAGGAATCCATGAAGGTAATAGGATCGAGATGGATCTATAAACTTAAAAGAAATTCTAATGGCTCAATTAACAGGTATAAAGCTAGATTGGTAGCCAAGGGTTTTGCACAAACCCAAGGCATTGACTATGAAGAAACATTCTCTCCTGTGGCCAAGATGCCAACCATCAGAGTGTTGGTGAGTGTAGCTACATCAAAAAATTGGAACATGTACCAATTGGATGTCAAAAATGCTTTCTTAAATGGATGGATTTCAGAGGAAGTATATATGTCACAACCTCCTAGTTATGAGGATTGTAGCTCAATGATGAGTAGCACCTCCTTTAATGTCAATCCGGGAAGACGTGAGGATGGTATGAAGACCTCGAGCAAGTGGCGGCACAAGTGCGTGGGTGAGAAGCACACAAGCATGCACACACATACACACACACACACGCGCACACAAGGCAAGACAAAGAGTGAGAATCAATGGAGCTTTTAGACGTGAGGATGGTATGAAGACCTCGAGCAAGTGGCGGCACAAGTGCGTGGGTGAGAAGCACACAAGCATGCACACACATACACACACACACGCGCACACAAGGCAAGACAAAGAGTGAGAATCAATGGAGCTTTTAGATTACTTTCAAAATGCTCTTACAAGTTTGTTTCAATTACAATCTAACCTCAAAAATGAGCTCTCTAGCTCTTTTTATAGTTTTTGGCTAAGTTTTGGCCCTGTCCAGACCTAGTGTCCGACCTAGTTAAAAATTAGGTTCCAGGGCTTATTTGAGGGCTCAAACGATATCTAAAAAATACGAAATTTGGCAGGTAGATACTTCTAATGCTCCTCAAGCTCAAGGACTCCTTGGCTTGCACAAAATGGAGCTATAAAAAGATGAAATGATATTTACAATGGTGCTTAGTGATGATAATCACTTTTAATGGGTGTAGAGGTTTTGAAAGATTAAGGTTGCCTTAGTGCTAAATCTGCGTGAATGTTCATCAGTGCTTCTTTCTGAAGAAAATTGTTGGCCTACTTGCCGGATCGTCGTTGACTGCCTTGTCTGCTTGTGCTATCTCTTTTCTCGGACTCTCTTCTTGTGCTTCCTTGTCTTGTCAGTCCTTCAGCTCCAGCTCCAACACCCCCCCCTCTCTCGCGTCTGTCGTCCCTGACAGACCCTTGTTGAGAGGTTTTTTGGATGTAGTATTCGACGACGTCCTGCGCTAAATGATGTTCGGCAATTCGCAACCCTTTAGCCAAATCTGTTAGAAGAGCATCCCAGTCTACCGGCCCAGGAACCTCTGGGTGTGGCATACGTAGCTTTTCGGAGTGGAGAGCTTGTTCCAGTGCAAACAACTGCAAGAGATGGGATGGTCTGGGAATGAATATCTCGGAGTGATATTCCCAGAATCCGGTGACAAACATCTCTTCGAACGTTTGTTTGAAACAGGCCGGTAGATATTTGATGTGAGCGTGCCATGCATATACAACATTGATCAATGGAGTTGTGCTCATGTCGTATACAAGATCCTGGTTCCCCTCATTAAATCCTAGAGCTGAGAGATGCGGTTCTTTGACATTTTTGAAGGTCCTGAAGGTGACCAGCATAAGTTCGAAAATTTTCTGGCACATCTGAGTCATGATATCAGGAACATTCTTGAAACGGACCTCCCAATGCCGGATCGTTGAAATCATATAGCCAATTGTGGGTGCGCCTTTAGGGGGTGCGAAGTACACGTAATTTCGCCACTTCTCGCATCCTTTAATCGTCAGCACTGTATGTGTGTACTCCGGCCAGGATCTCCTTCGAAACACAGGGCAATAACATGGATTATATTTGATGTACAATGGCATGTTGTTCCATGTTCTTACCATTTCCGGATAGGTTTCGAGCAGTCGAATTCTCCATGTTGGTTGGCGGATATGTCCTTGCTTGGCACTCTCTGGGATGTCATCGGGTGCAAATTGGGTGGCAGAGGTGGGTTCCCTTGAGGTGTGGCGCTTGATCTCCGCATTATAGTCCGCCATTAACACGCAAAAAGGTACATACAGATCATCCGATGGGCCGATCCACCTATGGTGTGAAAGATTCTGAAAATAATCAGATTTTATTACCACCTCCTCCAATTTTGACATCAAGGCGATTTGGACTGCCACCCTGTCGTCATGTGTCGTGGCTACTTTCTCTAACTTCTGCATCCATTCCGGTGCCTCGATCTCAATTGTGTCCATGCCCTGTTCTGTGCGCTTACCTCCGGGTGTTGGCATCGGGACATAGGGATCCTCGAATGTTTCTTCTACCTCAATTGGCACCAGGTCGTCAGGCTCGGGGTCTACCAGAGGGGAGGGCTGAAGCTCATACTGCATAACCTTGCTGCGTAATTCCTCAAGTTCGGCGCGGAGTTTAATGACCTCTTCAGCTGTTTCTTCTGCGGTTATGCTCGGGCTGGGTTCTGTCTGTCGAGTGGCCAACTGTCTTCGTAACTCATCTCTTTCTTTCTCTAAAGCGGCATGGGCCTCCATTAAGTCTGCATGAGTTTCTAACACCACCTGCATATTCTCAGAGGGTATCGCCTTGAATCGTTCTGGGTCAATCTCTTGTGGGGAACCCTCCATGGCCGCTTCCAGGTTTTCTTCGTTCTGTTTCTGTAATCTCTTATTCTCTTCTAACGCGGTCGACATATGCTTGCGGAGGAGGCCCAAGTTCCGTCGAAGTTTCAGGTTTTCCGTGATCTGCGAATGGAGCAGCTCGTCCATATGTCGTCGTTCTTCATCATCTGTTTGAGGTGGGTTGGCTTCTAATTGTGCGTATTGCTCCTGTAATGTCGCGTGCTGCTGTACTAATTGCTGCTTCTGCTCTTCAAGATCCCTACATCTTGCTTGGAGAACCTCGTGGCGTTGGAAGAGCCTTGTATGTTGGTCGTCCAAGTGTTGGTAATGTTGCTGGAGTTGGGCCATGCATTGATGCATATTATTAAATAAGTTACCGAGAGGAATAGTATTGAATGCAGAGGGGTAGGGAAAGGGAAAGGGGGTTGTGAATGCAGTACTGGGGATGGGTGAGGGGGGAGGTGGGGGAATGGGAGATTGTGGGTAAATAGGGGATGGGAGAGGTGCAGAGGTGGGTGATACCTCCATGAAAGTGGGGTTCGTGGTGGGAGTGACTGTGAACATGGGAATTGTGGTAGCGGTGAGTGTGGTGAATGTGTATAGCGGTGTGTGTAATTGTGAACTTCTAGGAAGTGTGCTGGGGGTGGTGAGGTGTATCGTGGCTGTAGTTAGACTCGTGTTTTCAGTGGAAGTAGAGTGCGTGGGTGGACTGATGGTTTGTGCGTTGGTGTGTGTAGTGGTTTCAGAGGTGGTGACAGTGGAGGTTACAGTGGTAGAGGGAGGTGAGTGAGGTCGATGTGGGGGAGAAGGTGGCAAGGGAGGTGATGGGGGTGCACTCGATGTGTGGGCTTCCTCGGTGTCGTGAACTGTGTGTGCCGTGCCAGTGGTTGTGGGAGTGCCTTGTGGTCCTGATCCTAATACGTTCATTTGTTTTCCCGTTCGTGGGGGGCGTCTTCCATATCTTCTTTCTGTTCTTCGTGAGTGCACTAGTGCGGTATGCACCGTTTCTGGTACTCCTAAAGCATCTGATATCATTTCCAAGGTGGCACGGTACTGCTCGTCCACACCTTCCTCCTCCAGAATCTGGTTCATGAGAGCTTTACCCGCAGCTAATGAGAGCCTGTGTTGCTCTTGAACTCGGTTCATGGTATCGTAAAGCTTCTTTAATGCGCTAGTGTAGGTGGGGGCACCTTCCAGTACTTGTAGGGCTTCTGGATCGTACTCTTGTTCTTCTGCTTCTGAGTGTCCGCCCTGTGTCTCCCCATGAGCTTCTTCTTCAGTGTCCACGTTGACTACATCTGGTTGGCTGGGCTGTGCTTGGTCTGGGGCAGTTTGCTGTCCGCTGGCTTGCTCTGCTTCAACTTCTGCATTTACAGCTTCTATGATTCTTGCAACTTCTTCGTCCGTTAAATCCTCTAGAGTGAACCCATGCGGGAACTCCAGATCAGTCGGTACTGGTGGAAATACAAGATTGGGGCCATCTGTGCTGTGCCTGGGAAGCCTGATAGTAAATGGTTGCACTCTTCGTGGAAGTCTTGGGGTTGTCTCAGGCGTCAGGGTTGCCCCGCGAGCTTGTGCACAAGGCATCTGGACGGTGCCTCGCATCTTCTTTGAGGGAGGCCCCACAGCGGACAATCTGCGTTGAAATTCCTATGCTCTGGACCAGATCAGAGCCCTTTGCACCGGTACATCATATGCGAGACATCTGTATACAATTCGTGTGAGTGCACAGCAACCATACAATACAGATCTTTGCTTTTTATACCATCTCTGATGGGCCATATGAATCGGGTCAATAATCCAGTGGGGCATATTGATGGTTAACTCAAAAGCATCCGCCAGGTAGAGGCTAAACCAGATCTTTTTGGGAGGCATTGTGAACCTATCCTGCGCGGGGAAGGCGAAATGTTGCATGACCATACGTAAGTGGATGGCGATCGTGGGTGTCATTGCGACCATGTCCTTCAGCTTCGTCAGATTCCTGTTCTTCATGTTGTCTGGAACCATTGTCTCTTTCTCTGTTGGAATGTGCATTCCCTGCATGTCGAGTGCTTCTCTCACCAGATTGATAGTTAAGCGGAAACGCTTCAGCTCGTTGCCCCTTGTGAGTGATGGGAGCACAAAGGAGCTGTATCCTTTCTTGTCTTTGCTGGTGGTGAGGGTACTAATTAGATATGAGCATCTCAGGAAATCTGGCTTTGGTAGTTGGGACTTGAAGTAGTCATAAAGCCCTGCCTTCTTCCAGATCGGCTTAAGTCCTTGGTTATTTTGTAGCCTTTCAAATTCCCTAGTAAAGAAATGGTATCGGCCCCATCGTCCATTGAATTCGACTTCGGATTGCCACATATACGTGCCTTCACCCAGGGGGCCAGCAACGTCACTGAACCAATGTGAGGCTTTGCCCACCGGCATTGTGTGTCCCTGCGGGGGATTCTGAATTGGTATGGCGTGCAATGCCCGTAATGCCGCTGGTCTTTCCTTTAACTCCTCCTCGACTGGAAGACTTTCGATGTCCACCACTTGTGGGCTGGAGCCTGCCTGGGAGCTAGTTCCTACTGTATCTGCCATTTTACTTCTTGCTGTCTGTCTCTGTGAGAATATACAAACAGGTGTTAATATTGTACAGGACAAGTGAGGACCGTTGTTCCCATCACAATATTAACATGAGGGTCGGGAGCGAATAATGGGTTAGTAAGTGTTCGGTGCACGTGTGTGTGGTTAATGCTTGGGTAATCCTAGGAGACTAATGAAGTTAGCAAGTGGGGATGAATTTACAAATTGGGGTCGGGGGTTTATTACAGGTCTTAGGCTGCCAAATGTAGTGGATGGGCTTTGCTTTCGGTTTCGTAGAGACTCTAGAGAGCTTTCTCGGTGTCGCGGTTTGAAAATGAGGCTTTTTAGGGACCCATTTACAATTGATTACATGCACGCTCTTGGGTCTTGGTGTGTTCTTGAGCGTTGAGAACGAGTGAACACTGGTTGTACACGTAGTTGGGTTATGCTGCATAGGTTGTGGCCTTGGCGTAGCTACTTGTGCCCTCAAGCAAGCCTTAGGCACCCAAATTTGTCTTGATTGTGGGCTCGCCTTCATCGACTTCTTGGGCACCCAAATAGATTTTACTTTAGCAGAGGAATTTCTGAACGACTTCTTATTAGCGTCGTGTTGTTGGTTACTAATAAGAGGCTTTGCCCGTGTAGTTGACGGTGGTGCAACCGGTTGTTCGCCTTTCCGCACCCACACCTGGTTTATTTTCTGGGACATTTTGCTGCGCAGGTACTTTTGATCTCGGACATAGGTAGTACTCTGCTTCTTCTGCCTTTGATCCTCCTTTGGTTGCTGCCTCCTTCTGGCCTTTGGAAAAGAAGGGAGTTCCGTTGCATCCCTGACTCCCTTTTTGCAAATATCACTCCTCTGCAACACAGGGTTTTGAACAAGAACAGCATGGTCATCTTCATGTGCACCCCTGGAAGGACCAGGAGTTTGTGCCTTTCCTAGTTCCTTGAGTGCTCCATTGTCTAATTCTATTGTAACTCGACTATGATTGATCCAGACCTGGAGAAGTCCACTTCTTAGGTTTAAATTGACCGCTTGGTCATAGATCCAATCTTGACCCAAGACGAGAGGTTCAGTGAGATCCTCATCTTGACACACTAGTACTTTAACTGTCATTACCTCATCGTGAATGTAGAGGGGAAGTTCCACCTCGCCCATGCAAGGGGTTTCCACGCCTCCCAATCCTATGAGATATGCTTCCACAGGATTGACAGTCAATTGTAATTCTTGGCAGTAAGACACTCTAACAGCACTAGTGGCTGCGCCTGAGTCAATCAAGGCTCTTACGGTTCTTGCACTCTTTCCTCGTCCCATATCTATGGTTATGAAAGGACGTCTATCGATTATTCTATGCGAGCTTGTTCCTGCAACTTCACACATGGCCATGGGACATCCTTGATCTGCATAGTCATTTGCTCTAGTCTGATCTCGGCCTTGCCTTCGTAACTTCATCCTTCTCATGCGTTCTAAAGCTTCTACTTGAGCCTCTTCTCGAATGCGCTTTTCTTCCTCTTTGCGTTTCTTAGCAGTATTGAGTCGGCTGAGCATTTCTTCCGTGAGGGGTTCCTGATACAACTTGACTCTGCATCCGCTAATATAGTTAGGGAGAACATCACCCTCTAATGTGGCCAATTGTACTGCTCCACTCGTGGAGATCCTATTGATTACCGTAGGTCCGTAGCCTCTCTTTTCTAGCTTCCTCGCGTGTTGTTTCAGTGTATAGACTAAAACTAGATCTCCTGCTTTCAAACCCTTATCCTTTACGTGGGCATCAAAGTATGCCTTCTGTCTCTTCCTGGCTGCATATATTCCTGCAGCGGCTCTCAGTCGTGTTTCTCCTAATCGTTCAAGGTCAAAAATCCTAGAGGAGAGTTCATGGCCTGTCCATTCGTGCTCTTATGCTACTTTCAACGTAGGAATCAGGAAATCCAAGGGTAGCACAGCGTTTTGACCGAATACCATCTGAAAGGGGGTGGCTTGGAGTACCGTTTTGTAGGCAACTCGGTATGCCCAAACAGCATGGTGTAGCTGTTTGTCCCAATCAGAGCGTTTAGTGTTCACTAATTTCGTCAGTACATTGCATAAGATCTTATTAGTGCTCTCAGCTTGTCCATTAGCTTGAGGGTGATAAGGGGCAGACTTCTTGTGTATTACCAAGAATTCTTGGAGTAGATTTTCAATCACTTCATTCAAGAAATGAGTGCCTCTATCACTTACAAGCTCTATAGGTAGCCCGTATCTTGTGAATACATTCTCAAACAAGAATTTGGCAGTTGTTTGAGCATCGTTCTTTGTCGTAGCCTTTACCTCTACCCACTTGGTGAGATAATCTGTTGCCACAATGATGTATTCTGCATGAGAACCTTTAGCTGGGGGATTAATAGGACCTACGAAGTCTATTCCCCACTTAGAGAATGCACGTCCACCCATCATAGGTTTCAGTGGCATCTCATCTTTGCGTATAGGATACTGAGTCCTCTAACAGACATCACACCGTTTCACATAGGTATGTGCATCCATGTGAAGGGTAGGCCACCAGAAGCCCGCAAATAGTATCGCCTTGATCACCCGATCTGGTCCAAAGTGTCCCCCTGCTACACCTTGGTGAGCAGTTTCCAAGATCTTAAGATATTCACTCTCATGGACACACAGTCTCAAGTAACCATCCTTACCGCGTTTGTATAGATTATCACCAATGAGTGAGTAATCCCAGGCTTCTTGTTCTAAACTCCTTTTCCTAGCCAGAGTCATGTCTGGAGGGAATGTGTTTGTCCTCAAGAATGATACTAGAGGTTCACTCCAATCTGGCACAATGGATACTTGATAAAGAGTGGCATGTTCCACTGGTGGTTTAGTGCAACAGATTGGGCATTCCTTGCACAACTTTTGGACATCAGCTTCCATAGTTGGCCAATGTACTCCGAGTCTCCTTAGAGTCTGTAACGTTCGTTGCTTTGAATGGTGTTGCTCTAGTGCACCTACATGTGCTAATTGCAACCATTTAGAATACTCATCCTCTTCGACGCAACAAGCCAGGATCCCTTGGTCTGTGTGCTTGTACATGCTTCCTGCCATGATGTGGTACTTCTGGGCTTTTACAACCTCTCTATTCCGTGTGTTTACGACTGGATGATTAGGCCCGTATGTCAACACTGGTACCAATGGCTTAGCCCACTGCGGCACCACTTCCAAATTAAACAAGTAAGCATCAGGAAGGTCATCTGACACTCCTTGTGGGGCTTCTCCAGATGTGAGTCTAGAGAGATGGTCTGCTCGTAAGTGAGTCCTACCTTTCCTTACCACAACCTCGAAGTCGTATTCCATTAGTAAGAGAAACCATCTTACTAATCTACCTGTATTGCATGGCTTGTTTACTAGGTACAACAATGCCTGATGATCAGTAAAAAATTTAAACTTATTTGCAAGCAAATAGTGTCTAAATTTCTTAACTGCGTATACCATGCCTAATCCTTCTCGCTCCGTAGTGGTGTAATTCCGTTCAGCCGCATTCAATTGTCTACTGGCATAGGCAATTGGAAGATCCATATTACCTTCACCAGTAGGTTGTGCAAGCACACATCCAATGGCATAATTGGATGCATCCACATGAACATGGAATGGCTTATTCCAATCTGGTGTGGTCAAGATTGGTGCTGAACACAATCTTCGTTTAAGCTCCTGGAAGGAATTCTCACATTCATCCGTCCACTCAAAGTTTGTCAGAAGTCCGTACATGGGCTTTGCAATGACAGCATACATGTGTATAAATCGTCGATAATAACCACAATGCCCCATGAAAGCTTGTACTTCCTTGACATTCTTTGGCCTAGGTAGCTCTGCTATGGCTCTCACTTTTTCTTCGTCGGTAGATATGCCATTCTTTGACACTATGTGTCCTAGAATCTTGCCTTGCCTGACCATAAAAACGCACTTTTCTGGGTTCAGGCAGACTTGGTATTCTCTACATTTGTCAAAGATTTGTCTGAGTTCAGGAATATGGGTTTGTCTAACATTGGAATGAGCACAAAGATCATCAACATAGACTTCTAAACTCTTCCTCAGGAACTCCTTAAACACATGGCACATCAGCCTCTGGAAGGTAGCTGGTGCATTGGTAAGCCCAAATGGCATTACTCTAAAAGCAAAAATGCCCCATTCTGTGGCAAAGGCTGTCTTATGCTGATCCTCTGGAGCTATGGCTACTTGATTGTAGCCCGAAAATCCATCAAGGAAGCTGTACACTTCCTTGCCTGCCACTCTTTCTAAGAGATGTTCTGTGATGGGAAGCGGATAGTTATCTCGAATCGTGGCGGCATTAACCTTTTTCAAGTTAATGCACACACGCAACTTGCCATTCTTCTTGGGCACCACTACGATGGGGGATACCCACTCAGTGTGCTCAATTTCATAGATAAATCCAGCTTCAACCAGTCTATCTATCTCTTCTTTGATCTTAGCAGCATAATTATCGTTATATGTATAAGGCTTTTGCTTAGAGGGTTTAGCGTCTGAAGTCATAGGAATGGTGTGTGAGCATATGTCAGGGTCAACACCTTTCAAATCCTTGTAACTCCAAGCGAATACATCTCTGTATTCTCTTAGCAAGGCAATCAATTCGTACTCTTCTTCTTCTGTTAGGTCATGGCCTATGTACGTACATCTCTCCTCTCCTTCTTCTAGGGCCACTACGATTTTCTTGGTAGTTTCTTTGTTATCATAGGCCTCTCCTGATTGTGCCTCTCGTTTAGGCATTCTAATCATGACTCTCCTGTCATCTATCTCATACTTCTTAAAATTTTCTGGGACCTCAAACAAAGATTCTTCCTCTTTTGGTGAGGCTTCTCTCTTCTTTCGTTTCTTTCCTTCTTCCGTCGGGGTCACATGTGTTGCTAATCTTACATTAGTCGTAACCTCTCCATGCCTCTGGGGTTGAAATTCTACTTCATGGAAGTATTCTTCATCTGATGCAAATGGTGGGTCCATAATGATTGACTCAAGATCGGAGTCACTTGTATCCTCAAATGCATCAGGGCTAGGTTCGCATTCTTCTAGAACTGCCTCTCCCATGATTGGCTCTATGGAGAAGACTGAAATGTCATAGCCATCCTCATCACAGTGAGGTGTCCATTGTTCTTCATTGATGGCTACGTCCATGGTTGCTAAAATTTCTGCCCAGCCATGGGGTTCAAATTCCTCATCTGGAAAGACCACAGGTGCATAGGCTGGGTCTTGGATTGATCTATGGGTTTCTTTCGCACCTACCTCTCTGGCTTTCTCTCTCTTCTCTTCTTCTACTGCTACCTTGCACATCCATAAGTGAGTGTCTTCATGCATCCATGAGGATCCAGATTCTATGGAATGCACAGATTCCGTATCATCTTTGGCTCTATGGATGGGATTCCACTGGATAGGAGGGACATCTCTATGAGAATAGTCCTTGAGATTGACTTTGGTTGTAACGCCCAAGTGTTGCAAATACAAGGAGTTGGTTCCCCAATCCTGTACCACTTGCAACTGTCGCATAAATGGTCTTCCTAAAATCATCTCATAAGCATGATTTTTGCTGAAGTCACATATAGCAAAGCTATGCTCAAACTCAACACCACAAGTGGTGAGAGTTATTCCTTCTAGCAATCCTAAGGGTCTTTCAATATGACCATCGGCCATCTGCAATTTCATTCTCGTTGGCCTGAGTGCTGGCTTGCCCCAACGCTTCCAAAGGGAAGTAGTGGCAATTGCAACTCCTGCACCTGAGTCTAAAATTGCCTTGGTGGTGTACTCTTGGTAGGTGATGGGAAGATAGGTGTTCCCTTCTTCGCCTTCACACATATCTCCTATCTTATCCAAGGGAATTTCTGGCACTGTCCTATGGGATCCTACCCTGGAACGTGGTTTTGCAACTTCAGTTACTTGACTAGCTACATATTTCCGCGCTTTTGGTCTATCCTTAGGCAGTTCTTCCAAAAGTGATATCGCGCTGCGCCTTGGTGTTCTTTACTATCTCCGTGTTCCTAGGTATGACTGAGTCGTCGTTCCTTACCATGACTGTGGGTGCTCTCATACATGTGGACTTTGCTTCCCATGGTCCTGTGAAGTGGGGTAACTCTTGTATGGAATTAGACTCAAGTCCAATCTCTCGTGAGACTGAGCACTCTCATGTTCCCCGTAAATAGATGGGATGTCTTGTGGGAATTGATCGTGTGCATCATCCACAAGTTCAAAAGGAGGGGCGACCTCGCTTTCGTTATCCCATTTGTCTTCTTGAATCTCTCGTAGGAAGTCTGGTGCAAACCGATTCATAGAAGAAGAAGTGTCTGGCTCCGTAGAATTAGGCACGTAAGCAACCTGGAAAGGAGGGCTTATTCTATCGTTGGCTCTCTTCTTGCTCTCGTAAATGGCTGGAGCACAAGCTTCTTGGGGAGGATTACTTATCCTATTACTCTTCCGAGCAGGTTCATACGCTCCCTGAGAAGGAATGTAGGCAACCTGTGGAGGTACGCAAGCTTTCGAGGGAGGCTCATGTGCCTTTTGGGGGGGAAGATAAGCTTCTTGAGGCGGCACATGGGCTTCCTGAAGAGGCTGGCTTATCCGTTCTCTTGCCCTTTCCTTTCTTTGAGGGGCAGGTTCCTTCTCTGATTGTGCAATTAACTTCTCTATTCTTTCCAGCAGTCCATCAAAGTGTAACTGCGTCTTAGCTGAACTAGAAATGTTAAATAGGCGGCTGGCCTCAAACATGGTCTGAGCCAATTCCACCATTTTGGCACAAATCTTAGTTCGTTCAAGCTCTAGCTCGGCTCTAGGGTAGCATTTTTCATGATCGGTTATGGTTGTCCCTTCTTGGATTCTGGCCTGATATGCTTTCAGCATCATATTTAGGTCTTCAGGAGTGGGGTCAGCTAGGACTGATCCTACTCTAGGGGGTGGTGGGATTTGATGAGGCGGTGGGGGAGGTGGTGGGTCGGATGGAGATGGGAGTGGTGGTGGTGGAGTAGTGTGAGAGTGAGTTTGAGTTGTGAGTTCGGTTATCCTGGCTCTTGTTTCCCTTACGCATTCCTCGAGTTCACTCATCTTTTTAGCCCATTGTCTTTTCATTCTTTCCCTACTATCTTTCCAAGCTCTAGTCCTTTTCTTGGTTATGCTCTCAGTTTCACTCGCCTCTGGGCCCTTTTCCTGGCTCGCCTCTTGGTTTTGCTGCAATGCCTGAGCTCTAGTGACTACCTGTACTGGTGCAGTGGAAGTGACACTTCCTGAGGAGTCTACCACTAACCCAACAACGTTGATAGGGGTGATTTTTGGCATGTTATTGGGGTTCTTTGGGCAATCTCGTAAGAGATGCTCTTTTCCACAATCTTGGCAAAAGCCTTGGATCGTCACGGACTGATTTTGTGTAGGTGGAGGTAGGGGACAATCACGAATGAAGTGATCTCCCTGACATCTGTAGCATGGTCCTCTAAGAAATGGTGGTCGTGCCTGCCTAGGTTGAGGCCTAGGGTTGGGGTTTGCATACATGACGTTTGTGTAATCTGACTCCCAACTAGGTTCACTCGGTTCTTCACTGTAGTAGGACTCACCATGTTCTGGAGACTGCATGTAGTAAGCCTGGGGACTATCGACATGTGTAGAATCAAAGCTATGGTCACTTGGATCACTTTCAGAAAGCAAGGATGTTACTGGGACTAAGGCTCTATTCAGGTTCTCTTCTGTAGCAGTATACTTTACCGGGATCACGTTAGCGGGGTTTGGAGGCTGTTGGGCTAGCACTGGTTGGGGTCTCTGTTGGGCCTGATATGGTTGCTGATAGGGTTGCTGTGGCCTGCCATATGGCTGTGGAGGGTACTGATTCTGGTATCTTCCCTGTTGAGGGTATGGCTGAGGGTAGGGTTGCCTAACCGCCTGCCTGTTGTATGGGCAATCTTGCGCAGTGTGATTGGTGTACTTCCGTTCTATGGTGCAGTACTGGCTACTAGGATTAACTTGGGGTTGAGCCATAATGTAGTTTCTCTGATACCACTGTCGGAGAATGTTAATCTCCTTCAGAATAACCTACTCTTGAGATTAGAACACTTCTATACCAAGAGTAAGTCAAAACCTTCACAACACATAAGTCTTCTGCACAATTTCTTCAAATTAATCTTCACAGGTTACTTTCGTCTGAAAACTGTTACTCTTGAACAGTCGACTTTACACCTGTAACTTCTAAGACTTGGTTCTCCTTGAATAGAACCCGTTTAAGCAAATGCTTCTGGTTACGAGTAGCTTATCTTCTAACTTAAAGATTAAGCCCTCACTCATGCAAAACTTTAAAGTATGCACTGAGAAATGATCAAAACATTGATCACCGAAAATGCGCCTGTTTCAGTAAACTTTGAACACTCAACACATATGAATGTTCCTACTGACAATTCTCGGTTTCTGTTTACAATTAAACTCTGAAACTTAAGCTATAGATTGATTAACTATAGACTTAGATATCCTCAAAAGGATTTCACAAATCATCTAACACAGATGAAGAACACACAGAAATTTCGGCGCAACTTTTCTTCGATTACTTTGACAGTTACAGTTGAGTGATGAGAGGAAAACTCAACTAACTTTACATATGTCTCATGACATCTAACTTCTCATTCTCTCCTATTCTATGCCTCTCATTCTTCCTAGCCTTTCTGGCCTAGCTAGCTTTCTCTAGCCTTCTCTCACTTTCTCTCGCTTCTGCGCCTTTACATTTTTCAGGTATTTATAGATAAATTTGTACAAGCTTATAACGCGGACTATACTACTGTACATATGTGTACAACTTTTTCCCGGTTCTTCTTCCAAGCTTCAAAATTTGTTCTTTTCTTCCTCCTTTCATCCTTCAACTCTTCATGAACTGAAATCTGTAAAATTGATCATTTCTGATAACATTCCGGTGACTTTCCTGTAATCTTCCGGTGTTGTTCCGGTGCCTTCCGGTACTGTTCCGGTGCCTTCCGGTGACCCTTTTTTAAGGAAATTTTTGCTGACTTCTCTGCGGACTTAAAGACCTTCAATTGTTGATTGTCTTGCACCAACAGCTCCCCCTCAATCATCAATTGAGGTTTTCTCTGTCTTCTTTATTCCTGCCATATCTTTAAACCTTTGTAACTTAGGTCCATCCAAACTTTTTGTAAGCATATCGGCTATCTGATCTTTCGTTGAAGTATGAATTACTTCAATCTCTTTATCTATCACCTTCTCTCTTAGAAAGTGATACTGAATCTCAATGTGTTTAGTCCTGGCATGAAAAACAGGATTAGCAGCTAAATATAATGAACTCATGTTATCTCCAAATATGATTGGAGTCCTCTGTATAGCATCAAAATTCTTCATTAAAGTCTTTAGCCAAATCACTTCCTTTGCGGCTTCAACCATGCCTTTGTACTCGGCTTCGGTAGACGACAAAGCAACTGTTTGTTGCTTCTTGGAGCACCAGGAGATTAACTTATCTCCCACATAACACATGTATCCATAGGTTGACCTTCTGTCATCTGGATTACCTGCCCAATCTGCATCACTGTATATTTTGATGTTTGTATCTGATGTAAAACCATAATACAAACCTTCTTTGAGTGTACCCTTAATGTACCTCAACACCCTTTGTCCTGCAATCCAGTGTTCTTTCCTTGGACAGTGCATGAATTGAGACAATACTCCTACTGCATATGATAAATCAGGTCTGGTTAACGTAGCATAGATAAGACTACCAACCAAACTCTGATATTGTCTCACATCCTTGAATTCTTCTCCACCAAACTTACTCAGTTTGTGGTTCACCTCCATTGGAGTAGGTGCTATCCGGCAATCATTCATTTTAAACTTGATTAACAAGTTCTTCAAATATCTTTCTTGGGTCACGAATACTCTGTGCTGAGTATATGTGATCTCCATACCCAAGAAGTAAGACAAGTTTCCCAAATCACTTATCTTAAACTCCTTTTCCATTTGCTTCTTGAGTCTTTGTATACCTGACTCATCTGTTCCTGTAAGAATTATATCATCAACATATATGCACATGTATATGAAACCATTATCACTTGCTTTTATAAGCAGACTACTATCTGCTTCAGACACCTGAAAACCAAGTTCTTTCAAGAACTTTACCAGTCTATAATTCCACACTCTTGGCGCTTGCTTCAAGCCATACAAAGCTCTCTTGAGCTTGCACACATGTTCTGGATATTTTTTATCTCTGAACCCTTGAGGTTGCTCCATGAACACATCATCTGAAATATAACCATTCAGAAAAGCATTTTTCACATCTAACTGACATAACTTCCAACCTTTGCTCGCAGCAACAGCTATGAGTGTTCTGATAGTTGTCATCTTTGCTACTGGACTATAAGTCTCATCATAATCAACTCCATAAGTCTGAGCAAACCCTTTGACAACTAGTCTAGCTTTGTATCTAGACACACTTCCATCTGCAAATCTTTTGGTCTTGTAGACCCATTTGCATCCAATAACCTTCTGGCTATTTGGTTTAGGAACTAAATCCCATGTTTGATTTTCTACCAATGCATCATGTTCTTCCTGCATAGCTTTTTCCCATTTTTCCTTACCTTTTGCCTCTTCATATGTAGAAGGGTCTTCATCTGCTTTCACTATGTAAGCATAATCTTTCGTAGCCAAAAATGACGTATCATAACTGTACCTTGTAGGTTGCCATCTATTTCTTGATGACCTTCTGAGTTCTCCGGTCCTTGAGGTTTCTGGTTCTTCACACTCAGGATCAAATCTTGGCCTTTCTTCAGCTTCTTCCTGTACTTCATAATTTTCTTCTTCATCAATTATTTGAACCTTTGATTTACCTTTCTTCTGACTCACTTCTTCTTCATCACCTGTATTGTTATTAACTGTTCCTGTATACCAAGAACTTTGCTCATCAAACGTAACATCTTTCGATACCAGAAAATGTTTTGTGGATGGATTCCACAACCTGTATCCCATCTGTCTATCATCATAGCCAATGAAAACATATTTTTCAGCTTTAGGTTCCAACTTGTGTCTTAATTGTGATGGCACATATGCATATGCCACACATCCAAATACTCTGCAATGATCCAGGGTAGGTCTTTTACCCCACCAAGCTTCATATGGTGTCATACCTTGCAAGGCTTTGCATGGTAACCTATTGACCAAGTAAGTAGCTGTGTTTACAGCTTCAGCCCACAAATAATTAGGGCACTTTTTCTCATTCATCATGGACCTCGCAAACTCAACAATAGTCCTGTTCCTTCTTTCTGCAACACCATTTTGTTGAGGAGAATATCTGCAAGTAATTTCCCTTTTTATACCTGCATTCCATAAGTAGTCACTGAACTCGTTGGAGAAATACTCTCCCCCTCCATCTGATCTTAGTCTCTTCAGTCTATGACCTGTAGTTCTTTCTGCATACGCATGATAATGTCTGAACGTATTGAATACTTCTGACTTATCCTTGATCACATAGATAGTGATCCATCTAGTAGCATCATCAACATAAATCACATAATATCTTGATCCATTTATACTGAAATCCTTTGATGGTCCCCACACATCTGTGTGTACCAACTCAAGCTTCTCTGAGTGCATAAAACCATGCTTGGTATAAGAATTCTTATGAGCCTTACCAAACTGACATGCATCACATTTGTATGTCATATGTTGACCTGCAACATTAGGCAATCCAAGCACCGAACCATTGTTAACCATATCTTTTATACCTCTTTCATTGAAATGTCCAAGCCTCTTGTGCCAAAGATCTAACTTAGAAATTTTCTGTCCTTCATATGTAAACATGGCCTGACCAATGTTACCTTGAATCTTCAGTGTAAACAGTCTTCCTTCTTTCTTTCCTGAAACAATCTGTTTATATCCCTGACTGGGATCTTCCACGTATACTCCTTCATTAGTGAATCTTACTTCATATCCTTTTTCAACAATTTGTCCTACACTTATCAAATTCTTAGGAATTGTAGGAACATACAGAACCTTACCCAATAAGGTACTGCCGTCTTTGGCTTTCACTGATCCAATCGACTGCACTTTATGCTTTGTGTTGTCACCTGTTTGAACAACATGATTAGAAACTTTATTCTCCAAATCAGTCATCAATGATATGTT
Source organism: Ceratopteris richardii (assembly GCA_020310875.1). Taxonomy (NCBI): domain Eukaryota; kingdom Viridiplantae; phylum Streptophyta; class Polypodiopsida; order Polypodiales; family Pteridaceae; genus Ceratopteris; species Ceratopteris richardii. The sequence continues at coordinate 52,350,913 of CM035412.1, read as the reverse complement.
TCCACTCAGGTGATTGCTACATCCTGAGTCAATGTAAAAGACTCTTTGATCTTCATTCTGACTTTCACAGGTAGCATTCAATATCATCGTTGAATCTTCCTTCTGTTCTGAAGCGTAATTGTAGTAGGTATTGTTATATTGTTGACTTTGGAATCCTCTACCTGTATTTCTTCCAAAGTAACTCCTACCACCTCTTCCTCTGAAATTTCCTCTTTGATTTCTGCCACCTCTACCTCTTGCATTGTAACTTTGACTATATCCATTATTACTTTGAGTATTGTGCCAACAATCATTAGCTAAATGATTTGTCTTACCACAAATCCAGCACGCTTTGCCTCCATCTTTATTATTTCTGCCTTTTCCTCTACCTTTACCACTTCCTCTTCCTCTTAGGAAGTTGGCTTGGCTAGTTGTTCCTTCATCTTCATTTGCTTGTTGCTTTCCTTTGCTATTCTTCTTTTTATCTTTCGAGTACATTGCGTGACCTGCACTCTTGTCACCATCTCCTTTAACATCATTCTCAAATGTTAGCATATGACCTAACAACTGATTTAAATCTGGAGTGAAATGATCAAGGGATAATTCTGTAGACAAAATAAACGGCTTCCATTTGTCATCACCTCTTAAGCCTGTAAGAATTTGTCTTACCAATTTATCTTCTTCGATATCTTCGTCAACAGCACCTAAAGCATCTGCAATGTCTTTCATTCTTGTAACATAGTCTGAAACGGACTGAGAAGCCTTCTTCTTGAAGGTTGTAAACTCTGCCCATAAGGATGCCTTCCTTGACTTAGTAGTATTCTGGAAATGCTCCTCCAATGCATTCCAAATGTCCGTTGCACTTTCAAGACCTCGAATATGAGGTAGCAAGTAATCATTTACTGCCATATAGATAATGCTTCTAGCTTGCGCATCTTTCTTCATCCAGTTTTTCAAATCTGCTAACTCTTCCCTAGTCGGAACACTAGGATCTTTGAACTGTGGCTTTTCTTCTTCTCCTGTGATATAAGCTATCAAATCTTTGCTCATAAGATGAGCTTCCATCCTCATTGACCACGCAGGATAGTTTTCTCTATCCAGTTTCTCTATCTGTAGAGAATCTCCCATCTTGTGTCTTCCTGTATATTGAAAACTTCAACCTTTACAAGTAATGTATGTACCTTTACTTCGAATTAGACTCCGTTTGTCTTTCTTGATGCCGTATGATCTCTTCTTCAGGTTTCGCCTTCAAGCTTTCACCTTTTAGTTCTTCGGTTGTAGAATTCTTTGTAACCGCAGCAAACGGAAACCTCCTTTCTTTGATTTTGGTGTCTCCTGGCTCTGAAACCACTGTACCTGGCTCTGATACCACTGTAGTTTCTCTGATACCACTGTCGGATAATGTTAATCTCCTTCAGAATAACCTACTCTTGAGATTAGAACACTTCTATACCAAGAGTAAGTCAAAACCTTCACAACACATAAGTCTTCTGCACAATTTCTTCAAATTAATCTTCACAGGTTACTTTCGTCTGAAAACTGTTACTCTTGAACAGTCGACTTTACACCTGTAACTTCTAAGACTTGGTTCTCCTTGAATAGAACCCGTTTAAGCAAATGCTTCTGGTTACGAGTAGCTTATCTTCTAACTTAAAGATTAAGCCCTCACTCATGCAAAACTTTAAAGTATGCACTGAGAAATGATCAAAACATTGATCACCGAAAATGCGCCTGTTTCAGTAAACTTTGAACACTCAACACATATGAATGTTCCTACTGACAATTCTCGGTTTCTGTTTACAATTAAACTCTGAAACTTAAGCTATAGATTGATTAACTATAGACTTAGATATCCTCAAAAGGATTTCACAAATCATCTAACACAGATGAAGAACACACAGAAATTTCGGCGCAACTTTTCTTCGATTACTTTGACAGTTACAGTTGAGTGATGAGAGGAAAACTCAACTAACTTTACATATGTCTCATGACATCTAACTTCTCATTCTCTCCTATTCTATGCCTCTCATTCTTCCTAGCCTTTCTGGCCTAGCTAGCTTTCTCTAGCCTTCTCTCACTTTCTCTCGCTTCTGCGCCTTTACATTTTTCAGGTATTTATAGATAAATTTGTACAAGCTTATAACGCGGACTATACTACTGTACATATGTGTACAACTTTTTCCCGGTTCTTCTTCCAAGCTTCAAAATTTGTTCTTTTCTTCCTCCTTTCATCCTTCAACTCTTCATGAACTGAAATCTGTAAAATTGATCATTTCTGATAACATTCCGGTGACTTTCCTGTAATCTTCCGGTGTTGTTCCGGTGCCTTCCGGTACTGTTCCGGTGCCTTCCGGTGACCCTTTTTTAAGGAAATTTTTGCTGACTTCTCTGCGGACTTAAAGACCTTCAATTGTTGATTGTCTTGCACCAACACATAATGGGACATACATTCGCCATGTGGTCACCACCACAAGTATAGCATCTTTTCACAGGGGCAAACCTCGGAATTTGTTTGCTAGAGACGCCTAGTTTTTGTGCCACTTTCTCTGCGAGTTCCTCAATTGATGTGGATTGCGTGGAAGAGTGACTAGAAGCACTATCTGAATCTTTGTAGATTTTGGAAAGCTCTAGTTCCTCCCCTAGGTTATCTTCAATGTCGATGCACATACGTACACACTCTTCTATAGTCCTAGGGTCCTTCAGATACACGTAGGATCTCAATTTTGTACTCAGCAATCCATCAAGGAATAAGGCTACTTGTTTCGCAGGTGTGGGTAGCTCCGAAACAGGGCACCTTTCAAGGTATTGTCTAAATCTTCTTCCTGCCAGTCTTACAGTCTCTTGGGGAGTCTGTTTAAAGCTGTGAATCAATGAGGAGGTATTGTGTCTTATGCCGCTCTTAGAGAACTCTACAATGAAAGCCTCTAGGAGTTGGTCTATGCTCCTGAACTGTCGCTCATCCAATGGCTGAAACCATGTAAGTGCTGTGTTCCTAAGGGTTAGACCGAAGGCATTGTACTGCGTGAATAGATCCTCCACTCGTTCAGCTCTCAAGACTTGCTTGAACTCCGCCACATGATCATACGGATCTCCTGTGCCATCAAAGTAATTCTTCATGGACTTAACTAGCTGGGTTGGTCTCAACGTTCTTGTATGCTCTCTAGGTCTCGGCAGAGGAAATCCATCCACATTTCTTTGGTTCTTGTGAGCTCTAAGCATCTCAAGTTCTACCCTATTCGTCTCCGTTCTCGTTCTTTCTCTGCCCCCTGGGTTGGCAAAACTTACTTCTGGTCTATCTCTACCTCTGTCTCTTTGCATTCCATGAGCTTGGGATGTCCCAGCCCCAGGGTGACCATAGGATACATTTGATCTTGGTTGGGGGAAAATCAATTCACCCTTCCAAGTGTAAGCATGCCTATCATTTTCTGTCACCACAAAGATCCATTCCGAAGTGTGATCTAAGTAGGTCACTCTGCCTGGGCTATCCGGATCCTTAAACTCATAGATCATGATATTCCCGATATCCGTTGGCTGATTGGACTTATACCTCCAAAAGGCTTCGTCGGTTTCTCGATTGAGGAGCAACTCTATGCTCTTGTTATCTTGGGGTACCCACTCAGGTGTGATAATCCTAGTGAGAACTGATTTACCTCGAGGGGTTCTAGGTTCCGCACCCATGTTCCCTTGTTCCAAGTCACCTAAGTCCGCTTCTGAGATTACATTTCCAAATTCGTCTGTCCTATCTGGATGACTGGTGACTACGTATATGGTTCCTTCTTTGTCCAGGTATGCACCGTTTTCAAACTTGACAGCTAGGTGCTCTAGTCCAATGGATTGATCAGGATTTTTTATCTGGACCACGGATCTTCCTAGGCCGTCCTCATAGATGCTAGCACCTAATCGGTTGATCCTAAGGTACTCCAATTGTGTTTTGTAAGGGCCTTCCACCCTGTACAAGTAAGGCACTCCTGAACTTCCCGTAGGTCTGTCCATACCTTGAGACATCTCTGATTCACTGGTCTCAGAGCTAGGGTAGTACGAGTGGTGACTCAACTGCTGGGCCCAAGACCTAGCAGTGTGGTTAACACTAGCCTCTGAAGATCTAAGGCTTTGTCTCTCCCTTACTAGATGTCGTCCTGATCTAAGGTTCATATGCCTATCTGATTAGCCCAATTTTTGCCCAGAGTACAACCTCGTTGCCGATCAATTGGTATCAGTCACTTGATTCTCTTTAGTTATTTCTCGTGTTTAAGGTCTTGTCTGATATTAAGTCGTCAGGAATTCTTGAATGTTCTTCGTGCTTTCAGGTTGGTCGTTCCACGTTAGGTTCTTTTCCTTTATGTTATCGACAGTACAGAGATTAAGTTTTTAGCTTGAACTTGAGTTTTTTAGGTAGTCTTCAACTTGATAACTGCCTATCGTCGCTCTGACTTACTCCTACCTCTCGTCATCTTAGCTTAGACTATGAATTGACAGAGGGGGTTAAAAGTGTCGGATCTTTTGTTTCCTGCTCGGTTGCCCTTGAGTGCCCAGGAAATGTGTTCCCAAGCTCGCACTTACACTTGCTTAGAACGCCTCTCGATGCTCTGTAAGAGTTTCAAAGTTAGCTTTGAAATTTACATTCCAAAGATAGAATCAATTATTTTCATTCCTGTAGCACAAACACAAACTTGCATAGTGATTTTCAAGAAAACAATCCTAAGGATCCCTGTCTTTGATCCCCCTGGATATGATCAACTTCAAAATATTCTATCTGAAAATCAACGTATTATCTTTATAAAAAACAGTTGAGGGCTTGTACTATATGCCACGAGCTTTCCAACAAGCCCTAGAACACAAAAAATTGATCTCGTATGAAGAAGTTATGACTGTTCAGGGTTTAGGGGGTTAAAACGAGATTCAATCTGGCTGACAGATCCTAGAGTTTCCTCCCAATTCACCAATGTAGGAACCTCAAAAATGCTATGGATTGACTATTGTGCCCAAAGTTGCCCCAAATTTAGAATTAAAAAAAACCCTAATTTTTTGGCCGAAAAGCCTGTCAATCGCGATCGACAGGTCTGTCAATCGCGATTGACAGAGGTGTCCGTCGGGGCTGTCAATCGCGATCGACGGTGTCAATCGCGATCGACAGAGTCGATCGTGGCTGTCAATCGCGATCGACAGTATCAATCGCGATCGACACGTTTTCCGGATTTTTCGTCGAGATTTCAGTCAATCGGGGGCCTATCAGTCGCGATGGACACGTGGCTACGCGCAAAAGTCAATCAATCGTGGAATTTCAGTCAATCGCGATCGACTGTATCAATCGCGATTGACAGAGGTGTCGGTCGTGGCTGTCGATCACGATCGACGGTATCAATCGCGATTGACAGGGTCCTACGTGGCAGTCAGTCGATCGTGGAGGTCTGTCGATCGCGATTGACAGGGTCTGTCGGTCGCGATTGACAGGGTCTGTCGGTCGTGATTGACAGGGTCTGTCGGTCGCGATTGACAGAAAACCTCAGAATTTTTCTACTGTTTTTAGTGTTTTGGAATGTGCTCCTTGTGCTTGTTCTAGTGGTGCACTTACTTTTGTGAAAAGCCAAAAATTTCTGTCAGTCGCGATCGACAGAGGCCTGCGACCGCGAGACAGTTTCTTCGAATTTCGTACCTGCGCGCAACGTGCTGGGGATGATGATGATGGCAGTACCTGCAAGAATCACAACAACATGCAAAAACAGTGCAAGCAATATCGCTCTCTCGCTCTCTCTCACAAGTGGAATGGAGGAAATGAGGTGGAGATGGTGATATGGTCAAAACTGAAACTTTTCGCGATGATGGAGATGGAGGTGGGAGATGGTGATGATGATGATGGTGATGAAGATGGTGAAGAAAGTAAAAGAAAATCGATGAGAGTGAAGAAAATACCTACAACTCCAACGCGTCAACTCTACGTCTTACCATCACACACTCATCCTCAAAGCTCGATCCCCGGCAACGGCGCCAAAATTTGGTGTAGCTCAATGATGAGTAGCACCTCCTTTAATGTCAATCCGGGAAGACGTGAGGATGGTATGAAGACCTCGAGCAAGTGGCGGCACAAGTGCGTGGGTGAGAAGCACACAAGCATGCACACACATACACACACACACGCGCACACAAGGCAAGACAAAGAGTGAGAATCAATGGAGCTTTTAGATTACTTTCAAAATGCTCTTACAAGTTTGTTTCAATTACAATCTAACCTCAAAAATGAGCTCTCTAGCTCTTTTTATAGTTTTTGGCTAAGTTTTGGCCCTGTCCAGACCTAGTGTCCGGCCTAGTTAAAAATTAGGTTCCAGGGCTTATTTGAGGGCTCAAACGATATCTAAAAAATACGAAATTTGGCAGGTAGATACTTCTAATGCTCCTCAAGCTCAAGGACTCCTTGGCTTGCACAAAATGGAGCTATAAAAAGATGAAATGATATTTACAATGGTGCTTAGTGATGATAATCACTTTTAATGGGTGTAGAGGTTTTGAAAGATTAAGGTTGCCTTAGTGCTAAATCTGCGTGAATGTTCATCAGTGCTTCTTTCTGAAGAAAATTGTTGGCCTACTTGCCGGATCGTCGTTGACTGCCTTGTCTGCTTGTGCTATCTCTTTTCTCGGACTCTCTTCTTGTGCTTCCTTGTCTTGTCAGTCCTTCAGCTCCAGCTCCAACAAGGATCCTAACAAGGTAACATATGTGTGAAAATTGAATAAAGCTTTATATGGATTAAAACAGGCACCTAGGGCATGGAATCACAGGTTGACCACTTACTTTCAAGACCAAGGTTTTGTCATGAGCAAGGCAGATACTTCTCTATTCATTAAGAGAAGTAATTGAGAGATAATATACCTATGTGTTTATGTTGATGATATCATACTAACAGGTAATGACATGAATAGAATCAGACAAATTAAGAGCCAGATGATGAAGGAGTTTAAGATCAATGATCTTGGTCTATTGAAGTATTTTATTGGGCTTGAGTTAGTCTATACTAACTCTGGAATATACATTACTCAGAAAAAATACATACAAGATATGGTGAAGAAGTTTCATTTACAGGATGCTAAAGTTGCAAGTACTCCACTGCAGGTAAACCTAAAACTAAGTGCCCATGAAGGTGATGAAATGAATGACATTACAGTTTATCAAAGCATGATGGGTAGCTTGAACTATGCTACCTTAACAAGGATAGATATTGCATATGGAGTTGGTGTGCTAAGTCAGTTTATGCACAAGCCAAGCGTACCTCACATGGAGGCTGCCAAGAGAATCTTGAAGTATCTCAATGGTACACAAAATCATGGTTTGTATTTCCCTTACACTTTAGACATTGATATCAAGATCTATTCAGATGCAGATTGGGCAGGATGCAAGGATGATAGGAGAAGCACTTCTGGATACATTTCATTTGCAGGTGACAAGCCAATTTCATGGTCTTCAAAGAGGCAACCTATTGTTGCTTTGTCTTCTACAGAGGAAGAGTATAGAGGACTGGCTAATGCCACACAAGAAGCCATATGGATCAAGTTATTGTATACGTGATTGGGTTTATACACTAGGTCACCAATAACCTTTGGAGATAATACAAGTTCACTTCACCTTGCAGCTAATCCTATCTATCATGCTAGGACCAAACATATAGAGGTTCATTATCATTATGTAAGAGAGAAGTTATCAAGAAAGGACATTCAACTTACCTATGTATTGTTGGAGCATGACAATCATCAATTGAAGAATTATGGAGGAATGAAGTCAAGGAGTCAAGAAGAAAACAAAGTCAGATGGTTGAAGGAAGGACATATTCAGAAAATCCAAAGACATGAACACATATGTACATTAGCTGACTTATACCTTTGTCTAGTCATACACTTGTATATATTCATCTATAAATATGTTAGAAAATGTCGGGCAAATAGAGCAGAAGAAGATTTGAGAATAGGGAGAGAGAAATCAGTGTCATTAGACACATGAAAAGTGAGTGAATTGTCCATCCTCACTTAGATGTAAGTTTTCTGAGAAATCGAGAAATTTTGCACCCGATATTTTGCTGTCTTCTCCTTCTGTGTTTAATCTTTTGAGAAATCCTTCCACACGTGTTTAAGTTCATAGCTAATCTATCTATGGCTAGAATTTGAGAGGTTAATTGTAATCAGGCTGAGAGAATTTTGATTAGGAACATTCATATGTAAGAATGTTCTAAGAGTCGTAAAATCTGGCGCACATTTCATCTTCAATGAAATGATCATTGCTCAGTCCACAGTGTAAAGTTTTACACAAATGAGGGCTTAAAATCTAAGTTGAAAGGTAAGCCATCTATGGCTAAAAGATCTTGATCAAACGGGTTCAGAGTTGGGAGAACTAGTGCTAAGAAATTGCAGGTGTCAAAGTCGCTATTGCAGAGAAGTACTTTCAGACATAGGTAAAGTGTTTCACACATTTCTCAGTGTGTACTTAATCTTTTTGAGAGATTTAACTTGGCAAAGTTGCGCAACCTTAAGGCAAAGTGTTGTGCAAAGTTTTATCAAAAACTTTACAGGATTGATTAGTCAATGAGTGATTAATCTGCAGCAGATTTTTCTGAAGAAGTTGAATTTGTCAGAACTTTCAATTTCCTGATAAATTGGTGAATGATCTCTAAGTTTGGTGGAGTCTAAAGTTAATCTTGATATAGAGGTGATCTAAATTCAAGGTTAACTTGTTCTTTTGGAGATTAACACTCTCCATCAGTGGTATCAGAGCAGGTTGTGTCAAAATTGAAGTGAAGGAGACTCCAACTACTGCAGAAGTACAAATCTTTACATTTTGAAGGTGCAGAAGGGTAAAGGTTGAAGAAAGATTGAAGAAAGACATACAAAGAGCATCAAAAGGATCAGAAGGAGCAACATTCGAAGTAAAGGTACATTCATTATCTGTAAAGGTTAAAGTTTTGAAGCTACAGGTGAAGTAAAGATGGGAGATAGTCTCCAAATTGAGAAGCTGGATAGAGAGAACTATCCTGCATGGTCTATGAGGATGGAAGCTCACCTTATGAGCAAAGATCTGATAGGATACATCACAGGAGATGAAGAAAAGCCAGAATTCAGAGATCCTAGTGTTCCAACTAGGGAGGAGCTTGCAGATTTGAAGAATTGGATGAAGAAGGATGCTCAAGCAAGAAGCATCATCTACATGGCAGTCAATGACTATTTGCTTCCTCACATTAGAGGACTTGAGAGTGCTTGTGACATTTGGAATGCTTTGGAAGAGCATTTCCAAAATACAACCAAATCAAGGAAGGCTTCACTATGGGCAGAATTTACTACCTTCAAGAAGAAGGCCTCACAATCAATCTCTGATTATGTGACAAAGATGAAGGACATTGCAGATTCTTTAGGTGCAGTTGATGAAGATATTGAAGAAGACAAATTGGTAAGACAAATACTCACAGGGCTAAGAGGAGATGAGAAATGGAAGCCTTTCATTTTATCTACAGAACTTTCATTAGATCATTTTACTCCTGATTTGAATCAATTGTTAGGTCATATGCTAACTTTTGAGAATGATGTCAAAGGAGATGTTGATAAGAGTGCAGGTCATGCAATGTATTCTAAAGACAAGAAGAAAGCCAACAAAGGGAAGCAACAATCAGGTGAAGAAGAAGGTACTTCAAACCAAGCAAACTTCATAAGAGGAAGAGGAAATGGCAGAAGTAGAGGAAGAGGCAGAAACAACAAAGATAATGCAAGAGCTTGTTGGATATGTGGTAAGACCAATCATCTATCTCATGATTGTTGGCATAATAATCAAAACAATGGCAATTATCAGAACTTTAATCAAAGAGCAAGAGGTGGTAGATTTCAGAGAGGAAATTTCAGAGGTAGAGGTGGTAGGAATTCTTTTGGAAGAGGTGGTGGAAGAAACTTCCAAAGTCAATCCTATAATAACACCTACTACAACTATGCATCAGATCAAAAGGAGGACTCAACTCTCATTATGAATACATGTGAAACCTCACATGAGGACATGAGAGTGTTTTATATTGATTCAGGATGTAGTAATCATTTGAGTGGAAATATTGCTTTGATGACTGACCTAGATCACAATGCAATTAATCATACAGTGCAGACAGGTGATAATACAAAGCATAAGGTAAAGTCAATTGGTTCAGTCAAAGCTAAGGATGGGAGCACTCTTCTGAGTAAGGTACTTTATGTTCCCACAATTCCAAAGAATTTGATCAGTGTAGGTCAAATTGTGGAAAAAGGTTATGAGGTAAGGTTTACCAATGATGGAGTTTATGTGGAAGACCCTAGTCAAGGGTATAAACAAGTTATTGCAGGAAAGAAAGAAGGAAGGCTTTTCACATTGAAGGTACAAGGAAATGTTGGACATGCTATGTTCACATATGGAGAGCAGAAGGTGTCAGAATTGGATCTTTGGCATAAAAGACTTGGACACTTTAATGAAAGAGGTATCAAAGAAATGATTAACAATGATTCAGTGCTTGGAATGCCTAACATTGCAGGTCAACACATGACATACAGATGTGAGGCATGTCAATTAGGTAAGGCTCATAAGCAATCCTATTCCAAGCATGGGTTTATGTATTCAGAAAGACTTGAATTGGTGCATACAGATGTGTGGGGTCCTTCAAAGGACTTTAGTATAAATGGTTCAAGATATTATGTCATATATGTTGATGATGCTACTAGGTGGATCACAATTTATGTGATTAAGGAAAAGTCAGAAGTGTTTAATACATTTAAACACTATCATGCATATGCAGAAAGGATTACAGGTCAAAAATTGAAGAGACTAAGGTCAGATGGAGGGGGAGAGTATTTTTCAAATGAGTTCAATGATTATTTGTGGAATGCAGGTATAAAGAGAGAAGTTACTTGCAGGTACTCTCCTCAACAAAATGGGGTAGTAGAAAGAAGAAATAGGACTCTTGTTGAATTTGCAAGGTCCATGATGAAAGAGAAGAATTGCCCAAATTATTTGTGGGCTGAGGCTGTTAATACAGCTACATATTTGGTTAATAGATTGCCTTGTAAAGCTTTGCAGGGTATGACACCATATGAAGCTTGGTGGGGTAAGAAACCTACCTTGGATCATTGCAGAATATTTGGATGCTTGGCATATGCATATGTGCCATCACAATTGAGGCATAAGTTGGAGCCTAAGGCAGAGAAGTATGTATTCATTGGTTATGATGATAAGCAAATGGGATACAGGTTGTGGAGTCCATCCACAAAGCAATTTATTGTATCCAAGGATGTTACATTTGATGAGCAAGGTACTTGGTATGCAGGTAAATATAATGTACATGCAGATGATGAAGAAGTAGTGGAACAAAGGAAAGGTAAAGCAAAGATTCAATTACTTGATGAAAGTGAGAGTAATGAAGTGCAGATTGAAGTTGAAGAGAGGCCAAGGTTTGATCCAGAATGTGATGAACCAGAGACCTCAAGAAGTGCAGAAGTTAGGAGATCATCTAGGCACAAATGGCAACCTACAAGGTATAGCTATGACACTTCATTCTTGACTACTAAAGATTATGCTTATTTGGTAAAAGCAGATGAAGACCCTTCTACATATGAAGAGGCCAAAGGGAAGAAGAATTGGGAAGATGCTATGCAAGAGGAGTATGATGCATTGATAGAGAATCAAACATGGGATTTGGTTCCTAAACCTAATAGTCAGAAAATCATTGGTTGTAAGTGGGTTTACAAGACTAAAAGGTTTGCAGATGGAAGTGTGTCTAGATACAAAGCTAGACTTGTTGTGAAAGGGTATGCACAGACATATGGAGTGGACTATGATGAGACTTATAGTCCTGTGGCAAAGATGACAACCATCAGGACACTCATAGCAATTGCTGCTTGTAAAGGTTGGAAGTTGTCTCAATTAGATGTTAAAAATGCTTTCTTAAATGGTTACATTTCAGATGAAGTCTACATGGAGCAACCAGATGGGTTCAAAGATCAAGTGAGTCCAAATTATGTATGTAAGCTCAAGAGAGCTTTGTATGGGTTGAAGCAAGCCCCAAGGGCTTGGAATTATAGGCTTGTAAAATTCTTGAATGATCTTGGATTTCAAGCATCAAAGGCAGATAGTAGCTTGCTAGTCAAAGCAAGTGAAAATGGATTCATTTATGTGTGTATTTATGTTGATGACATAATACTTACAGGAACAGATGATAAGGGAATACAAATGATCAAGAAGCAGATGGAGAAAGAGTTCAAAATCAGTGATTTGGGGAACCTATCATTCTTCTTGGGAATGGAGATCTCTTATACTCAACATGGAGTATATGTGACCCAAGAAAGGTATCTTAAAAATTTGCTAACCAAATTTAAAATGGAAGATTGCAGGGTTGCACCTACACCTTTGGAAGTGAACCATAAATTGTCTAGGTTTGGAGGAGAAGAGTTCAGAGATATGAAACTCTATCAAAGTTTGGTTGGTAGCTTGATTTATGCTACATTGACAAGGCCTGACTTGTCATATGCAGTTGGTGTGCTTTCACAATTTATGCATTGTCCTAGGAAGGAACATTGGATTGCAGGACAAAGAGTACTTAGGTACATCAAGGGTACACTCAGAGAAGGGTTGTATTATGGATTTACTTCAGATACAAGAATCAAGATATATAGTGATGCAGATTGGGCAGGTAATGTGGATGATAGAAGATCAACACATGGATACTTGTGCTATGTAGGAGACAAATTGATTTCATGGTGTTCCAAGAAGCAACATACAGTTGCTTTGTCATCTACAGAGGCAGAATATAAAGGTATGGTGGAAGCTGCAAAAGAGGTAATATGGCTAAAGACACTTTTGAAAGTTTTTGATGTGATTCAGAGTACTCCTATTATTTATGGAGACAATATGAGTTCATTATACTTGGCAGCTAATCCTGTATTTCATGCTAGAACTAAGCATATTGAAATACAGTATCATTTTCTGAGAGAGAAGGTCATTGAGAAGGAGATTGAAGTCATACACACTCCCACAAAAGATCAAGTTGCAGATATGATGACAAAAATTCTAGATGGACCAAAAATACAAAGATTCAAGGATATGGCTGGAGTAAAGAAGATAGAGAAGAGCCTCAATTAATGATTGAGGGGGAGCTGTTGGAGCATGACAATCATCAATTGAAGAATTATGGAGGAATGAAGTCAAGGAGTCAAGAAGAAAACAAAGTCAGATGGTTGAAGGAAGGACATATTCAGAAAATCCAAAGACATGAACACATATGTACATTAGCTGACTTATACCTTTGTCTAGTCATACACTTGTATATATTCATCTATAAATATGTTAGAAAATGTCGGGCAAATAGAGCAGAAGAAGATTTGAGAATAGGGAGAGAGAAATCAGTGTCATTAGACACATGAAAAGTGAGTGAATTGTCCATCCTCACTTAGATGTAAGTTTTCTGAGAAATCGAGAAATTTTGCGCCCGATATTTTGCTGTCTGCTCCTTCTGTGTTTAATCTTTTGAGAAATCCTTCTGCACGTGTTTAAGTTCATAGCTAATCTATCTATGGCTAGAATTTGAGAGGTTAATTGTAATCAGGCTGAGAGAATTTTGATTAGGAACATTCATATGTAAGAATGTTCTAAGAGTCGTAAAATCTGGCGCACATTTCATCTTCAATGAAATGATCATTGCTCAGTCCACAGTGTAAAGTTTTACACAAATGAGGGCTTAAAATCTAAGTTGAAAGGTAAGCCATCTATGGCTAAAAGATCTTGATCAAACGGGTTCAGAGTTGGGAGAACCAGTGCTAAGAAATTGCAGGTGTCAAAGTCGCTATTGCAGAGAAGTACTTTCAGACATAGGTAAAGTGTTTCACACATTTCTCAGTGTGTACTTAATCTTTTTGAGAGATTTAACTTGGCAAAGTTGTGCAACCTTAAGGCAAAGTGTTGTGCAAAGTTTTATCAAAAACTTTACAGGATTGATTAGTCAATGAGTGATTAATCTGCAGCAGATTTTTCTGAAGAAGTTGAATTTGTCAGAACTTTCAATTTCCTGATAAATTGGTGAATGATCTCTAAGTTTGGTGGAGTCTAAAGTTAATCTTGATATAGAGGTGATCTAAATTCAAGGTTAACTTGTTCTTTTGGAGATTAACACTCTCCATCATGTATCAACCAACATGCAGTGTGTAGATTTGTTAACTAAAGCTTTGGATGGGACCAAAATTTGCAGGTTCAAAGCAATGATTGGATTGCAGGATATACATGAAGAATGAAAGATGAAGACCAAGCCAAAATGTTTGGCTTGAGGGGGAGCTGTTGGTGCAATTCACAAGCCTACACATTTGGCTTGAAAGATACCTTAAAGTTCATACATACTTGAAGAAGCATAGGAACCAATGCTAGTGGTTAATTACCACTTTACTTTGTTTGTAAAAGTCACATTTGACTTAGAATCTTTGTAAACACCTACCAAAAGGAACTCGTGAAAAACGTAGCTTTGCTTGATGGAATATTTCCTAGGATATAGGAGCTTGATCATAGGGAGCCAAAAGTTTGAATTTGAATTCAAATTTTTACTCACTCATTATAAAAGTAATCATGAAAAAGTCGTGGTTAAGACTCATCCCTCCCGAGCTCATTACTATCAATTCTGAGTGTGTGTGAGGCTTACACTCTAGCCCACACCTATCTACAACATTTGGCAATGATCTTCATGCCAATGGTATTGTATACAAGTGTTCATTAATACATATATCTACATTGTTCATTTCTGAGTTCTCTGTCATAGTACTTGAAAGTCCGTCAACTTGTGGAGAGCATATCTCCGTCATTTCTTCACCAAATTCAAAGATCTATAGCTTCTTGGAACGAGCTCAAAGCTATCTACATGCTGTCAAAACTTGAAGAGATACTATTCAGCAATTTCATAGAAAAGCTCGTCGAGGTGACCACTGGTCATTGACTGCAACAGTCCTAAAAAATCCGGGGTAAAGGTTTACTTGCTAAATTGATTTCTCTTAGCATAGTTTATCTTCTTACATCATTCCACTTGAAATAGTTAGCTTGATAAGCTAATTAAATACTCCTAAAAGGAATTTCTCCAATTCCTACTATGTTGGTCATACTAAGCAAAAGATCCAACAGGTGTCAAGACAAAAATAGAAGGTTTTCTTGAGATCTTGAAGTTCAAAAGTTATCTGTTTTGATTTAATCATTACACACATCATTTCCAAAGTACATAGGCCATATTATAGTGTCATTGGAAAGCGAAGGAGGTCTAGTTATCAACTCGGAAGCACAAAAGGGCTGGTACAAAGCAGGGTTTGGCAGTACCTACTCAATCTCTTAGAGTATCCATCCATCTTTCCCAACATCTATCTATCTATCTATCTATCTATCTATCTATCTATCTATCTATCTATCTATCTATCTATCTATCTATCTATCTATCTATCTATCTATCTATCTATCTATCTATCTATCTATCTATCTATCTATCTATCTATCTATCTATCTATCTATCTATCTATCTATCTATCTATCTATCTATCTATCTATCTATCTATCTATCGATCGATCTATCGATCTATCGATCTATCGATCTATCTATCTATCTATCTATCTATCTATCTATCTATCTATCTATCTATCTATCTATCTATCTATCTATCTATCTATCTATCTATCTATCTATCTATCTATCTATCTATCTATCTATCTATCTATCTATCTATCTATCTATCTATCTACCTATCTATCTATCTATCTATCTATCTATCTATCTATCTATCTATCTATCTATCTATCTATCTACCTATCTACCTATCTATCTATCTACCTATCTACCTATCTATCTATCTATCTATCTATCTATCTATCTATCTATCTATCTATCTATCTATCTATCTATCTATCTATCTCTATCTATCTCTCTATCTATCTCTCTATCTATCTCTCTATCTATCTCTCTATCTATCTATCTATCTATCTATCTCTCTACCTATCTCTCTATCTATCTATCTATCTATCTATCTATCTATCTATCTATCTATCTATCTACCTATCTATCTATCTATCTATCTATCTATCTATCTATCTATCTATCTATCTATCTATCTATCTATCTATCTACCTATCTATCTATCTATCTATCTATCTATCTATCTATCTATCTATCTATCTATCTATCTATCTATCTATCTATCTATCTATCTATCTATCTATCTATCTATCTATCTATCTATCTATCTATCTATCTATCTATCTATCTATCTATCTATCTATCTATCTATCTATCTATCTATCTGTTGGGGTGGTTGTTGGTGCAGACCAATCACCAATTGAAGATTTGAAGGACAAAGAATGGAGATAAGGACAATTCTTGAAGCATAGAAGATGGATACATTCACAGAGTGAAAGACATGTACACATATGTACATTAGTTAAGACATAGGTTACTTATACTTATGCTTTGATATAAGTTTGTACATAATTGCCTATAAATACTTTGGAAAAATGTCGGGGCAATAGAGAGGAGACAATAGGAGATCATGAGAATAGTGTATTGAGAAGTAGAGAATGTCACTAGACACATGAGAAGTGAGTTGAATTCTCTATCCTCACTCAGTTGTAAATTTCTGAGAAATAGAAGGAAAAATTGCGCCCGATGTTTCTGTGTTTTCTCCTCGTGTGATAGATCTTTTGTGAATTCCTTTTGGAGATATCTAAGTCCATAGTTAATCAATCTATGCCTAGAGTTTGAGAGTCTAATTGTGATCAGACTAAGAGAATTGTGTGTAGGAACATTTACATGTGAGAAAGTACTCACTGGTTCCTGAAACAGGCGCAAATTTCGATCTTAATGATTTGATCATTTCTCACTCCACAGTTTAAAGTTTTGTGCAAGTAAGCACTTAATCTTTAAGTTGGAAGGTAAGCTACTCGTGGCTAAAATCATTTGCTTAAACGGGTTTTATACTGAGAGAATTAAAGTTAAGAAGTTAGGGGTGTCCAAATCGACTTCTCAGAAGTGCAGATTTAGACATAGCTGACTTGGTAAGTAGATTTCTCAAGATCTACTGAACCTTTTGAAGTAATTTGACTTGGAGAAGGTGCACAATCTTTAGGCGACACCTTGTTCAAAGTTTTATAAAAAACTTTACACATTTACTCAGTCAATGAGCAAGATCTATGCAGCAGACTTTTTGAGGAACTTTCTTCTTCACAGTCTAGTCAAGAAATTGATATTTGGTCATTGATCTCTTAAATTGGTAAAGGTTTTGACTTACTCTTGATATAGAGGTGTTCTAAATTCAAGAGTAAGTTGTTCTTTTGGAGATTAAGACTCTCCATCAGTGGTATCAGAGCAGGAAACATCAAAATCAAGGAAAAGAGGATCCCGACTGCTGCAGATTCAAGAAATTCAACAACTGAAGAACTAAAAGGTGAAAGCTTGAAGGCAAAGCTTGAGGACGAGACCATACGACATCAAGAAAGACAAAAGGACTCTAATTTGAAGCAAAGGTACATATATTATTCATAAAGCTTGAAGATTTCAATACACAGGTGGACACAAGATGGGAGATTCTCTACAGATAGAGAAATTGGATAGGGAAAACTATCTTGCATGGTCAATGAGGATGGAAGCTCATCTAATGAGTAAAGATTTAATAGCTTACATCACAGGAGAAGAAGAGAAGCCACAGTTCAGAGAAGAAGAGAAGCCACAGTTCAGACAAATCATTTAGCTAATGATTGTTGGCATAATAATCAGAGTAATAATGGATATAATCAAAACTATAATTCAAGAGGAAGAGGTGGCAGAAATCAAAGAGGTAATTTCAGAGGCAGAGGTAGTAGGGGTTACTTTGGAAGAAATGCAGGTAGAGGTTTCCAAAGTCAACAATATAACAACACCTACTACAATTATGCTTCAGATCAAAAGGAAGATTCAACATTGATAATGAATGCAACTTGTGAAAGGCAGAGTGAAGATCAAAGAGTCTTCTACATTGATTCAGGGTGTAGCAATCACCTGAGTGGTAATATAGCCTTGATGAATGATTTGGAGAATAAGGTATCTAATCATGTTGTTCACACAAAGCACAATGTGAAGTCAATTGGATCAGTGAAGGCCAAGGATGGTAGCACCTTATTGAGTAAGGTCTTGTATGTTCCTACAATTCCTAAGAATTTGATAAGTGTAGGACAAATTGTGGAAAAAGGTTATGAAGTAAGATTCACTAATGAAGGAGTGTTTGTGGAAGACCCTAGCAATGGGTATAAACAAATTGTTTCAGGGAAGAAAGAAGGAAGATTGTTCACATTCAAGATTCAAGGTAATATTGGTCATGCCATGTTCACATATGGAGGACATAAGATCTCTGAGTTAGATCTTTGGCACAAGAGGCTTGGACATTTCAATGAAAGAGGTATTAAAGACATGATTAACAATGGTTCAGTGCTTGGTTTGCCTAATGTTGCAGGTCAACATATGACATACAGATGTGAGGCATGTCAATTAGGTAAGGCTCATAAGCATTCCTACTCCAAGCATGGTTTTATGTACTCAGAGAAGCTTGAGTTGGTACATACAGATGTGTGGGACCATCAAAGGATTTCAGTATAAATGGGTCAAGGTATTATGTGATTTATGTTGATGATGCTACCAGATGGATCACTATTTATGTGATCAAAGATAAGTCAGAAGTGTTTAATACATTTAAACACTATCATGCATATGCAGAAAGAATTACAGGACATAAGTTGAAGAGACTAAGGTCAGATGGAGGGGGAGAGTATTTCTCTAATGAATTCAGTGATTACTTGTGGAATGCAGGTATAAAAAGAGAAGTTACTTGTAGGTACTCTCCTCAACAAAATGGTGTAGCAGAAAGGAGAAATAGAACTATTGTTGAGTTTGCAAGGTCCATGATGAAGGAGAAACATTGCCCTAATTATTTGTGGGCTGAGGCTGTAAATACAACTACTTATTTGGTCAATAGGTTACCATGTAAAGCTTTGCAGGGAATGACACCTTATGAGGCATGGTGGGGTAAGAGACCTACACTAGACCATTGCAAAGTATTTGGATGTTTGGCCTATGCATATGTGCCATCACAATTAAGGCACAAATTGGAACCTAAAGCTGAAAAATATGTGTTTATTGGTTATGATGATAAGCAGATGGGATACAGGTTGTGGAATCCATCCACAAAACATTTTCTTGTATCAAAAGATGTTACATTTGATGAGCAAGGTACTTGGTATGCAGGTACTATCAATATTAATACAGATGATGAAGAAATTGTGAGCCAAAGGAAAGGTAAATCAAAGGTTCAGATATATGATGAACAAGAGAATAATGAAGTGCAGGTTGAAGTGGGAGAAACACCAAGATTTGATCCTGAATATGAAGAACCAGAAACCTCAAGAAGTGGAGAACTTAGGAGGTCTACAAGGAACAAATGGCAACCTACAAGGTATAGCTATGATACTTCATTTTTGGCTACCAAAGATTATGCTTACATGATTAAAGCAGATGAAGACCCTTCTACATATGAAGAGGCAAAAGGTAAAGAAAATTGGGAGAAAGCTATGCAGGAAGAATATGATGCATTGTTGGAGAATCAAACATGGGATTTGGTTCCAAAACCAAATAGCCAGAAGATCATTGGATGTAAGTGGGTTTATAAGACAAAAAGATTTGCAGATGGAAGTGTGTCTAGGTACAAAGCTAGACTTGTTGTCAAAGGGTTTGCTCAGACATATGGTGTTGATTATGATGAGACTTATAGTCCTGTGGCAAAGATGACAACTATCAGGACACTTATAGCTATTGCTGCATGTAAAGGTTGGAAGTTATGTCAACTTGATGTAAAAAATGCTTTTTTTTTAATGGTTATATCTCAGATGATAAAGCTAACTTTGGAACTCTTACAGATCTATTGAGAGCATCGAAAGGCGTTCTAAGCAAGTGTAAGTGCAAGCTTGGGAACACACTTCCTGGGCATTCAAGGGCAACCAAGCAGGAAACAAAAGGTTGGAAACTTTCAACCCCCTCTGTCAATTCCTAGCTTAGGCTAAGAACGACTAGTGATAGGAGTAAGTCACGGCAGCGATAGGCATCAATCAAGTTGAAGACTACCTATGCACTCAAGTTCAAGATTAAACATAATCTCTTCGTGATGCGATAACCTTAAAGGAAAGAATCTAACGTGGAACGATCAACTTACAGTGCGAAAAATTAACTCAAATATTCCTGACGACGTGATTTCTGACTAGAGCATAAACACGATAATCGACTAAAAAAGAATCAAGTGACTGATACAAAAGAACTCAGCAACGAGGTTGTACTTGGGCAAAATTGGGCTATTCAATTAGGCTTATGAACCTTAGATCAGGGCGACATCTAGGGAGAGATAGACAAAGTCTTAGGTCTTCAGAGGCTAGTGTCAACCACACTGCTAGGTTTTGGGCCCAGCAGTTGAGCCACCACTCATACTACCCTAGCTTTGAGACTAGTGAATCAGAGATGTCTCAAGGCATGGATCGACCTACGGGAAGTTCAAGAGTGCCATACTTGTACAGGGTAGAAGGCCCGTACAAGACACAGCTAGAATACCTTAGAACCAACCGACTAGGTGCTAGCATCTATGAGGACGGTCTAGGAAGATCCGTGGTCCAGATTAAAAACCCTGACCAGTCCATAGGACTAGAGCACCCAGCTGTCAAGTTTGAAAACGGGGCATATTTGGACAAAGAAGGAACCATATACGTAGTCACTAGTCACCCAGATAGGACAGACGAATTTGGAAATGTGATCCCAGAAGCGGACTTAGGTGACCTGGAACAAGGAAACATGGGTGTAGAACCTAGGACCCCTCGAGGGAAATCTGTTCTTACAAGAATTCTCACTCCTGAGTGGATTCCCCAGGACAACAAGAGTATAGATCTGCTTCTGAACCGAGAGACTCACGAAGCCTTTTGGAGGTATAAATCTGATCGGCCAAATGATATAGGAACAATCATGATCTATGAGTTTAAGGATCCTGATAGCCCAGGCAGAGTGACCTACTTGGATCATGCTTCAGAGAAGATCTTTGTGGTTAGAGAACATGATAGACATGCTTACACTTGGAAGGGTGAATTCGTTTTCCCCCAACCAAGATCGAATGTATCCTATGGTCACCCTGGAGCTGGAACATCCCAAGCTCATGGAATTCAAAGAGACAGAAGTAGAGATAGACCAGAAGTAAGCTTTGCCAACCCAGGGGGCAGAGAAAGAACAAGAATGGAAACAAATAGAGTAGAACCTGAGATTCTTAGAGCTCACAGGAATCAAAGAAATGCAGATGAGTTCCCTCTACCACGACCTAGAGAGCACACAAGGACTTTGAGACCGACTCAGCTAGTTAAGTCCATGAAGAACTACTTCGATGGCACTGGAGATCCATACGATCATGTGGCTCAGTTTAGGCAAGTCTTGAGAGCTGAACAAGTGGAGGATCTATTCACGCAGTACAATGCCTTTGGTCTAACCCTTAGGAACACAGCCCTTACGTGGTTTCAACCATTGAATGAGAGACAATTCAGGAGTATAGACCAACTCCTAGAGGCTTTCATTATTGAATTCTCTAAGAGTGGCATAAGACATAATACATCCTCACTGATTCACAGCTTCAAGCAAACCCCTCAAGAAACCGTGAGACTTGTAGGAAGAAGATTTAGGCAATACTTAGAAAGATGCCCTGTTTCAGAGCTACCCACACCAGCTAAGCAAGTGGCTTTATTCTTGGATGGATTGCTAAGTACCAAATTGAGATCTTATGTGTACTTGAAGGACCCTAGGACCATAGAAGAGTGTGTACGCATGTGCATTGACATCGAGGATAACCTATGGGAGGAGTTAGAGCTTTCCAAGATATACAAAGATTCAGATAGTGCCTCTAGCCTCTCTTCCTCGCAATCCACATCAATTGAGGAATTAACAAAGAAAGTAGCTCAGAAACTAGGTGTCTCTAGCAAACAAATCCCAAGGTTTGCCCTTGTGAAAAGATGCTATACTTGTGGAGGCAACCATATGGCGAATGTCTGTCCCATTATGGCTCAACCCCAAGTTAACCCGAGTAGCCAGTACTGCACCATAGAACGAAGGTACACCAATCACACCGCGCAAGATTGCCCCTACAATAAGCAAACTGTTAGACAGACGTACCCACAACCATACCCTCAACAAGGAAGATACCAGCACCAGTACCCACCTCAGCAGTATGCGAGACCTCAACAAACCTACCAACCCTACCAAAACCAAAAAAGGCCTCAGCCTGTGCTAGCACAACAACCCCCTGCTCCAGCTAATGTGATTCCGGTAAAGTATGCTGCTGCAAAAGAAAACCTGAATAGAGCTATAGTCCCCATAACACCATTGCTTTCAGAAAGTGATCCTAGTGACCATAGCTTCGATTCTACACATGTTGATAGTCCCCAGGCTTACTACATGCAATCTCCTGAACATGGTGAGTCCTATTATAGTGAAGAGCCAAAGAACCTAGTTGGGAGTCAGATTACACAAACGTCATGTATGCAAACCCCAACCCTAGACCTCAACCTAGGCAAGTAAGACCTCCATTCCCTAGAGGACCATGCTACAGATGTCAAGGAGATCATCTCATTCGTGATTGTCCCATGCCGGCACCTACCAAAACCCAATCAGTGACATTCCAGGGCTTTTGCCAAGAGTGTGGAAAGGAGCATCTCTTACGAGACTGCCCTAAGAATCCTAATAATATGCCAAAAATCACTCCTATTAACGTTATTGGGTTAGTGGTAGATTCCACAGGAAGTGTCACTTCCACTGCACCCGTACAGGTAGTCACTAGAGCTCAAGCATTGCAGCAAAACCAAGGGGTAGGCCAGGAAAAGAGCCCAGATGTTAGTGAAACAGAGAGCACGACAAAGAAAAGGACTAGAGCTTGGAGAGATAGTCGTGAAAGAATGAAAAGACAATGGGCAAAAAAGATGAGTGAACTCGAGGAAAGCCTTAGAGAAACAAAGGCCAGGATAATTGAACTCACATCTCAAACTCCCTCTCACACTACCACACCTCCACCATTCCCAACTTCATCCGAACCGCCACCTTCCAACCCGCCTCACCTAAACCCACCATCCCCAAGAGTAGGATCAGTCCTAGCAGATCCCACTCCCGAGGACCTAAACATGATGCTTAAAGCATATCAGGCCAGAATCCAAGAAGGGCCAACCGTAACCGATCATGAAAAATGTTACCCTAGAGCAGAACTAGAGCTAGAACGAACCAAAATTTGCGCGAAGATGGTGGAATTGGCTCATACCATGTTTGAAGCCAGCCGCCTATTTAACGTCTCTAGTTCAGCAAAGACACAGTTGCACTTTGATGGATTGCTAGAAAGAATAGAGAAGCTGATTGCACAATCAGAAAAGGAACCCGCCTCTCAACATAAGGACAAGGCAAGTGAAGGAGCAAGTCTTCCTGCCTGGGAAGCCTATGTGCCTGAAGCCTATGTGCCTGAAGCCTATGTGCCTAACTCTACGGAGCCAAACACATCATCTTCTATGAATCGATTCACACCAGAATTCCTACGAGAGATTCAAGAAGACAAATGGGCTAAGGAAAGTGAAGTCCCTCCTCCCATTGAACTTGTGGATGATGCACATGACCAATTCCCACAAGACATCCCCATGTGAAGCTAAGTCCACATGTATGAGAGCACCCATGGTCATGGTACGAAATGAGGACTCAATCATACCTAGGAACACAGAGGTAGTGAAAAACACTAAAGTACAATGCAACCTCACCTTAGAAGAGCTACTCAAAGTAAGGCCAGAGCTATGGAAACATGTAGCCAAACAAGTACCAGAGATAGCAAAACCTCGTTCCCAGGTAGGATCCCAGAAAACAGTGCCAGAAATACCATTGGACAAGATAGGAGACATGAGTGAGGGTGAAGAGGGAAACACATATCTTCCTATCACCCATCAAGGATACACCACCAAGGCCATTCTAGACTCAGGCGCAGGTGTTGCAATTGCTACCACTTCCCTATGGAAGCGTTGGGGCAAGCCAGCACTCAGGCCCACGAGAATGAAATTGCAAATGGATGATGGTCACATAGAGAGACCCTTAGGCTTGCTAGAAGGAATAACTCTCACTACTTGTGGTGTTGAGTTTGAGCACACTTTTGCCATATGTGACTTTAGCAAGAACCATGCCTATGAGATGATTCTGGGAAGACCATTTATGCGACAGTTGCAAGTGGTACAGGAGTGGGGAACCAACTCCTTGTACCTACAACACTTAGGTGTTACGACCAAAGTGAATCTCAAAGATTACTCTCATAGAGATGTCCCTCCTATCCAATGGAATCCCATCCATAGAACCAAAGATGATACGGAATCTGTGCATTCCATAGGGTCAGGATCCTCATGGATGCATGAAGACACCCACTTATGGATGTGCAAAGTAGCAGTAGAAGAAGAGAAGAGAGAAAAAGCCAGAGAGGTAGGTGCAAAAGAAACACATAGATCAATTCAAGACCCAGCCTATGCACCTGTAGTCTTTCCGGACGAAGAATTTGAACCCCACGGCTGGGCAGAAATCCTAGCAACAATGGATGTAGCCATCAATGAAGAACAATGGACACCTCACTGTGATGAGGATGGCTATGACATTTCAGTTTTCTCCATAGAGCCAATCATGGGAGAGGCAGTGTTAGAAGAATGTGAACCTAGCCCTGATGCATTTGAGGATGCGAGTGACTCCGATCTAGAGTCAATCATTATGGACCCACCTTTTGCATCAGATGCAGAATACTTCTATGAAGTAGAATTTCAACCCCAGAGGCACGGAGAGCTTACAAAAGATGTAAGGCTAGCCACACATGTAACTCCTAAGGAAGAAGGAAAGAAAAGGAAGAAGAAAGAAGTCACACAAGAAGAGGAGGAATCTCTGTTTGAGGTCCCAGAAAATTTTAAGAAGTATGAGATAGATGACAGGAGAGTCATGATCAGAATGCCTAAACGAGAGGCACAATCAGGAGAGGCCTATGATAACAAAGAAACCACAAAGAAAATTGTGGTAGCCATGGAAGAGGGAGAAGAGAGATGCACTTACATAGGACATGACCTGATTGAAGAAGAAGATATGGAATTGATAGCCTTGCTAAGAGAATACAGAGACGTATTCTCTTGGAGTTACAAGGACTTGAAAGGTGTGGACCCTGACATATGCTCACACACCATCCCCATGACCTCAGATGCCAAACCCTCTAAGCAAAAGCCATATACATACAATGATAATTACACGGCCAAGATCAAAGAGGAGATAGATAGACTGGTTGAAGGTGGATTTATCTATGAAATTGAGCACACTGAATGGGTATCCCCCATTGTTGTGGTGCCCAAAAAGAATGGTAAATTACGTGTATGCATTAACTTGAAGAAGGTTAATGCAGCCACAATTCGAGATAACTATCCGCTTCCTATCACAGAGCATCTCTTAGAAAGAGTAACAGGCAAGGAAGTGTACAGCTTCCTCGATGGATTTTCGGGCTACAATCAAGTAGCCATAGCTCCAGAAGATCAGCATAAGACAACTTTTGCCACAGAGTGGGGTATATTTGCCTTTCATGTAATGCCATTTGGGCTTACCAATGCAGCAGCTACCTTCCAAAGGCTGATGTGCCATGTATTTAAGGAGTTCCTGAGGAAGAATTTAGAAGTCTATGTTGATGATCTTTGTGCTCATTCCAACATCAGACAAACCCATATTCGTGAACTGAGACAAATCTTTGACAAATGTAGAGAATATCAAGTCTGCCTGAACCCAGAAAAGTGCGTTTTTATGGTCAGGCAAGGCAAGATTCTAGGACACATAGTGTCAAAGAATGGCATATCCACTGATGAAGAGAAAGTGAGAGCCATAGCAGAGCTACCTAGGCCAAGGAATGTCAAGGAAGTACAAGCTTTCATGGGACATTGTGGTTACTACCGCCAGTTCATTCACATGTATGCTGTCATTGCAAAGCCCATGTACGGACTTCTGACTAGCTTTGAGTGGACTGATGAATGTGAGAATTCCTTCCAGGAGCTTAAACGAAGATTATGTTCAGCACCAATCTTGACCACACCAGATTGGAACAAGCCATTCCATGTTCATGTGGATGCATCCAATTACGCTACTGGATGTGTACTCGCACAACCTACTGGTGAAGGTAATATGGATCTCCCAATTGCCTATGCCAGTAGACAATTGAATGCAGCTGAACAAAATTACACCACTACTGAGAGAGAAGGCTTAGGCATGGTATATGCAGTTAAGAAATTTAGACACTATTTGCTTGCAAACAAGTTTAGATTTTTTACTGACCACCAAGCATTGTTATATCTGGTGAACAAGCCATGCAATACAGGAAGATTAGTAAGATGGTTTCTCTTGCTAATGGAATATGACTTCGAGGTTGTAGTAAGGAAAGGGAAGACTCACTTGAGAGCGGATCATCTCTCTAGGCTCACATCTGGAGAAGCCCCACAAGGAGTGTCAGATGACCTTCCCGATGCTTACTTGTTTAATTTGGAAGTTGTACCGCAGTGGGCTAAGCCATTGGTACCAGTATTGACATACGGGCCTAACCACCCAGTAATAAACACGCAAGATAGAGAGGTAGTAAAAGCTCAAAAGTATCACATCATGGAAGGTAGTATGTACAAGCACACAGATCAAGGAGTCTTGGCTTGTTGTGTGGAAGAGGATGAGTACACTAAATGGTTGCAATTAGCACATGTAGGTGCATTAGAGCAACACTACTCAAAACAACGAACCCTACAGACACTAAGGAGACTCGGAGTGCATTGGCCAACTATGGAAGCTGATGTCCAAAAGTTGTGCAAGGGATGCCCAATCTGTTGCACTAAACCACCTGTGGAACATGCCACTCTTTATCAAGTGTCCATAGTGCCAGGTTGGAGTGAACCACTTGTAGCCTTCCTGAGGACGAAAACATTCCCTCCAGACATGACTCTGGTTAGGAAAAGAAGTCTAGAACAAGAAGCCCTAGAGTACTCACTCATTGGTGATAATCTCTACAAGCGTGGTAAGGATGGTTACCTGAGACTATGTGTCCATGAAAGTGAATATCTAAAGATCTTGGAAACAGCTCACCAGGGTGTAGCAGGAGGACATTTTGGTCCAGATAGGGTGATCAAAGCAATTCTATTTGCAGGATTTTGGTGGCCCACCCTTCACATGGATGCACATACCTATGTGAAGAGGTGTGAGATTTGTCAGCGAACCCAGCCTCCTATACGCAAAGATGAGATGCCACTGAAGCCTATGATGGGCGGACGTGCATTCTCTAAGTGGGGAATAGACTTTGTAGGTCCTATCAATCCCCCAGCTAAGGGTTCCCATGCTGAGTATATCATCGTTGCCACGGACTATCTAACCAAGTGGGTAGAGGTTAAAGCCACAACGAAGAACGACGCTCAGACAACTACTAAATTCTTGTTTGAGAATGTATTCACTAGATACGGGCTACCCATAGAGCTAGTTAGTGATAGAGGCACTCACTTCTTGAATGAAGTTATTGAAAATCTGCTCCAAGAATTTTTGGTAGTACATAAGAAGTCTGCCCCCTATCACCCTCAAGCTAATGGCCAGGCTGAGAGCACCAATAAGATCTTATGCAATGTGTTGACGAAATTAGTGAACAATAAACGCTCTGATTGGGACAAACAGCTACACCATGCTGTTTGGGCATACCGAGTCGCCTACAAAACGGTCCTCCAAGCCACCCCCTTTCAGATGGTGTTTGGCCAAAATGCAGTGCTACCATTAGACTTCTTAATACCAACACTGAAAGTAGCACAAGAGCATGAATGGACGGGTCATGAACTCTCCTCAAGACTTTTTGACCTTCAACGATTAGGAGAAACAAGACTGAGAGCGGCTGCAGGGATATATGCAGCTAAGAAACGACAGAAGGCATACTTTGATGCCCACGTTAAGGATAAAGGTTTGAAGGCAGGCGACCTAGTACTAGTATACACGTTGAAACAACATGCGAGGAAACTGGAGAAGAGAGGCTACGGACCCATGATCATTAATAGAATCTCAACGAGTGGGGCGGTACAGCTAGCCACCTTAGAAGGTGATATTCTTCCGAGCTACATAAGCGGATGCAGGGTCAAGCTATATCAAGAACCTCTCACAGAGGAAATGCTAAGTCGACTCAATACTGCTAAGAAACGCAAAGAAGAAGAAAAGCGAATTCGAGAAGAAGCCCAAGCAGAAGCCTTAGAGCGCATACGGAGAATGAAATTAAGAAGACAAGGTAGAGAGCAACCTGTGCCAGATGCATATGAAGATCAAGGATATCACGTGGCTATGTGTGAAGTTTCAGGTATCAGCTCCCATAGGATAGTTGATCGACGTCCTTTTATGACCTTAGATATAGGACAAGGAAAGGGTGCAAGGACTGTAAGAGCCTTGATTGACTCAGGTGCAGCCACTAGTGCTGTTAAATTGTCTTACTGTCAAAAGTTGAAATTAACCGTCAATCCTATTGAAGCATATCTCATAGGATTGGGAGGTGTGGAAACCCCTTGCATGGGCGAGGTGGAACTTCCCCTCTATATTCAAGACGAAGTAATGACAGTCAAAGTACTAGTGTGTCAAGATGAGGACCTCACTGAGCCTCTTGTCTTGGGTCAGGACTGGATCTATGATCATGCGGTCAACCTAAACCTAAGAAGTGGACTTCTTCAGGTATGGGTAAATCATAGTCGAATTACTGTTGAATTGGAAAATGAGGCACTCAAGGAACTAGGTAAGGCACGAACTCCTGGTCCTTCCAGGGGTGCACATGAAGTTCACAATGTTATTTTTGTCCAAAAATGTATGATGCACAAAGAGGATTGTCTCAACAACGCAGTCAAGGATAAGACGGTACTCCCTTCTTTTCCAAAGGCCAGAAGGATGCAGCAGCCAATGGCAGATCAAATACAGAAGAAGCAGAACACTACCTATACTAGAGGCCAAAAAAAGGAGCAAAGCAGATTGTTTCAGCCGATGAAACAAGTATGGAGGCGAAAAGGTGAACACCCTGTTCCGACCAGGCCAACACCACGGCCAAAACCTCTTATTAGTAATCAACAACACGACACTAATAAGAAGTCCTTCATAAATTCTTCTGCGAAAGTGAAGTCTATTTGGGTACCCAAGAAGTCAATGAAGGCCAGCCCACAATCACGACAAATTTGGGTGCCTAAGGCTTGCTTGTGGGCTCAAATAGCTACACCAAGGCCAAACCCTGTACAACATGTTTGACTCACGCGAACATCTGAGGCCCAGTCTTACACATCACGCACTAACACATATTCTTCCATGGGCACAAGCAGAATCACTCGTAAATGGGTCCCTAAAAAGCCCCATTTTTCAAGTAAATACCCTATCACACTCTCCAGAGCCTCCACAAAGTCAAAATCAAAACCTATCCATTGCATTTGGCAACCTAAAACTTGTAATAAACCCCCGGACCCCAATTGTAACTCCATGTCCACCTACTAACTACTTCACTCTCACACCACATCATTCCGCTTAGCTCTTAGGTCTACCCAATTCCTAACTACACACACAAGCACCGAGCACTTACTAACCCCCTAACCTCTCCCGAACCTCATGTTAATGTTGTAACAGGGGACACAGTGTCATTTTTGTGTCCATTGCAATGTTAAAATTTATTCATATATTCTCACAGAACCAGCTGCGAAGTTTTCCACATGGCTGAGGCGGCAGGAACTAGCTCTCAAACAGAAACAAGCCAGCAAGTGGTGGACTTAGACAGTTTACCCGTTTTGCCTGAGACAAATGAAAGACCAGAAGAATTGTGGGCCATCAAAATCATACCTATTGCGGACCCTCCCAGTGTCCATACCATGCCCGTAGGAAAAACTTCCCACTGGTTTAGTGAAGTGGCAGGACCCTTGGGTGAGGGAACGTACCTATGGGAATCAGAGTTGGACTTCAATGGGAAGCAAGGCAAATACCATTTCTTTACAAGAGAATTCGAGAAGTTACAAAATGCAGAAGGTCTACGTTCGATATGGGAGAAGGCAGGATTGGATGCATATTTCAGTGCACGGCTCCCAAAGCCTGACTTCATGCGATGCTACTATCTCATCAACACCTTGACTCCAAACCAGAACCCAAAAGGTGCAAGCTCATTTGTGATTCCATCTCTGACAAAGGGGAATGAGCTCAAGAGGTTCAGGCTATCAAACAACTTGGTGAGAGAGGCTCTAGATATGCGCGGAATGCATATTCCTACAGAGAAGGAAACCCTAGTACCGGATTACATGAAGAATCGAAGTCTCACCAAACTCAAGGACATGGTGTCCATGACGCATAATATTGCAATACACCTTCGCATGTGCATGCAACACTTTGCTTTTCCTGCACAAGATAGATTCACCATGCCGCCCAAAAAGATTTGGTTTAGTTTGTATCTGGTAGAGACACAGAGCCTCACCATCAACTTACCCCACTGGATAATTGATCAGATACACCTGGCTCACAAACGATGGCCGCGGAAATAGGTTTTATATGGTTGCTGTGCTCTGACGAGAATCATTTATAGGTGTTTGGCTTATGACATCCCTATTCAACGGGCCCTACGCAGCACCGATGGTTCTACCTTGATATTCCCTCCCATCCCAACCGATCTTGAATTTCCCAGTGGTGCACCTTTGGAAGAACTCACGAATGAAGATTTCGAACAATTATTACAAGATGTAGAGCTGGAGGCAGAAGAGGCACAACAAGTGGAGAATGTGCAAACACAGGCAACAACCTCCCAAGTACCTGTCACCACAATTGAAGTGGATGAAGAGGATGAGGAAGATGAAGAACAGGAGGAAGATGAGGAGGATTATGATCAAGAGCATCAAGATGAGCAACAAGAAGTGCCAGAACTTGTAGGTGCACCAGCATATACAGCTCAACTACAAAGGTTATACGACACAATCAAAGCAGTACAAGAAAGGCATCAACTCTCTCTTGTGTCAGGTCAAGCTTTGATGCAAGAAATGCTATCAGATGATGGAGTGGATCAACATTTCATTGACACCCTCAAATTAGTGTCAGAATCTTTAGGAGTTCTGGAGGCTGTCCACACTGCAGTCCGCCAGTCCGTGAGGTATGACAAACGCAGAGTTGACACATTACCACGCGTAGGTAAGACTATCAGGATACCCGTCACAGAACAAGAAGTACCCATTGAAACCAAAGCTACCCCCACCACCACCATTGACCTCTCTGCTGAAACCTTCGTTCAGACATCACCCATCTCACCCCAGCATCCCCAATCACCACCTTCTCCACCCCCACCACCACCTCCCACCATGGAAGAAACGACAGTCATCACCTCTACCTTCACTTATAAACCATCCTCATTCACATCATTCTCATTTCGAGAACCCACCTCACAAGGCACCCTCTTCTCTTTCATCACCAATCCCTTGTACACTTCAACCCTTCTACCCTCCAAACCCATAATTGGCCATCCCATAATTCCAAGTGTGGTTGGAAACCCGGCACCCACCGAAGGCACCCTGTGTTTCCCAGCCTATTCCCCAATACGGGTACCTCCATTCCATGACCCTCACTTCCCATCTGGCCCCTACACCTCTTTCAACCTGACCTCACCACCCCAATACCCGTCCTTTGTGGAGCAGTTCATCTGCTCTCCAATGTTTCAGAGGCACATTTCCCCGCTGTTCGCAACGACATCAATTTACATGAACACCACACTCACTTCACCTACCATACCCACCTACATGGTAGCCCCTATACACACCACCTTGTCTGACCCAATGGACATTTCACCAACCACAGCACCTCTCCCCACGATTCCACCGTCTCCCCCTCCCTTACCCCCCACCTCACCACTCACATCATTGGCACACACAGCATTCACTACCCCCCTACCCAATCCCACCTCCCCTGCATTTCAAACTTTTCCCCTTGCATCTCATAATGTAAATAGCATGTTCAATACATTACTTCAGTGTGCATATCAACTACAACAAGAATACCATCAATTGGAAGAAAGCACTGCTGCCCTCCAGGCAGAATCTCAACGTCTGCAAGCTAGAGTCACCACTCTTGAAGCTGATTACCAAACGCTCCTAACCGAGCATACCACCTTACAGCAGGCTCACTCCGAATTGGAATCAAAGACATCAACAGTAGATGATCAAGCAGTCAAGGAACTAGAAACAGTGCTCCAAGTGCAAATGATATCTAATGCTACACTCAGATGCAACCTTGGGCTATTAAGGAAGCATATGGCAGCAGCACTAGAAGAGAACAAGAGACTTCAACAACAAAACCAAGACAACTTTGAAGCGGCTATGGAAGGAACTGCAGGAGCAACCATTAGCCCTACCAAGTATAGAGCAGTCCCATCGGAAGACATTCACATCTTACTTGAGGAGCATGCAAATTTCTTGGAGTCATATGAAAAGTTAGAAACTGAATGTGCAGACCTAACGAAACAGATAGCCAGTGCCCCCACAACTCAACAGGAGCCGGTAATCTTGCAACGCTCTACAGAAGAAGTAGAGACCCTCCGGAAACAGGTGGCAGAACTCCAAGCACGCCTCTTACCATATGAAAGGCCACCCTCGCCCACTGAAGAACCAGAACCTGAAACAGTAGTGGAAATCCCCGTCGATGACAGCTATGAAGAGCCGTACGAGCCAATGCCAACACCCGGTGGTCAGACTACAGAGGAAGGACAGGACACTTTAGAAATTCAAGTTCCAGATTGGGTCAAAAGGGTCGAGAAAGTGGGTAAGACACATGATGATCGCGTTGCTGTGCAAATGCAATCTCTCACAAATCTGGAAGAAACTGTCCTTCGGTCTTCTTACTTTCAGAACCTATCCCACCAACGGTTAATCACAACATCAGAGTCGCAATACATGCCTTATTTTGTCTTGCTACATGATTATAATGCAGAAGTTAAAAGACATACAGGGAAGGAGCCCACATTTGCCACTCAATTTGAGCCAGAGGACTTACCGACAGATGCGCGTGCGGGCTCGATTTTCCAGCCTAATTGGCGTGCACGTCTACTAACCGATTACCCTGAGATGATGAGCACCTGGGCAACCATGCCACTGTATATCAAGTATAATCCATGCTATTGCCCAATGGTACGTCGCAGATCTTGGCAAGCATTTGCGATCAAGGTACGCAACAATAAAGAATGCTCGGCTTGGGTTAACTATCCATATTTTGCTCCACCTCGAGGGACCCCAACCGTAGCCTACATGATATCAACCATTCGGCACTGGTCTACACGTCTAAATAATGTACCCGATATCGCAGCGAAAATGTGTATGAAGATATTCGAGCTCATGACCATTGTCTTCAAAACCTTTCGGAATGTACAAGCTCCATACATCTCTGCCCCTGGATTCTCTCAAGGTAACAAGGATTTAGTCTACGACATGAGCCAGACTCCCTCGGTTACTATAATCTTTGCCTGGCATGCACGAATAAAGTACTTACCCGCATGCTTCAAGCAGACATTTGAGGAAATGTTCTCTACGGGATTCTGGGAATATCATTCAGAAATTTTCATTCCGAGACCCACACATTTGCTACATCTATTCGCAGTAGAACAAGCGATCCATGCAGATCAGTTACGTCTGCCACATCCGGACATTCCAGGACCAATTGATTGGGATCGTATGATGACAGACTTGGCCAGAGGACTACGCATACAAGAACATCAGCTTGCCACTCAGGTTGTGGAATATTACATCCAACACTCCCAGCAACAAGGGTCTGTCAGGGACGACAGACGCGAGAGAGGGGGGGGTGTTGGAACTGAAGGACTCACTAGGCAAGGAAGCTTAAGAAGGGAGTCAGAGAGAAGAGAAAGTACAAGCAGACAGAGCAGTCAACGACGATCTGGCAAGTAGGCCAATATTTTTTCAAGACACTTATGCACATAAGAGAGGTGGACACAAGGAGAAGGAGCAAGTAGGGAGCTCCAAGAAATGTATATCAAAATGTTAGAAGAAATCCCTACAACAATAGTGATTTTCATCACTAAAAACCCTTGTAAATACCATTTCACATTTTTGTAGCTCCATTTTGTGCAAGCCAAGGAGTCCTTGAGCTTGAGGAGCTTTAGAAGTATCTACCTGTTAGTTTTCACATTTTTTAGACTTCGTTTGAACCTCCAAATAGGGTAGAGAACCTAATTTTTAACTAGGCCGGACACTAGGTCTGGACAAGGCCAAAACCTAGTCAAAAACTATAAATAGAGGTAGAGAGCTCATTTTTGAGGTTAGATTGTAATTGAAATGAACTTGTAAGAGCTTTTTGAAAGTAATCCAAGAACTTCATTGCTTCTCACTCTTTGTCTTGCCGTGTGTGCGCGTGTGTGTGTATGTGTGTGCATGCTTGTGTGCTTCTCACTCACGCACTTGTGCCTCCACTTGCTCGAGGTCTTCATACCATCCTCATGTCTTCCCGGATTGACATTAAAGGAGGTGCTACTCATCACTGAGCTACAGTCTGGGAACAAACTAAACTCACATACTAAGCAAGACTTAGGTAGGAAGGAGATAGAGGCAGTGGAAGGGGAAGTGCAAGAAAGAAATTTAGGGCAAGAAAACAACATGGAAAATTTAAATGAAACAAATGAGCCCATTGAAACTGGGGATTATAGAAATATCCTCAATTACATGTATACAAATAGGTTTGGAACCTATGTATATCAGGATGGAATGCATAAGTTTCTCATTAGATTGAGAAACTTAGAAGTTCCCCTAAACATAACACCAGTAGCTCAATTCAAAGATGGTAGGTATGAGGATAGGCAAGGGTGTGTGTACATCTTCTCCCAAGACCCAGAAAATTCAAATGACTTAGGGCAATGTGCTGACAAAGGACCTTGGGAACATAACATAGGACAACTAGATTTACATAGACCACATGAAAACTACACTAGTAATGAGCAACAACAAGGGAGGAGAACACATGCTTCTCCAAATCCTTTTGAAAAAGAACCAGAAGGATTTAATGAATTTTCACTAAGAAGAAGACATCATTGGCAACCTTAGGGTAGAATGCTTAGACCATATCAAGTAGCCAAATGCATGAAAAATCAATATGAAGGGTATTCTGATCCTCATGCTCATGCTGCAGAGTTTAAGCAATTAATTAGAGCTGAGGAGGTGGAAGATTACAAAGTCCAATTTGAAGCATTTGGTCTAACCCTAACAGGACCTGCATTATCTTAGTTCATACCTTTGAGAAAGGAAATGTACTTAGATATTGAATCCTTCCTAGAAGCCTTCATTGGTGAATTCTCAAAGACTGGAATAAAACATAGCACAGCCACTCTAATACACAGTTTTAAACAACAAAAAGATGAAAATGTCGCCAGGAGATTTAAGCAATACATTGACAGATGTCCTAAAGGAGAAGTACCTTCCATGGCCAGACAAGTATCCCTATTCATAGAAGGATTAAGAAGTGCTCAATTAAGGACCCTAGTGTACTACAGAAGATGCCCTGATCTAGGAGCTTGTGTCAAAGAAGCAATAGATTTGGAAGATAACAGAGGCCAAGATCTGTTAGCATTGGATCAACCCAGATCAAATGAAGATAAAATCCCTCCAACAGAAGCATTGGCTCAGGCCATTGCTAAAGCCCTAGAGGTAAGCACCAAAACCAATTTGATAAACTCCAGGATAAACACAAATAAAAAATGCTACAATTGTGGAGAAAGCCATTTGGTACAACAATGCCCATATCAAAAGCCTCCACATTTGCAAGATAGAAAAACACTCAAATATTGTACACTAGAGAGGAAATGGACCAATCATACCAGGGAGGAATGCTTCTATAATAAACAACCCATAAAGGAAAGAGATTATGGGGGTCAAAGAGAATCAACATATATTGAGCAACCGAGACCTGTGCTTGGGCAACAACCTCCTATACCAACAAATGTGGTACCTATCAAATACACACCAATAGAGGAGGGAAACTCAAGAACAAAGTCACCATACAAGGAAGATTATCAATGGAATGAAGGATATCAAGAAGAATGGGAAGGTTATGAATTAAGAGAACCAGAACTACAAGCCCTAGACTTGGGAAATGGAAGAATTGAGATGGGCACTGCCACTTTCATGTATATAACCAAGAATTATATGTCCAACCAAAAACCTCAATTCAAAGGGGGACCAAAGATAACTTGTTATAGGTGTGGGGGAGATCATTTCATTAGAGACTGTCCACAACCTCCTACATTAAGAATAGAAGGAGCTTATTGCAAGGATTGTGGCAGGGAGCATTTGATAAAGGATTGCCCAAAAAATCCTCAAAAACTACAAAACACACCTAATAACATACCACTAAAAGCAGTCAATATCATGGAACAAGAAGAATTGAGTGACATTGACGAAGTGAATGTAAATGCTATAACAAGGTCACAAACAAAACAACAAAGAACAACAAAGGAACAAAATGAAGGTTCAATCTCAAAGGTGAAGAAAAATAGACAAAAAGGGAAATGGGAAAGGAAACAAAGAATGGGTAAGAACTTGGAAGAAGAAAATAGGGAACAACCAAACAATACTTCTCCTCAGAAGACAAAAAACCCAGTTGGAGATAGGAAATTCACAAAGTCTAGACACTCTAATAAAAGCATACAAGGGAAGAATTCAAGAGGGACCAAGCCCTGCTGATCATACAATGGCTTATCCTATGCCAGACTTAGAACATGAAAGGATGCAGAAGTGTAAACAAATTATACGGGAAGTGCAACTCAAAATGGGGGAAGAAGACAATTCTCAAAAAACAGTTGAGGAATATGAGACAACAAAAACAAGAGGAAATAGTATCAAGGAAGAAAACCCACAAGTAACATTCCACGTGAATATAGATAAACAATGCACAATTCTATATCATACCACATGGGAAGAGTTAATGAAACAAAATCCTCACCTACAGAACCAAATGAAAAAATGGGAAACAACACCAGAAAATCTTCACCGACAACTACAGGAAATGGAGGAGTTGTGGTATATTCCCATTGATAAGATAGGAGGATATTCTGAAGGAGAAGAGGGAAACTCAACCTTAAAAATACAATTTGGTAAAAACCAGGCCAAAGCTATTCTGGATAGTGGATCAGGAGTGGCCATCATGACTAAACAAACTTGGGAGAAATGGGGAAAAAATGAATTATTACCCACCAAAATGAGATTGCAACTTGCAGATGGACACATAGAAAAACGCCTAGGAATATGGGAAAAAGTGATTGTGGACATATGTGGAATAGAGATAGAACATACCTTTGCTATAGTTGAATTCCCACAATCCACTTCATATGAAATTATCCTAGGAAGACCATTCATGAGACGAATGCAAATTGTGCAAGATTGGGGTAATGATTGCTTATACCTGCAGAGCAAAGGGAGAATAACCAAAGTAAATCTAAGAAATGGGCACTACTATGACATATCTCCTCAAGAATGGTATAAAATTCATCAGAATCAAGAGTTGAGTGAGGAATCAGAAATGGAAGACCAGGATGAAACTGAATCATCAGTATGGAAGTGCAATGTGATAAGAAATCTTACCAGTAGGAAAAGGAGATTAAGAAGAGAGGATTGTGTGGAAGGAAGGAAGTTACAAGATGAGAACTATGTACCACAACAATTCAAGGATGAGGAATTTGAGCCCTATGGGTGGAATCAAATTTTGGCTACCATGGATCTAGCCAGTGATGAATATGTAGGAGTGGAATTTCAAAATGAAGAAGGATATGATGTCTTTCACATTGGAATTCAAATGATAAAGGTATACGGAACAGAAGAGCAAAAAGAAGAAGAAATGATATTAGAAAAAGGGAAGACACAATTTTTGGAGGAAGTAAAAGCTGAAGATGCTATTAAAGATAAAATTTCAGGCAAGTATAAGAAAAACAAACACAAGGAAATAAAAGAAAATCAGGGGGATGAGAAGAAGACAAGGGAAACAAACAAAGATCAATAGTTTGATGTACCAGCAAATTTCAAGACTTATGAAGTAGAAAGCAGACTACTTCTAAAGAGGAAACCAAAGAGGGAAAAGAAGAAAGGTGAGGCTTATGATAATGAGGAACAAACTAAAAAGATTATGATCACTCAGGAAGAGGGAGAAGAAAGACATATTGTAGTGGCTGATGACATGACATCTCAAGAAGAGGAGGCACTAAGAAACTTGGCAAGAAACTATAGGGATGTGTTTGCTTATAGCTATAAGGATTTGAAAGGTATTGATCCTAAAATCTGTGAGCATAAGATTCCTATTACACCTGAGGCCAAACCTAGCAAACAGAGACATTACACATTCAATGATAAATACTCTGCTAAAATAAAGGAAGAAATTGACAAGCTTTTAGCTGCCAATTTCATCTATGAAATTGAGTATACAGAATGGATATCTCCTATAGTTGTGGTACCAAAAAAGAATGGGAAGCTTAGGGTATGCATTAACTTGAAAAAGGTAAATGCAGCAACTATAAGAGATAATTATCCATTGCCTATAACATATCATCTTCTAGAAAGGGTTGCAGGGAAGGAGGTTTATAGTTTTTTAGATGGTTTTTCAGGATACAACCAGGTTCCCATAGCATTGGAAGACCAACATAAAACTGCCTTCTCCACAGAATGGGGAATTTATGCTTTTAGGGTTATGCCCTTTGGGTTAACCAATGCTCCAGCAACTTTTCAGAGGTTGATGTGTCATATCTTCAAAGAGTTCAGTCAAAGGAGGAGTAGTGGAAAAGGAAATTATCCAAAGTATAAAAGATGTACTTCATGATTTGAGGAATAATGAAGAATTTACAACCAATGAAGATCAAGAACAAGAGGGAGCAATGGATCTCATGGACATTGATGAGCAGGAAGAAGAAGACAAAGAACAAAAAAGTAATGATCAGGTCAAAATTTTTGAGGATACTAAATCAGTTCTAGTCCAAGAAAAGGAAGGACAAGAGGAGCAAACAGGTAAAGGTCAAGTAAACTCTGTTGAGGAAATTGAATATACTGTGGTTCAAGAAACCCTAATCCAGGAAAAGGAGGTACAAATAAAGGAAGGACACCTCTTTGAAGAGAAGCAACAGGTGATGGAGAACCAAAAGGTACAGGGAATAAAGCTGACTTCAGATGTCTTAGAGCAGAAGAATCTGGGTGCTCAGATTTTTGGACATGAAGAAGACATGACAGATCCAGACACATTGGAGACTCATCCAAGCAATGAGGAACACCAGGCCAAGGATTTAGAATATGAAGAGGAAGAGGAAGAGGAGGATGAATGCAAAGAAGACAAACAAATAGAAGCTAAACAAATGGAAATGGAAGGGGGATTGGAAAGAATACCCAAGAATATAAGATCAGCTTGTTAGATTATTATGAATAACATTGAACAGTTCAGACCTTCAAGCAGGAACATGATCATTTCAGGAATGGTAGCAGAGTCTGAATTTGAGAAAGGCAGTATGATTATTAAAGAGCACAAAAAGGGAGAAGGAACAAATGTCAGAACAACTGAGGAAGGTGCAAGAGAAAAATGAGGAATTTACAAACAAAATAATTGCTTTGGAAGAGTCAGAAGTGCAGAAACAAAATAAGATTCAATATCTAGAAGAAAAGAGTGTAAAACTAACAGAGCAGAATAATAAACTGGAAATGGAGCTGAGAAAAATTGAAGGAAGATATAGAACCTTGCAGACTTCTTATCAGATTTTGACCAAAGCAAATGAAGAAATCAACAAGATATTATTGGAGGAAGGTCAGTTAAAGGAGGAAAGTCAGATAGCTCAGATGACAGAGGAAGAAAAGGAAGAATTGCACAAGGAGATTAAGAGATTATAAACAGAATTGAAAGAAGCCAAGGAACTAGAGAAGCAGGCTAGTATACATGCTGCTACATCAATGAGAGGATATAATAAGTTGCACATGGATATGGAAAAAGAAAGAAGTGATTGGCAGATAAGGAGGGAAAAGGAAAAGAATGAATGGATAAAAGAAAGAGAGTTATGGGCAAAACAGAATGGAAGTCTGATGATGACAATAGAGGAAATCCAGAAAAAGCTGGATAAGCCACAAGTTCAGGAAGAAACACCTGTAGAGACCACATATACAGAAGAATATGAGGTTGAAAATAATGATGGAATACAACATGGCAGTGAACCAGCAAATAAAAGACCAGAGGGAGAATATTCAGAAGAATTTGTAAAAACCTTGCTGACAAATAGAGATTCCAGAATGGAGTTTATCAAGAAAATGCACAATGAATATGAAGATCAAATTGTCACATTTGCATTGAATAAGGGGATTAATCCAGACCAGCATCATTAGGTCGCAGATGGATTGGGTATACCATTGTGTATGATCATGGAGAGTATCAAGAACTATCAGTTGGCCAGAGTTGGGCTACCTCCAAATAAATATCTAGAGTATGAAGAGGATATCAATGTGACAAAAGAATTATTCGAAAGAGCCAATCCAAAGTGGAGGAACAAATGGTTGGATGCAAATAAAGAATGTAGGAAAATTTGGAAGGAGGCACCTCTTCACTTAAAAATTAATCCAGCTTACTGTCCAGTGGTAAGAAGAAGAGAATGGACAATTTTTTGGGAAAGATGGAGAGAAGGTCAAATCCCACCTAAATGGTTGAATTTCCCAAAAATAGCTGGACCAAAGGCAGGCACATGGCCTACAAAAAACTACATGGTGAATACAGCTGAGTCTGTTATAGCTACATACAAAGATGTAAACGACCCTGCATGCATTCTACTTATCAGAATAATGAGATTAGATTTGGCTTGTATAGAAACATACATTGATACAGATATCAGAACATTAAATTACCTTGGCTTCAATTCTCCAACAGATGCATTATTGTTTGATCTTAGCGAAACACCTGATAGAATCTGTTTAATGGCATATTACAGCAGAGTAATATTTTTGGGCAGTCATTACTTACAAATTTTTGAAGATGCATTTGATTACGGGTTTTTTGAAAGAGAATCTGAGATTTTTGGAAATTTGTCAGTTGTTACTAAGTCTAGACTCATATGAAGCCGCCTATACAGAGTACTTGAAAAAGGACGTCGTTGATAAACCAGAAGCTGCAGTACAGTGGAGAAAGGCATTGTTTGAAATGGTCAATAACCTAAACATTACAGAAAGGAAAAGTCATGACTTGCTGTCACAAGTCTATCAAAGAAAGAAAAAGTGAAGAAAAGCAATCAGCACAGAAGAGCAGGAAAGTCTTTTGTCAGGAGCCAAAAAGTTTAGGAGGGGAAGGATGTTAGAAGATGTATTTGTTGAAGCCTTTTGGATGAAAAATAATTGTAAATGACAAAAACTTGTAAAAATATTTACGCAACTGATGTAACAATAAGGAAGAGTCTTCCTTATGTAGGATAGA
Organism: Ceratopteris richardii; assembly: GCA_020310875.1. Lineage (NCBI taxonomy): Eukaryota > Viridiplantae > Streptophyta > Polypodiopsida > Polypodiales > Pteridaceae > Ceratopteris > Ceratopteris richardii. Next base: position 52,309,400 of record CM035412.1, on the reverse strand, counting down.
ATCTTCTGTAATTTTTCTAGAATTTTTGGAAACTCCTAGATAGCACATTTTTAGAATGATAGAGGAAAGGACCAAAATTCAAGTGTGAAAAGGGACACTTGAAAATGTATATAAGATAATTTCCTCTATTATGAGGGGGTTGGTTAATCATTTGTTTACATGCTATCCAAGTGAATAGAGAAAGAGTTTCCTGCTGAAAATCGTGTTTTCTCCTCTTTGTGTGGTTTCTTTGATTTGTGAGTCCAATTCTTGTGTATCTATGGAGATTTGTGAGCTTCTATTGTGTAATTATATTGAATGTGTGTGAAGAAAGCTGAATACTGATGTGTTGAGTGATAAGTTGATGAAGCATGGTGCTGGAGATGAAAATCATCTGTTTTCATAGAATCGCGATTGTCTCGTCTGTATGGTACAAGTAATATTTTTGAGTTTTGACTTCATAATTGTGTTCTGCTGATGAAATAGCATGTATTAGACACCAATGTTGGGGCTTCACTCACTAATTAGGCATGGATATATGAAGATATATGAAGACATATGATGGAGGAAAGAAGAAGTGAAGAAAAGATCTATAGAAAATCAAGCCTAAGTGAAGGGACAATTTCACTATTGTAAATTAGTGCAAAATTAGAGTCTAGTTGTTTATTTGATCTTCAGAACTTACGAGTTCAAGTCTAGGAGAATGTAAACCATAGGTATATAAGTTAATTTGACGCAAAAACATGTAGGAGAGAACTCAATTTTGTAATCTGTGTGAGTAGAGAAAAGTCGTGTCTTTTCTGAGAGAGATGGTGAGAGAAAACTTCTGAGTCTGAGAGAGTTTTCCATGGCTATGAGCAAAATTAGGCCAAGCCATTTTGTACACATCTTCTCTGATAATCAACACATGTTTATGTAAAAGAATTGAGTCTAATTCCTCTTGTACATTGAGTTCTAAGTCATTTCATATGACTGTGTAAGGTAGTTGACAGTTACGACTTTTCTGGTGCACATTTGACTGATCTTCTGAAGGTCAGATCTCGAAGCATACTGTAAAGTTTTTGGTAAGTGATAGCTCGTTTTAAAGCTACTATCCTCAACTACATTTGGTCAAAACATCTTTAAGAAACGGGACACATACTCAGAGAAATCAGCTTAAGAGTGGAGGTATGTCAAATCGATGAAGTCAATTTCCAGTTTTCAGACATAGTGAAAAGTTTGGTACAAAATCAGAAGATTTTGAAGTCATTACTTAAAAGTTTTGCTTGTTATATGTTACTGAACATTAGCAAGAACTTCTCTTAGCAAGTGATCAAAAGATTTTGCAAAGATTAAGCTAATACAGGTCAAATTGAAGGATTGAAGAAAAGGCGCAGATTTCTGTGAAGTGAATTTTTGTTTTTCACTAAATTCAGAGATGGAGACTCACAATGTGAGTATTGCTAAGCTAATGGTGGTTATAGAGGTCTTCTAATACCACATTAGTTTGGTTCTTGTGGTGTTTTACACACCAACAAGTGGTATCAGAGCAGATAAGGTCCTCGAAAGTAAAGGGAGATCAGATACAAGGAGATTTGAAGAGTTCTTTATCAAAGAAAGTGGAAGCTGAGGTGTTCAACAACCAAAAGTCATCAGAAGGTTATTTCGAAGTTGCTCCCAAGAGTAAAGGTCTACAAAAGGTACCATTCTTTAACTTTATACTTACAGGTTGAAGCAGAAGCAAGGATACTATGGCAGATCATGTGTCCATTGACAAATTGGACAGAGATAACTATCCTGCTTGGGTAATGAGGATGGAAGCCTTACTTATGAGTAAGGACCTAATGGTATATGTGACAGGTGAAGAAGAGAAGCCTAAATTTGAAGATGAAAGTCATCCAAGAAAGGAAGAGCTAGAAGCTTTGAAGCTATGGCAGAAGAGAGATGCAAGTGCAAGAGCTTATATATATAACACTATTATAGATCATTTGTTGCCACATATCAGAGGTTTAGAAACAGCTGAAGATATTTGGAATGCTTTGGAAGATCATTTCCAAAACACTACTAAAGCTAGGAAAGCTAGCTTATGGTCAGAGTTCACCACATTCAAGAAAAAGCAAAATCAGAGCATTAGTGATTATTTCACTAAGATGAAGGACTTGGTAGATAGCCTTGGATCTATTGATGAGGACATTGAAGATCATAGGCTGATAGCACAATTACTTGCAGGGTTAAGAGGTGATGAGAGATGGAAGCCCTTTGTACTTTCAACAGAACTCTCATTAAATCATTATGTGCCAGAACTGAATCAATTACTTGGATTGATGCTCACATTTGAGCAAGACTTGAAGTCAGATGGAGACAAAGGTCAAATTTCTGCAATGTATGTGAAGAACAAAAAGAAAGGAGATAAAGGCAAAGCAAAGGATGAAGAAGAGTCAACAACTCAAGCAAATTATGCAAGAGGAAGAGGTTTTGGCAGAAGTAAAGGTCGAGGAAATGGAAGAGGTAGAGGTAATCAGAACAATAACAAGAAGACATGTTGGATTTGTGGATTGAGCAATCAGCTAGCATATGATTGTTGGCACAATCAACAAGGAGCAAGTCAAAATCAGAACAACAATGGCAGAGGAAGAGGTGGAAGGTTTCAGAATCAATTTCAAAGAGGAAGACAGAATTCAAGAGGAGGTTTTGGTAGAGGTGGTGGAAGAAATTGGAATCAGAACCAATCTTACAACACCACATATTACAATTATGCAAATGATACACAGAATGACAACCATACAACATTGATGATGAATTCAATAAGTTCATCAGAGAAAGAGGATCTCAAGGTATTTTATATTGACTCTGGTTGTTCAAGTCATTTGTCAGGTAATATAGAATTATTGTCAGAATTGGAAGAAGGCAATTCTAGTCATACAGTACAAACAGGTGACAATACAAAACATAATGTGCATTCAATTGGAAAAGTGAAGTGCAGGAGTGGAGCTGATCTATTAACAAATGTTTTGTATGTTCCAACAATACCAAAGAATCTTATTAGTGTTGGACAAATAGTGGAGAAAGGTTTTCAAGTCAGATTTACAAATGAAGGAGTATTTGTTGAAGATCCAGAGGATGCATACAAACCCATTGTTTGTGGTAAGAAGGAAGGTAGACTTTTTACTCTCAAAGTGCAAGGAAATGTTGGTCAAGCCCTAATCACACATGGTGATGAAGTAATTACAGAGTTAGATCTTTGGCATAAAAGATTGGGACATTTCAATGAAAGAGGAATCAAAACTATGGTGGAGAACCAATCTGTAATGGGATTACCAAATGTGAAGAATCAACATATGATATACAAGTGTGAAGCTTGTCAGATGGGAAAAGCTCATAGACAACCATTTTAGAAGAAAGGTTTCAAGCATGATGGTTTACTTGAACTCATACATACAGATGTATGGGGACCAACAAAAGAAGGTTCAATAAATGGATCTAGGTATTATGTTTTGTTTATTGATGATGCTACAAGGTGGATAACCCTTTATGTTCTAAAGGAAAGATCAGAAGTCTTTGGAGCCTTCAAACATTTTCATGCTTATGCAGAAAGAGTTATAGGTCACAAACTCAAGAGGCTAAGGTCTGATGGAGGGGGAGAATACTTTTCTCAAGAGTTTAATGACTATCTTTGGAATGCAGGTATCAAGAGAGAGATAACTTGCATGTACACACCTCAACATAATGGGGTGGCAGAAAGGAGAAATAGAACATTGGTTGAATTTGCAAGAGCAATGTTAAAGGAAAAGAATTGCCCTAATTATCTTTGGGCTGAGGCTGTTAATACAGCTACATACCTTGTGAATAGGCTACCATGTGGAGCTTTAAATGGTATGACCCCTTATGAAGCTTGGTGGGGTAAGAAACCAACACTTGACCATTGTAAAGTGTTTGGATCAATTGCCTATGCTTATGTGCCATCACAACTCAGGCATAAGCTTGAACCAAAGGCAGAAAAATATGTGTTTATTGGGTATGATGAAAAACAAATGGGTTATAGGCTATGGAGTCCTTTAACCAAACATTTTATTGTTTCTAGAGATGTGACTTTTGATGAACAGAAGAGTTGGTATGCAGATAAAGATTGTGACCTTGAAACATTTGAAGAAGAGGTAAGAAGGAGTGCAAGAGGTAAGTCTCATATGCAGATAGATGGAGATGAAGAACATATGCATGCAAGTACATCAAGAGTTGGATCATATAGAAGGAATGAAGATGGACCAATATTTGATGAAGAAGTACATCCAGATATACATGAAGAGTGTGAACCAAGAAGGTCAACCAGAATGAGGAAGCAACCTACAAGGTATTCATATGATACTTCTTACTTGACTCAGAAAAATTATGCTTACATGGTTAAGGAAGATGAAGAACCTCAAAGCTATGATGAAGCAAAGGGTAAGAGACAATGGGAAGAAGCAATGAAGGAAGAGTTTGATGCACTTGAAGAGAACAAAACTTGGGAACTTGTTCCAAAGCCTAATGGTAAGAAAGTGATTGGAAATAAATGGGTTTACAAAGTTAAGAAGCATGCAGATGGAACTATAGCCAGGTACAAAGCCAGATTGGTGGTTAAAGGCTATGCTCAAACTTTTGGCATAGATTATGATGAGACATTCAGTCCTGTGGCAAAGATGTCAACCATAAGGACAATCATTGCTATTGCAGCATCAAAAGGACTGACATTGAGTCAATTGGACATTAAGAATGCATTTTTGAATGGATATATATCAGATGAGGTTTACATGGAGCAACCTCAAGGGTTTGCAGATCATAAGTTTCCAAACTATGTTTGCAGGTTGAGAAGAGCTCTTTATGGTTTGAAGCAAGCTCCAAGAGCTTGGAATTATAGACTTGTAAAGTATCTTAATGATCTTGGATATCAAAGTTCAAAGGCAGATGCAAGTTTACTTATCAAAAGAACAGATGAAGGTATGATCTACATGTGTATCTATGTAGATGATATTATAATTACAGGTACCTCAAATGAAGGAATCAAGGAGGTGAAGAAGCTACTTGAAAAGGAATTCAAGATAAGTGATCTAGGAAAATTGTCATATTTTCTTGGAATGGAAATCACTTATGCAGAACATGGTATATATGTATCACAAGAAAGGTATCTCTTGAATCTTCTAAAGAAGTTTAATATGGAGAATTGCAGAGAGACATCAACACCACTAGAAGTCAATCATAAACTCAGTAGATATGATGGTGCAGAATTCAAAGACATGAGGAAGTATCAATCTTTAGTGGGAAGTTTAATTTATGCTACACTAACAAGGCCTGACCTTAGTTATGCAGTTGGTGTTCTTTCTCAATTCATGCATTGTCCAAAGGATCCACATTGGATTGCAGGTCAAAGAGTTCTTAGATATATCAAAGGGACTTTGAAAGAAGGATTGTATTATCCTTTTACATCAGATATAAGGTTGAGAGCCTATAGTGATTCAGATTGGGTAGGAAGTCAAGATGACAGAAGGTCTACACATGGCTATATGATATACATTGGAGATAAGCTTGTGAGTTGGTGTTCAAAGAAACAACACACAGTGGCCTTATCATCTACAGAAGTTGAATACAAAGGACTTGTGGAAGCAGCAAAGGAAGTCATATGGATGCAGACATTATTCAAAAGCTTGGGAATTGATCAAGGTATACCCATCATTCATGGAGATAACATGAGTTCATTATATCTTGCAGCAAATCCTGTATTTCATGCAAGGACAAAGCACATAGAGATACAGTATCATTTTCTCAGAGAAAAGGTAATGGAGAAAGAGATTGAAGTGGTGTACACTTCTACAAAAGATCAGATTGCAGATATTATGACAAAAAGCTTGGATGGAGTGAAGACAAATAGGTTCAAGGAGATGGCAGGAATAAAAGAGAAGAAGATTATGTGAAGAAGTCAAATTATGCTAATTAGTGATTGAGGGGGAGCTGTTGGGGCTTCACTCACTAATTAGGCATGGATATATGAAGATATATGAAGACATATGAAGACATATGATGGAGGAAAGAAGAAGTGAAGAAAAGATCTACAGAAAATCAAGCCTAAGTGAAGGGACAATTTCACTATTGTAAATTAGTGCAAAATTAGAGTCTAGTTGTTTATTTGATCTTCAGAACTTACGAGTTCAAGTCTAGGAGAATGTAAACCATAGGTATATAAGTTAATTTGATGCAAAAACATGTAGGAGAGAACTCAATTTTGTAATCTGTGTGAGTAGAGAAAAGTCGTGTCTTTTCTGAGAGAGATGGTGAGAGAAAACTTCTGAGTCTGAGAGAGTTTTCCATGGCTATGAGCAAAATTAGGCCAAGCCATTTTGTACACATCTTCTCTGATAATCAACACATGTTTTTGTAAAAGGATTGAGTCTAATTCCTCTTGTACATTGAGTTCTAAGTCATTTCATATGACTGTGTAAGGTAGTTGACAGTTACGACTTTTCTGGCGCACATTTGACTGATCTTCTGAAGGTCAGTTCTCGAAGCATACTGTAAAGTTTTTGGTAAGTGATAGCTCGTTTTAAAGCTACTATCCTCAACTACATTTGGTCAAAAGATCTTTAACAAACAGGACACATACTCAGAGAAATCAGCTTAAGAGTGGAGGTATGTCAAATCGATGAAGTCAATTTCCAGTTTTCAGACATAGTGAAAAGTTTGGTACAAAATCAGAAGATTTTGAAGTGATTACTTAAAAGTTTTGCTTGTTATATGTTACTGAACATTAGCAAGAACTTCTCTTAGCAAGTGATCAAAAGATTTTGCAAAGATTAAGCTAATACAGGTCAAATTGAAGGATTGAAGAAAAGGCGTAGATTTCTGTGAAGTGAATTTTTGTTTTTCACTAAATTCAGAGATGGAGACTTACAATGTGAGTATTGCTAAGCTAATGGTGGTTATAGAGGTCTTCTAATACCACATTAGTTTGGTTCTTGTGGTGTTTTACACACCAACAACCAAGATTGTGGAAAATGGTGGAGATTTGCTCAAGATAATCCAAACCCTAGAAATTCCTCTTCATTTTCACTATTCTCAGAAATCCAGCCATTATTCTCTTATTTCTTGGATTCTATCATCTAGAAGGGGTTGTGGTCTCTTGAATACTTCTAGGATTGACAAAATAAAGATGTATTGTTAATTCTTTATGCTAAATGATTGGAGAGGACAACTCCAAAGATCAATAACAAACAGGTATGCTCCACGATCCTTCTTTATGTGCGTTATGCGCACTCCCCTGTTCTCTACTCTGTTACACGTCCTGTTCTCATATTTACAATTCTTGATTTGGTTTTCTGATTCTGCACGTTGTACAGTTTGGTCATGTTTCTTTAATTCTGCTTCTCTTTGTCTTTTCTCCTTCCCCTTTTTTTTTGTCTGGATGCCGAATTCGTGAGTGCTTCTTCAACAGCTCCCCCTCAATCACTAATTTGCATCTTCCGGTTTTCATATATCTTTCTTTCTTTTATACCTGCCTTTTCTTTGAATCTATTTATCTTTGTTCCATCCAAATCTTCATCAGCATATCTGCAATCTGATCTTTTGTCGGAGTGTATACAATTTCTAACTCCTTCTCCATTACCTTTTCCCTCAGGAAATGATACTGAATCTCTATGTGTTTTGTTCTTGCGTGAAACACCGGATTCGCTACAAGATATAGAGAGCTCATATTGTCTCCATGTATAATTGGTATACCTTGATCAATGCCCAATCTTTTGAGCAAGGTCTGCATCCATATCACTTCTTTAGATGCTTCTACCAGTCCTTTGTATTCAGCTTCTGTTGATGATAAAGCCACTGTGTGCTGTTTCTTCGAGCACCAGTTTACTAGCTTATCTCCTAGGTATGTCATATACCCATGTGTTGATCTTCTATCATCCTGTCTACCTGCCCAATCTGAGTCACTATAGGCTCTCAAATTTATATCTGACGTATAAGGATAGTATAATCCTTCCTTAATAGTTCTCTTTATATATCTGAGAACTCTTTGACCTGCAATCCAATGTGGGTCTTTCGGACAATGCATAAACTGTGATAAAACTCCCACTGCATAACTCAAGTCAGGTCTCGTTAGTGTAGCATAAATCAAACTACCTACTAACGACTGATACTTTGTCATATCTTTGTAATCTGCGCCATCATATTTACTGAGTTTGTGATTGGCTTCAAGCGGTGTTGAAGCTTCTCTACAATTCTGCATGTCAAATTTCTTCAATATATTCAGAAGATACCTTTCTTGTGATACATATATGCCGTGATCTGTATAAGTGACTTCCATTCCAAGAAAGTATGACAACTTTCCTAGGTCACTGATCTTAAACTCCTTTTCAAGCAGTTTCCTCACCTCTGTGATTCCTGCATCTGAGGTACCTGTAATTATTATGTCGTCTACATAAATGCAAATGTAGATCATTCCTTCGTCTGTTCTTTTACTGAGTAGACTTGCATCTGCCTTTGAACTTTGGTATCCAAGTTCGTTTGGATACTTCACGAGTCTGTAGTTCAAGCTCTTGGAGCTTGCTTCAGTCCATAAAGTGCTTTTCTTAACCTGCACACAAATTTTGGGTATCTGGAGCTTACAAACCCTTCAGGCTGCTCTATGTAAACTTCATCTGATATATATCCGTTCAGAAATGCATTGTTGATGTCTAGCTGACTTAGCTTCCATCCTTTTGATGCTGCTATAGCAATTACTGTCCTTATGGTTGACATTTTTGCCACCGGACTAAACGTCTCGTTGTAATCTATGCCATGCCTTTGACTACCAGTCTAGCCTTATATCTGGCTATCCTTCCATCTGCAAGCTTCTTTAATTTGTAAACCCATTTACTTCCAATTACTTTCTTACCATTTGGTTTAGGAACAAGCTCCCATGTCTTGTTTTCCTCTAGTGCAGTGAACTCTTCTTCCATTGCTTCTTCCCATTGCTTCTTTCCTTTAGCTTCAGCATAGCTCTGAGGTTCTTCATCATCTTTGACCATATATGCATAGTCTTTCTGAGTTATGTATGAAGTATCATACGAGTACCTTTCCGGTTGTCTTCTCTTCCTGTTTGACCTTCTTGGTTCAAACTCTTCATGTGTATCTGAATACACGTCTTCATCAAATCCCTGTTCATCTCCATTTCTTATACCTGATCCGATCCTAGACGTACTCGCCTTCATATGATCTTCATCTGTATTCACCTGCGTTGTATGACTTTGATCTGTTACATACCAGCTTTTCTGTTCATCAAACGTAACATCTCTTGAAACAATAAACTGCTTAGTTAGAGGGCTCCATAACCTGTAACCCATCTGTCTTTCATCGTATCCGACTATTGAGAAAGGGGAACAACAGACCCTAACCGCCTCACATGGAAGTGAGAGGTTTCTCCAAGTTGGGGCAAAGAATGAGAGGAGAGGTTCACCCACGCTCATGGAGCAATGGCAACAATGGCCAACGTCACAAGGAGCAAAGGGGAACATCCTCCCAACCATGCACACACACATGCAAATCCATACACCAAGATCATCGCCTTGCACACAAGGAAACAGGAGAGTAGCAAATGACACCTTCTTCCATTACCAAAATGGAGGCCAAGGCCATGGCCAAGGGACCTCTCCTTTTTACAAAATGAGCTCCTCCTTATATAAGAGAGGAGGAGGAATCCGTTCAATACAAGTGGCCAAAGGCTTCATTAACTAAAGATGTTCTAAAAAAAGGTAGGTAGTTAGTAATCAAAAAAGAGAATCTTCCTAGAGAGAGAGCATTTGCACGTATCCAAAAGTGAGCTCTCTTTTTGAAACTAAGGCAAGAATTCAAAAAAGGAGTCTTTTACAAAAAAGAAGGGAAAGGTTGAGTTTTTATGGGTTTTCTCACATAAATAAGTAAGCAGGAGTTCCTATGAAGAAACTTATTTACAAGAGGGAAAAGTGGGAAATTTGGAAGACTGTCACACAAGGCCTTGAGTATTCAAGTATCCTTAACTCCAAGGTAGGCCTCCAAGTACTCCATAGCCTTCATAGCTTCATAGGCCTTTCATAACTTCACGGTTCCAACACCCTCCCCCACCTAGTCTTTGTCGTCCTCGACAAAGCTAAGAGAGGAGAGGCATACAGTGCCGAACGGGTCCAATGTTTGGAGTCTTCAACTCTTCAGATACGCAGCAATTCAAGTCTGATTGTTGCAAGGTTGCAAATCTTTTGAATCAGCAAGCCGTCTGCCTTCAAATCTTCAATCCAGCAATGCTGAGCGACACAATCCCCTTGGGGGGCAGTCAGCCCAGCCTCCATCCAATGCGCCCTCTTTCAAAGCTCCAATACCTGAAATTTAAACATACACAACAAGTAGACTGAATTTGAAAAGAAGCAGCCACAAAATGCAATTTCATGTTTAGTTTCCACTTCAGGGAACATCTTTCACTAAGGACTTGCTCTTCTAATGAGAAGGGCTCCTGAAAACCTCATCTTTGCACTCCAAAAAATGATGCCATAATCTGTTATCTCCAAGTGAGTGTGACATATTTCATTGTATAGCATGAGGTGAATATGTAGAAGCAAGTTTAACTTATGTTCCTGCCATCATTCATACTATGCTCCTAGTCAACAAACTTGCAATTTAACATGAACAATATGTGCCTCATAAAATGAATAGATAATTGTGGAACATTATGAGCCTTAACATTTTGCAAGCATTCCTGAGATTCAAACAACTTATCCAACACTATTCCTGCAAAGCATTATAGCAAAACATCATCCATAGGAGGTAAGAAGGATCACTGTTCTAAAGGTGTTGACCTGTAATGCAAAACATAAGCCTTAAATGAGCTTTGTGAAACTAGAGAGTTACTTCCCTAGCAAAAAACAATTACTCATTCAATGACGTCACACTTAATTTAGTTCAGGTCTAAAAATTTTCAACCTCCTATGTGCATGTTCACCTGCAAATATCCCTTAAAGAATACTTCCTCACATCATTAAGATCATTTTGAAGTATTATTCAGTATACCCAAGAATTTTACTAGAATTAGCTACATGCATTAATAAAGAGTAGAGACAAGTGATGTAGTAGCATGTAGCAAGAGTTGTGTAGTCTTGGACCTGATTTCTGGTAGTGGTTTAATGGATACAAGACATCAAGTGCATTCATACCATTGTGACTTTTATACCATACAAACAATAAGCAATTTATTCATTTCCACTGATTTTGACAAGCATGCAATGTAAACTTCACAAGACCAAGAAGCACCATCCTCTTTCTTTCAAACTTGCAAGCTTTCCATCAATCAAAAAGATCATATATATGATAAATGCACAGATATGATGTGGTTAAAGGAGTCAGAATTGTTCAAATCCAACATGTGCATCAATCCTTGGTGGGGCTTCAAAAACTCTAAAGAAATCCTTTATCTGCTCCCCATGATATCAAGACTCCAACAATCACATACGTCAACCACTAACATCTTTTCCTTGAAACATAAGTGAACACAAATAGGCACGACATAACATATGAAGAAAGCTAGTGAGTTATGGACTTCCAATAGTAATAGCTAAAACCCGAGCTACCATCAACCTGTAGGTTTAGGATGAAAACATTCATCTCATGCTGGAGTAAATCAAAGACAAGCCCAATGCATTGATGAATACAAAAAATCATTCAACTTTTTCAATGCTCCCTAACGATAACCCGGAGTTGAACAGTAAGGCAATCAACAAAGCTATGCCTATCAAGAAGTATTTAGTATGCATTGTCATTGAGAGATTTTTAATACATATAGATGACATGCACCAACCAACAGGAATGCCTGCTTTAACAAAATGATAAGACAACAAACAATTTCTTGTTTAAGCACTCTAGCATTCTAATGTGTCCTTGCAAACGTAGGTCTTATGAGCTCCCACAACCTTTGGAAGCATTCTACCTTTGCCCAACTCAACAGTAGTTCCAACTTTCAGTTACTCACATGGAATTACCTAAGATGTTCAGGCAAGGATTTTAGCAGAGCACTCATAAATCTCTCCATATGTTTCTTGAATGACTGCTTAAATGACTGCTTGTCATGAGACTCAAAGAGAACACTCATATGCAATAGTGGACTGTGGAACATTCTTTCCTCAAGCATTGAGTGATGCCCGAATGAAAAGCAAGGACTCACACACTGAGTATTCCTAATTTTCAACGAGCTAATCCAAGAGAGTTGGGAAGTTACTTTGACGCCTAAGGACAAGCAACACCCAAAAAGCTTTCTATGCTGTCAAGCTACCAACCGGAGGCCATCATGTGATCCTAGCGCACAGTAATGACAAGGGATAAGGACATAAGCAGCTTTCCGTAACCCCTCTAGAGATCACGCATTTCCATAGTCATATCATAAGTCACTTTGAGATGAAGTGTAGTGCTCGTATAGTTGTGTGTGCACCTAGTAGGTCTACCTACATTGCATCTATGGCCAAGGATGCCTTGACTTTTGAACCACGAGTTATCACTTCCTGCAAGTTAACAGAAAAAGGAAATCGAGGTATATGCATTAAGAAATGATAACATAAGCATCCACATAGAAAATCATAGACATCCTTACAAGAAAATCGTTCTCTTGCGGTGAGAATCTTGCCCACAAAATACTTATGACAAAGATCATGTTGGTGCAAGACAATCAACAATTGAAGGTCTTTAAGTCCGCAGAGAAGTCAGCAAAAATTTCCTTAAAAAAGGGTCACCGGAAGGCACCGGAACAGTACCGGAAGGCACCGGAACAACACCGGAAGTTTACAGGAAAGTCACCGGAATGTTATCAGGAATGATCAATTTTACAGATTTCAGTTCATGAAGAGTTGAAGGATGAAAAGAGGAAGAAAAGAACAAAGTTTGAAGCTTGGAAGAAGAACCGGGAAAAAGTTGTACACATATGTACAGTAGTATAGTCCGCGTTATAAGCTTGTACAAATTTATCTATAAATACCTGAAAATGTAGAGGCGCGTAATATGAGAGGTAGGCCAAGAAGGCTAAGACATGAGAGGTAGAGAGAAAGCTAGAGAAAGCTAGGTAGGCCAGGAAGGCGAGGAAGAATGAGAGGCATAGAATAAGAGAATGAGAAGTTAGATGTCATGAGACATATGAGAAGTTAGTTGAGTTTTCCTCTCATCACTCAACTGTAACTTTCTGAAGAATCGAAGAAAAGTTGCGCCGAAATTTCTGTGTGTTCTTCATCTGTGTTAGATGATTTGTGAAATCCTATTGAGGATATCTAAGTCTATAGTTAATCAATCTATAGCTTAAGTTTCAGAGTTTAATTGTAAACAGAAACCGAGAGTTGTCAGTAGGAACATTCATATGTGTTGAGTGTTCAAAGTTTACTGAAACAGGCGCATTTTCGGTGATCAATGTTTTGATCATTTCTCAGTGCATACTGTAAAGTTTTGCATGAGTGAGGGCTTAATCTTTAAGTTAGAAGATAAGCTACTCGTAACCAGAAGCATTTGCTTAAACGGGTTCTATTCAAGGAGAACCAAGTCTTAGAAGTTACAGGTGTAAAGTCGACTGTTCAGAAGTAACAGTTTTCAGACGAAAATAACCTGTGAAGATTAATTTGAAGAAATTGTGCAGCAGACTTATGTGTTGAGAAGGTTTTGACTTACTCTTGGTATAGAAGTGTTCTAATCTCAAGAGTAGGTTATTCTGAAGGAGATTAACACTCTCCGACAGTGGTATCAGAGCAACTACAGTGGAATCAGAGCCGCGACAGTGGTATCAGAGCAGGTAAAGGTCCGATAGTGATATCAGAACAGGTAAAGTAGTTTTAGAGCAGGAGACACCAAAATCAAAGAAAGGAGGTTTCCGTTTGCTGCGATTACAAAGAATTCAACAACCGAAGAACTAAAAGGTGAAAGCTTGAAGGCGAAACTTGAAGAAGAGATCATACGGCATCAAGAAAGACAAACGGAGTCTAATTCGAAGTAAAGGTACATACATTACTTGTAAAGGTTGAAGATTTAAATACACAGGAAGACACAAGATGGGAGATTCTCTACAGATAGAGAAACTGGATAGAGAAAACTATCCTGCGTGGTCAATGAGGATGGAAGCTCATCTTATGAGCAAAGATTTGATAGCTTATATCACAGGAGAAGAAGAAAAGCCACAGTTCAAAGATCCTAGTGTTCCGACTAGGGAAGAGTTAGCAGATTTGAAAAACTGGATGAAGAAAGATGCGCAAGCTAGAAGCATTATCTATATGGCAGTAAATGATTACTTGCTACCTCATATTCGAGGTCTTGAAAGTGCAACGGACATTTGGAATGCTTTGGAGGAGCATTTCCAGAATACTACTAAGTCAAGAAAGGCATCCTTATGGGTAGAGTTTACAACCTTCAAGAAGAAGGCTTCTCAGTCCGTTTCAGACTATGTGACAAGAATGAAAGACATTGCAGATGCATTAGGCGCTGTTGACGAAGATATCGAAGAGGATAAATTGGTAAGACAAATTCTTACAGGCTTAAGAGGTGATGACAAATGGAAGCCGTTTATTTTGTCTACGGAGTTATCGCTTGATCATTTCACTCCAGATTTAAATCAGTTGCTAGGACACATGCTAACATTTGAGAATGATGTTAAAGGAGATGGTGACAAGAGTGCAGGTCACGCAATGTACTCGAAAGATAAAAAGAAGAATAGCAAAGGAAAGCAACAAGCAAATGAAGATGAAGGAACAACTAGCCAAGCCAACTTCCTAAGAGGAAGAGGAAGTGGTAAAGGTAGAGGAAAAGGCAGAAATAACAAAGATGGAGGCAAAGCCTGCTGGATTTGTGGTAAGACAAATCATTTAGCTAATGATTGTTGGCACAATACTCAAAGTAATAATGGATATAGTCAAAGTTACAATGCAAGAGGAAGAGGTGGCAGAAATCAAAGAGGAAATTTCAGAGGAAGAGGTGGTAGGAGTTACTTTGGAAGAAATGCAGGTAGAGGATTCCAAAGTCAACAATATAACAATACCTACTACAATTACGCTTCAGAACAGAAGGAAGATTCAACGATGATATTGAATGCTACCTGTGAAAGTCAGAATGAAGATCAAAGAGTCTTCTACATTGACTCAGGATGTAGTAATCACCTGAGTGGAAACATATCATTGATGACTGATTTGGAGAATAAAGTTTCTAATCATGTTGTTCAAACAGGTGACAACACAAAGCATAAAGTGCAGTCGATTGGATCAGTGAAAGCCAAAGAC
Organism: Ceratopteris richardii; assembly: GCA_020310875.1. NCBI lineage: Eukaryota > Viridiplantae > Streptophyta > Polypodiopsida > Polypodiales > Pteridaceae > Ceratopteris > Ceratopteris richardii. The sequence continues at coordinate 52,294,182 of CM035412.1, read as the reverse complement.
GGCAGTACCTTATTGGGTAAGGTTCTGTATGTTCCTACAATTCCTAAGAATTTGATAAGTGTAGGACAAATTGTTGAAAAAGGATATGAAGTAAGATTCACTAATGAAGGAGTATACGTGGAAGATCCCAGTCAGGGATATAAACAGATTGTTTCAGGAAAGAAAGAAGGAAGACTGTTTACACTGAAGATTCAAGGTAATATTGGTCAGGCCATGTTTACATATGAAGGACAGAAAATTTTTGAGTTAGATCTTTGGCATAAAAGGCTCGGACATTTTAATGAAAGAGGTATAAAAGATATGGTTAACAATGGTTCAGTGCTTGGATTGCCTAATGTTGCAGGGCAACATATGACATACAAATGTGAGGCATGTCAGTTTGGTAAGGCTCATAAGAATTCTTATACCAAGCGTGGTTTTATGCACTCAGAGAAGCTTGAGTTGGTACACACAGATGTGTGGGGACCATCAAAGGATTTCAGTATAAATGGATCAAGATATTATGTGATTTATGTTGATGATGCTACTAGATGGATCACTATCTATGTGATCAAGGATAAGTCAGAAGTATTTAATACGTTCAGACATTATCATGCGTATGCAGAAAGAACTACAGGTCATAGACTGAAGAGACTAAGATCAGATGGAGGGGGAGAGTATTTCTCCAACGAGTTCAGTGACTACTTATGGAATGCAGGTATAAAAAGGGAAATTACTTGCAGGTATTCTCCTCAACAAAATGGTGTTGCAGAAAGAAGGAACAGGACTATTGTTGAGTTTGCAAGGTCCATGATGAATGAGAAAAAGTGCCCTAATTATTTGTGGGCTGAAGCTGTAAACACAGCTACTTATTTGGTCAATAGGTTACCATGCAAAGCCTTGCAAGGTATGACACCATATGAAGCTTGGTGGGGTAAAAGACCTACCCTGGATCATTGCAGAGTTTTTGGGTGTGTGGCATATGCATATGTGCCATCACAATTAAGACACAAATTGGAACCTAAAGCTGAAAAATATGTTTTCATTGGTTATGATGATAGACAGATGGGATACAGGTTGTGGAATCCATCCACAAAACATTTTCTGGTATCAAAAGATGTTACGTTTGATGAGCAAAGTTCTTGGTATGCAGGAACAGTTAATAACAATACAGGTGATGAAGAAGAAGTGAATCAGAAGAAAGGTAAATCAGAAGTTCAAATAAATGATGAAGAAGAAAATTATGAAGTGCAGGAAGAAGTTGAAGAAAGGCCAAGATTTGATCCTGAGTGTGAAGAACCAGAATCTTCAAGGACCGGAGAACTCAGAAGGTCATCAAGAAATAGATGGCAACCTACAAGGTACAGTTATGATACGTCATTTTTGGCTACAAAAGATTATGCTTACATAGTGAAAGCAGATGAAGACCCTTCTACATATGAAGAGGCAAAAGGTAAGGAAAAATGGGAAAAAGCTATGCAGGAAGAACATGATGCATTGGTAGAAAATCAAACATGGGATTTAGTTCCTAAACCAAATAGCCAGAAGGTTATTGGATGCAAGTGGGTCTACAAGACCAAAAGATTTGCAGATGGAAGTGTGTCTAGATACAAAGCTAGACTTGTTGTCAAAGGGTTTGCTCAGACTTATGGAGTTGATTATGATGAGACTTATAGTCCAGTAGCAAAGATGACAACTATCAGAACACTCATAGCTGTTGCTGCGAGTAAAGGTTGGAAGTTATGTCAGTTAGATGTGAAAAATGCTTTTCTGAATGGTTATATTTCAGATGATGTGTTCATGGAGCAACCTCAAGGGTTCAGAGATAAAAAATATCCAGAACATGTGTGCAAGCTCAAGAGAGCTTTGTATGGCTTGAAGCAAGCGCCAAGAGCGTGGAATTATAGACTGGTAAAGTTCTTGAAAGAACTTGGTTTCCAGGTGTCTGAAGCAGATAGTAGTCTGCTTATAAAAGCAAGTGATAATGGTTTCATATACATGTGCATATATGTGGATGATATAATTCTTACAGGAACAGATGAGTCAGGTATACAAAGACTCAAGAAGCAAATGGAAAAGGAGTTTAAGATAAGTGACTTAGGAAACTTGTCTTACTTCTTGGGTATGGAGATCACATATACTCAGCACGGAGTATTCGTGACCCAAGAAAGATATTTGAAGAACTTGTTAATCAAGTTTAAAATGAATGATTGCCGGATAGCACCTACTCCAATGGAGGTGAACCACAAACTGAGTAAGTTTGGTGGAGAAGAATTCAAGGATGTGAGACAATATCAGAGTTTGGTTGGTAGTCTTATCTATGCTACGTTAACCAGACCTGATTTATCATATGCAGTAGGAGTATTGTCTCAGTTCATGCACTGTCCAAGGAAAGAACACTGGATTGCAGGACAAAGGGTGTTGAGGTACATTAAGGGTACACTCAAAGAAGGTTTGTATTATGGTTTTACATCAGATACAAACATCAAAATATACAGTGATGCAGATTGGGCAGGTAATCCAGATGACAGAAGGTCAACCTATGGATACATGTGTTATGTGGGAGATAAGCTAATCTCCTGGTGCTCCAAGAAGCAACATACAGTTGCTTTGTCGTCTACCGAAGCCGAGTACAAAGGCATGGTTGAAGCCGCAAAGGAAGTGATTTGGCTAAAGACTTTAATGAAGAGTTTTGATGCTATACAGAGGACTCCAATCATATTTGGAGATAACATGAGTTCATTATATTTAGCTGCTAATCCTGTTTTTCATGCCAGGACTAAACACATTGAGATTCAGTATCACTTTCTAAGAGAGAAGGTGATGGATAAAGAGATTGAAGTAATTCATACTTCAACGAAAGATCAGATAGCTGATATGCTTACAAAAAGTTTGGATGGACCAAAGTTACAAAGATTCAAAGATATGGCAGGAATAAAGAAGACAGAGAAAGCCTCAATTGATGATTGAGGGGGAGCTGTTGGTGCAAGACAATCAACAATTGAAGGTCTTTAAGTCCGCAGAGAAGTCAGCAAAAATTTCCTTAAAAAAGGGTCACCGGAAGGCACCGGAACAGTACCGGAAGGCACCGGAACAACACCGGAAGTTTACAGGAAAGTCACCGGAATGTTATCAGGAATGATCAATTTTACAGATTTCAGTTCATGAAGAGTTGAAGGATGAAAAGAGGAAGAAAAGAACAAAGTTTGAAGCTTGGAAGAAGAACCGGGAAAAAGTTGTACACATATGTACAGTAGTATAGTCCGCGTTATAAGCTTGTACAAATTTATCTATAAATACCTGAAAATGTAGAGGCGCGTAATATGAGAGGTAGGCCAAGAAGGCTAAGACATGAGAGGTAGAGAGAAAGCTAGAGAAAGCTAGGTAGGCCAGGAAGGCGAGGAAGAATGAGAGGCATAGAATAAGAGAATGAGAAGTTAGATGTCATGAGACATATGAGAAGTTAGTTGAGTTTTCCTCTCATCACTCAACTGTAACTTTCTGAAGAATCGAAGAAAAGTTGCGCCGAAATTTCTGTGTGTTCTTCATCTGTGTTAGATGATTTGTGAAATCCTATTGAGGATATCTAAGTCTATAGTTAATCAATCTATAGCTTAAGTTTCAGAGTTTAATTGTAAACAGAAACCGAGAGTTGTCAGTAGGAACATTCATATGTGTTGAGTGTTCAAAGTTTACTGAAACAGGCGCATTTTCGGTGATCAATGTTTTGATCATTTCTCAGTGCATACTGTAAAGTTTTGCATGAGTGAGGGCTTAATCTTTAAGTTAGAAGATAAGCTACTCGTAACCAGAAGCATTTGCTTAAACGGGTTCTATTCAAGGAGAACCAAGTCTTAGAAGTTACAGGTGTAAAGTCGACTGTTCAGAAGTAACAGTTTTCAGACGAAAATAACCTGTGAAGATTAATTTGAAGAAATTGTGCAGCAGACTTATGTGTTGAGAAGGTTTTGACTTACTCTTGGTATAGAAGTGTTCTAATCTCAAGAGTAGGTTATTCTGAAGGAGATTAACACTCTCCGACAGTGGTATCAGAGCAACTACAGTGGAATCAGAGCCGCGACAGATCAAGAAGAATGTTACTGCAGAGAACAGAGAGGTTCGTCCCCTTCATTGAGAAGATAATAAGAGCTTGTTTCCGAGCAGAGAGGAAAGTTAGAAAAACTCAGACTGTATGTTCTAAAAGATGGGTGCATAAAAGAACATTGATACCACCAATTACAGATAGTCTCCCTTCGTGATCTCTGTTAGTCAATCACTCTATTTTCCACATGATATCCCCCAAACAACATAATAGAGATTATAATCATTTGTTAACAAACATGCATATCAATCTTTCTGCAGGTACAGATAGATGAATTTTCTTGTCATATTGAACCTCCCGTGCTTGCCAGAAGCTCACACACAATTAATAGCTTGAGGAAAATATATCATGATTGATCAATACAAAAACACATATCCTACATGATGATTTGAGTTCTAAGTCTTCATTTTCACGAAAATTCCTTGTAAACAAGTGGCACGACAATAGAGCATGCAGCGGCTGGGCAAAAGGAAAAGATTGATGGCCGAACTAAATCTTTCCACTAGAACAAGTAACATGTCTGGCTTTGCCTCCAATGATGCGCAAGGAAGTAGACAACCGGATTCGAGTAGCGTGGAGCTCCATGCATAGGGGGTTGTATCGTGAGATGGAATTTCGACTACCATCTCAACCCCATAAAAGCCCGTAGCACAAGGGCCGCTTGCCCATCATGAACACAAGTAGCACCACCACGACCAAATTGTGAATGAGAAGATGTACACAGAGTGAGTGGATGGAGCAGAAGCTCAATTCGAGGTTATATACAATACAGAGAGGGACCATTGAACACCACTACTAACGTCATGAATTGTCAACAGTAACAAAGGAACAAAAGGGAATATGGCCATCAATATCGACTCCCCCAGCAACAGACGATAGGCGAGCCTAATATTTGCCCAACCTCGATAATGGCGAAGAGAGAAGGGCCTGAAGATATGCCAAATAGGCGGAAGCATGTAGATGAGCATGACCCGCGCAGTGGCTTTCCAGGCGACAGTCCTCAACTGTACTTCATCAAAAGAGGAGCACAGAGCTGCTATGCCCAACTCCACGAAAGTAGGGAACAGAACTTCGCAAGCCCACACAATGAGTGTTGGGAGGCAGAAGATCCTCAGCCTATGAAGTGTCTCCAGTAATCTTCATTCCAAGAGGGAGGGTCTACGAGTAGAGAGAGAGGGAGCATGGCGAAGCTTGGTCCGTGACAACGCTCAGGAAGGGGAGCTCGATGGAGCTCAACCCTTGGTCACAAAAGTGAGAAGAGGGAGCCAAGAGGGTAAGAGCCCGTTAAACGTTTTCTTAGAGATATTGGGAGGGAAGGAGGGTACCTCCTCCCACCTACCCGCATTCAAAGCGACAGATGTCCTTAACGTAGTCAGAGAGCATTACTTCCTTAGTCTTCACTCCCACACATTTGTCAAATAAATGCGAGGGCCCATGAAATTCGAGGGGCCATGAGATAAAAATGTAATCGGTTTGTCCTTCTTACCCAAAAATAGGGCATCCGTGATTTCATTATTATGGTGTTTTCTTCTAGGAATGAGAGAGAGGGAGGGATAACAGGGAGTGTACTACCCAACCTTTCACCCAAGGCAATCACTCACAGAGAGATGCAGTGGTGGAAAGTGATGCCACAATGAATGTGTGAGAGCATGTCTATGTGAGAGAGAGAGAGAGATAAGGGAGTTAGGGGGTGTTTTTGTGCAACAAACGAAAAAATGAACTAAAACTACTCAAAAATTAAAAGAAGAGAGGTACCCTAGGCCAACCGAAGGCCACACGTATTCATCCTCCTCCAAGTGTCAAGGTGCATCTCACGAAGTATGGACACGCAAACTTGGAAAGACCAATGGCTAAAGGCCGACGTCCTCGGCAACGGCGCCAAATTGTTGAGAAAGGGGAACAACAGACCCTAACCGCCTCACATGAGGTTTCTCCAAGTTGGGGCAAAGAATGAGAGGAGAGGTTCACCCACGCTCATGGAGCAATGGCAACAATGGCCAACGTCACAAGGAGCAAAGGGGAACATCCTCCCAACCATGCACACACACATGCAAATCCATACACCAAGATCATCGCCTTGCACACAAGGAAACAGGAGAGTAGCAAATGACACCTTCTTGCATTACCAAAATGGAGGCCAAGGCCATGGCCAAGGGACCTCTCCTTTTTACAAAATGAGCTCCTCCTTATATAAGAGAGGAGGAGGAATCCGTTCAATACAAGTGGCCAAAGGCTTCATTAACTAAAGATGTTCTAAAAAAAGGTAGGTAGTTAGTAATCAAAAAAGAGAATCTTCCTAGAGAGAGAGCATTTGCACGTATCCAAAAGTGAGCTCTCTTTTTGAAACTAAGACAAGAATTCAAAAAAGGAGTCTTTTACAAAAAAGAAGGGAAAGGTTGAGTTTTTATGGGTTTTCTCACATAAATAAGTAAGCAGGAGTTCCTATGAAGAAACTTATTTACAAGAGGGAAAAGTGGGAAATTTGGAAGACTGTCACACAAGGCCTTGAGTATTCAAGTATCCTTAACTCCAAGGTAGGCCTCCAAGTACTCCATAGCCTTCATAGCTTCATAGGCCTTTCATAACTTCACGGTTCCAACACCGACGAACATATATTTTTCTGCTTTCGATTCAAGCTTATGTGTGAGTTGAGACGGTACATAAGCATAAGCGACTGATCCAAACACTTTGCAGTGATCAAGTGTTGGCTTCTTTCCCCACCAAGCTTCATAAGGGGTCATTCCATCTAAAGCTGTACATGGTAATCTGTTTACCAAGTATGTCGTTGTGTTTACGGCTTCAGCCCAAAGATAATTTGGACAATCCTTCTCGTTTAACATGGCTCGTGCAAACTCAACTAGAGTTCGGTTCCTTCTTTCTGCTACTCCATTTTGTTGCGGTGTATACCTGCAAGTTATTTCTCTTTTGATACCTGCATTCCAAAGATAATCATTGAACTCTCGGGAGAAGTATTCTCCCCCTCCATCAAACCTCAGTCTCTTAAGCTTTCGTCCTGTGAGTCTTTCAGTGTATGCATGAAAATGCTTGAAGGCTTCAAATACTTCTGATTTTTCTTTTAAGACATATAACGTTATCCATCTTGTAGCATCATCAATGAATAAAACATAGTACCTTGAACCGCTGATCGATCCTTCTTTTGTTGGACCCCATACATCTGTATGTATGAGTTCAAGTACTCCATCATGTTTGAATCCTTTCTTCTGGAAAGGTAATCTATGGGCTTTTCCCATCTCACAAGCTTCACACTTATGAATCATATGTTGGTTCTGTACGTTCGGTAAACCCAATACAGACTGATCTGCAATCATAGCTTTAATTCCTTTTTCATTAAAATGACCTAATCTCTTATGCCAGAGATCAAGTTCTGTAATTACTTTTTCGCCATGTGTGAGCAACGCTTGGCCAATGCTCCCTTGTACTCTTAAAGTAAAGAGTCTGCCTTCTTTCTTACGAGAGACGATCTGATTGTATCCATTATGGGGATCTTCTACAAATACGCCTTCATTTGTAAATCTGACCTGAAATCCTTTCTCAACTATCTGTCCCACGCTAATCAAATTTTTAGGTATTGTCGGAACATATAAAACATTGGTTAGCAAATCTGCTCCACTCTTACATTTCACTTTTCCAATTGAATGAACACTATGTCTTGTATTGTCACCTTTTTGAACAGTGTGACACGAACTACCTTTTTCCAGTTCTGACATCAATTCTATATTTCCTGACAAATGATTAGAACATCCGAAGTCAATGTAAAATACCTTTAGGTCTTCGTTTTCTGATGTGCTGATAGAGTTCATCATCAACGATGTATGACTTTCATTATGCGTGTCATTTGCGTAGTTGTTGTAGGTGGTGTTGTAGGATTGCTTTTTTCCCCAACTTCTTGTTCCACCACTGCCATAGCCTCTTCTTTGGTTTTGTCTACCTCTTTGATATCTTCCGCTTCTACCTCTGCTATTACTATTTTGATTTTGATTTGAACCTTGTTTATTATGCCAACAATCATAAGCCAGATGATTACTTAGTCCACAAATCCAGCAAGCTTTCTTGTTGATATTCTGACTGCTTCTTCCTCTTCCAAAGCCTCTTGCTCTTCCTCTGCCGGTGCCTTTGCCTCTAGCATAATAAACCTGAGAACTCGACTCTTCTTCATCTTTTGACTTACCTTTATCTCCTTTCTTTTTGTTCTTCATGTACATTGCAGAGCTTTGTCCTTTATCTCCATCTCCTTTCAGGTCTTGCTCATATGTGAGCATCAATCCTAGCAACTGATTTAAATCTGGAACAAAATGATTTAAAGAGAATTCAGTTGAAAGTACAAAAGGTTTCCACCTTTCATCTCCTCTCAAACCTGTGAGCACTTGCCCTATCAATTTGTGGTCTTCGATATCTTCATTTATTGATCCAAGACTGTCTACTAGATCCTTCATTTTAGTAACATAGTCACTAATGCTTTGATTCGACTTCTTTTTGAACGTTGTGAATTCGGACCATAAGCTAGCCTTCCTCGCTTTCATAGTATTTTGGAAATGGTCCTCCAACGCACTCCATATGTCCTCCGCTGTTTCCAGGCCTCTAATATGTGGTAGTAGATAATCTGTAACAGTACTATAAATGTATG
>CM035412.1:52275456-52280456 GCA_020310875.1 Ceratopteris richardii | reverse complement strand
TTGCTCCATGAACACATCATCTGAGATATAACCATTCAAAAAAGCATTTTTTACATCAAGTTGACATAACTTCCAACCTTTACATGCAGCAATAGCTATAAGTGTCCTGATAGTTGTCATCTTTGCCACAGGACTATAAGTCTCATCATAATCAACACCATATGTCTGAGCAAACCCTTTGACAACAAGTCTAGCTTTGTACCTAGACACACTTCCATCTGCAAATCTTTTTGTCTTATAAACCCACTTACATCCAATGATCTTCTGGCTATTTGGTTTTGGAACCAAATCCCATGTTCAACAATGCATCATATTCTTCCTGCATAGCTTTCTCCCAATTTTCTTTACCTTTTGCCTCTTCATATGTAGAAGGGTCTTCATCTGCTTTAATCATGTAAGCATAATCTTTGGTAGCCAAAAATGAAGTATCATAGCTATACCTTGTAGGTTGCCATTTGTTCCTTGTAGACCTCCTAAGTTCTCCACTTCTTGAGGTTTCTGGTTCTTCATATTCAGGATCAAATCTTGGTGTTTCTCCCACTTCAACCTGCACTTCATTATTCTCTTGTTCATCATATATCTGAACCTTTGATTTACCTTTCCTTTGGCTCACAATTTCTTTATCATCTGTATTAATATTGATAGTACCTGCATACCAAGTACCTTGCTCATCAAATGTAACATCTTTTGATACAAGAAAATGTTTTGTGGATGGATTCCACAACCTGTATCCCATCTGCTTATCATCATAACCAATAAACACATATTTTTCAGCTTTAGGTTCCAATTTGTGCCTTAATTGTGATGGCACATATGCATAGGCCAAACATCCAAATACTTTGCAATGGTCTAGTGTAGGTCTCTTACCCCACCATGCCTCATAAGGTGTCATTCCCTGCAAAGCTTTACATGGTAACCTATTGACCAAATAAGTAGCTGTATTTACAGCCTCAGCCCACAAATAATTAGGGTAAATCTTCTCCCTCATCATGGACCTTGCAAACTCAACAAGAGTTCTATTTCTCCTTTCTGCTACACCATTTTGTTGAGGAGAGTACCTACAAGTAACTTCTCTTTTTATACCTGCATTCCACAAGTAATCACTGAATTCATTAGAGAAATACTCTCCCCCTCCATCTGACCTTAGTCTCTTCAACTTATGTCCTGTAATTCTTTCTGTATATGCATGATAGTGTTTAAATGTATTAAACACTTCTGACTTATCTTTGATCACATAAATAGTGATCCATCTGGTAGCATCATCAACATAAATCACATAATACCTTGACCCATTTATACTAAAATCCTTTGATGGTCCCCACACATCTGTATGTACCAACTCAAGCTTCTCTGAGTACATAAAACCATGCTTGGAGTAGGAATGCTTATGAGCCTTACCTAATTGACATGCCTCACATCTGTATGTCATATGTTGACCTGCAACATTAGGCAAACCAAGCACTGAACCATTGTTAATCATGTCTTTAATACCTCTTTCATTGAAATGTCCAAGCCTCTTGTGCCAAAGATCTAACTCAGAGATCTTATGTCCTCCATATTGAACATGGCATGACCAATATTACCTTGAATCTTGAATGTGAACAATCTTCCTTCTTTCTTCCCTGAAACAATTTGTTTATACCCATTGCTAGGGTCTTCCACAAACACTCCTTCATTAGTGAATCTTACTTCATAACCTTTTTCCACAATTTGTCCTACACTTATCAAATTCTTAGGAATTGTAGGAACATACAAGACCTTACTCAATAAGGTGCTACCATCCTTGGCCTTCACTGATCCAATTGACTTCACATTGTGCTTTGTGTTGTCACCTGTTTGAACAACATGATTAGATACCTTATTCTCCAAATCAGTCATCAAGGCTATATTACCACTCAGGTGATTGCTACACCCTGAATCAATGTAGAAGACTCTTTGATCTTCACTCTGCCTTTCACAAGTTGCATTCATTATCAATGTTGAATCTTCCTTTTGATCTGAAGCATAATTGTAGTAGGTGTTGTTATATTGTTGACTTTGGAAACCTCTACCTGCATTTCTTCCAAAGTAACCCCTACTACCTCTGCCTCTGAAATTACCTCTTTGATTTCTGCCACCTCTTCCTCTTGAATTATAGTTTTGATTATATCCATTATTACTCTGATTATTATGCCAACAATCATTAGCTAAATGATTTGTCTTACCACAAATCCAACAAGCTTTGCCTCCATCTTTGTTGTTTCTGCCTCTTCCTCTACCTTTGCCACCTCCTCTTCCTCTTAGGAAGTTGGCTTGACTAGTTGTTCCTTCATCTTCATTTGCTTGTTGCTTTCCTTTGCTATTCTTCTTCTTGTCCTTTGAGTACATTGCATGACCTGCACTCTTGTCACCATCTCCTTTAACATCCTGCTCAAATGTTAGCATATGACCTAGCAACTGATTTAAATCAGGAGTGAAATGATCAAGTGATAATTCTGTAGACAAAATGAATGGCTTCCATTTGTCATCACCTCTTAGACCTGTAAGGATTTGCCTTACCAATTTATCCTCCTCAATGTCTTCATCAACAGCTCCTAAAGCATCTGCAATATCTTTCATTCTTGTCACATAGTCTGAAATGGATTGAGAAGCCTTCTTCTTAAAGGTGGTAAACTCTGCCCATAAGGATGCCTTCCTTGACTTAGTAGTATTCTGGAAATGCTCCTCCAAAGCATTCCAAATATCAGTTGCACTTTCAAGACCTCGAATATGAGGTAACAAGTAATCATTGACAGCCATATAGATAATACTCCTAGCTTGAGCATCTTTCTTCATCCAATTTTTCAAATCTGCTAACTCTTCCCTAGTTGGAACACTAGGATCTCTGAACTGTGGCTTCTCTTCTTCTCCTGTGATGTAAACTATTAAATCTTTGCTCATTAGATGAGCTTCCATCCTCATTGACCATGCACGATAGTTTTCCCTATCCAATTTCTCTATCTGTAGAGAATCTCCCATCTTGTGTCCACCTATGTATTGAAATCTTCAAGCTTTATCAATAATATATGTACCTTTGCTTCAAATTAGAGTCCTTTTGTCTTTCTTGATGTCATATGGTCTCGTCCTCAAGCTTTGCCTTCAAGCTTTCACCTTTTAGTTCTTCAGTTGTTGAATTTCTTGAATCTGCAGCAGTCGCGATCCTCTTTTCCTTGATTTTGATGTTTCCTGCTCTGATACCACTGATGGAGAGTGTTAATCTCCAAAAGAACAACTTACTCTTGAATTTAGAACACCTCTATATCAAGAGTAAGTCAAAACCTTTACCAATTTAAGAGATCAATGACCAAATATCAATTTCTTGACTAAACTGTGAAGAAGAAAGTTCCTCAGAAAGTCTGCTGCATAGATCTTGCTCATTGACTGAGTAAATGTGTAAAGTTTTTTATAAAACTTTGCACAAGGTGTCGCCTAAAGATTGCACACCTTCTCCAAGTCAAATTACTTCAAAAGGTTCAGTAGATCTTGAGAAATCTACTTACCAAGTCAGCTATGTCTAAATCTGCACTTCTGAGAAGTTGATTTGGACACCCCTAACTTCTTAACTTTAATTCTCTCAGTATAAAACCCGTTTAAGCAAATGCTTTTAGCCACGAGTAGCTTACCTTCCAACTTAAAGATTAAGTGCTTACTTGCACAAAACTTTAAACTGTGGAGTGAGAAATGATCAAATCATTAAGATCGAAATTTGCGCCTGTTTCAGGAACCAGTGAGTACTTTCTCACATGTAAATGTTCCTACACACAATTCTCTTAGTCTGATCACAATTAGACTCTCAAACTCTAGCCATAGATTGATTAACTATGGACTTAGATATCTCCAAAAGGAATTCACAAAAGATCTATCACACGAGGAGAAAACACAGAAACATCGGGTGCAATTTTTCCTTCTATTTCTCAGAAATTCACAACTGAGTGAGGATGGAGAATTCAACTCACTTCTCATGTGTCTAATGACATTCTCTACTTCTCAATACACTATTCTCATGATCTCCTATTGTCTCCTCTCTATTGCCCCGACATTTTTCCAAAGTATTTATAGGCAATTATGTACAAACTTATATCAAAGCATAAGTATAAGTAACCTATGTCTTAACTAATGTACATATGTGTACATGTCTTTCACTCTGTGAATGTATCCATCTTCTATGCTTCAAGAATTGTCCTTATCTCCATTCTTTGTCCTTCAAATCTTCAATTGGTGATTGGTCTGCACCAACATATATCTATCTATTTGTCTATCTATCTATGTATCTATCTATCTACCTATCTATTTATATTCTATCTATCTATCTATCTATCTATCTATCCATCTATCTATCTATCTATCTATCTATCTATCTATCTATCTATCTATCTATCTATCTATCTATCTATCTATCTATCTATCTATCTATCTATCTATCTATCTATCTATCTATCTATCTATCTATCTATCTATCTATCTATCTATCTGTCTGTCTATCTGTCTGTCTATCTATCTATCGATCTATCTATATATCAATCTATCCATCTATCTATCTATCTATCTATCTATCTATCTATCTATCTATCTATCTATCTATCTATCTATCTATCTATCTATCTATCTATCTATCTATCTATCTATCTATCTATCTATCTATCTATCTATCTATCTATCTATCGTTGGTGCAATTCACAAGCCTACACATTTGGCTTGAAAGATACCTTGAAGTTCATACATACTCCAAGAAGCATAAGAACCAATGCTAGTGATTAATTACCACTTTACTTTTTTTGTAAAAGTCACATTTGACTTGTAATCTTTGTAAACACCTACCAAAAGGAACTCGTGAAAAAGTTAGCTTTGATTGATGGAATATTTCCTAGGATATAGGAGCTTGATCATAGGGAGCCAAAAGTTTGGATTTGAATTCAAATGTTTGCTCACTCATTATAAAAGTGATCATGAAAAAGTCATGGTTAAGATTCATCGTTCCCGAG
>CM035412.1:52235456-52265456 GCA_020310875.1 Ceratopteris richardii | reverse complement strand
GTAAGAGCGCCTGTTTAAAATTAGAATTCGATGCCTAGCATCGACTTGCAACGAGAATTCGATGCCGGGCATCGACTTGGGATGTTTTTGGCCACTTTTCAACAGGGATTCGATGCCGGGCATCGACTTCCCGCATAAAGTCTTGATCTTTTGGACACCAAAACTATAGGTGATTTCATGCACACTTACAATATGACTTATCAACTGGAATTCGATGCCAGGCATCGAGTTGCTCCAACAACATCATCTTTTCAAGAAGATTTGGCAGTAGATAAAAATCAGATATGAAGATAAGGACTTATCAAGTGAGATTCGATGCCACGCATCGACTTGCTTGGAAAACTTCAACCTTTCAAATCATTACACAGAAGACAAACACTGGAGATGGAGGAAGAAGACTTATACACAGAACTTTAACTAGTTCTTCTCATAACTATGAAAACTCAGAAGCTTACAAGTGCTTTCTCGCTCAGAGAAGCCCGACTATACTCAGTCATACAAAAATGAGTTCTTCTCACTTTCTCATTGTCTTCCTCCTTCTTCTTCTCTCCGCGTCAGTTAATACTAACTAACTTATATAGACTTTCTCATTCCCGTAACTTTTGAAAAACTTCTAGAACTAAAGTGAACTAACTTTACAAGTATAATACATTTGTGAATTTGTCCCTTCACATAGGCATGGGGTTTTCTTCCTAAGATTTGACCTTCAAATATATGTCCAGTTAGTGATTGTTTCTCCAACAGCTCCCCCTCAATCACTAATTGACATTCCCTGTTTCTTCATATCTTCTTCTTTTCTTTTACTCCTGCCATGCTTTTGAATCTGCTGGTCTTCACACCATCCAAGCTCTTTGTCATTATGTCTGCTAACTGATCTTTAGTAGAAATGTACTCCACTTCAATCTCCTTCTCCATTACCTTTTCTCTGAGAAAATGATATTGTATCTCTATGTGCTTTGTCCTTGCATGAAATACTGGATTTGCTGCAAGATAAAGTGAACTCATATTATCTCCATGTATTGTAGGTGTACCTTGATCAATGCCTAAGCTCTTGAACAATGTCTGCATCCATATGACTTCCTTAGCTGCTTCCACAAGTCCTTTGTACTCTGCTTCAGTTGATGATAATGCTACTGTATGTTGTTTCTTTGAACACCAACTTACAAGCTTATCACCAATGTATATCATGTAACCATGAGTTGATCTTCTGTCATCTTGATTACCTGCCCAATCTGAATCACTATAGGCTCTCAACTTCAAATCTGATGTAAAAGGATAATATAATCCTTCCTTTATAGTTCCTTTGATATATCTGAGAACTCTTTGACCTGCAATCCAATGTGGGTCCTTTGGACAATGCATGAATTGTGACAAAACTCCCACTGGATAACTAAGATCAGGTCTTGTTAGTGTAGCATAAATCAAACTACCCACAAGAGATTGATACTTCCTCATATCTTTGTAGTCTGCACCATCATATTTACTGAGCTTGTGATTAACTTCAAGTGGAGTTGAAGCTTCTCTGCAATTTTCCATATCAAACTTCTTCAACAAGTTCAGAAGATACCTTTCTTGTGACACAAATATGCCATGATCTGTATAAGTGACTTCCATTCCAAGAAAGTATGACAACTTTCCTAGGTCACTGATCTTGAATTCTTTTTCAAGCAATCTCTTTACCTCCTTGATTCCTTCATCTGAAGTACCTGTGATTATAATGTCATCTACATAAATACAAATGTAGATTGTACCTTCCTCTGTTCTTCTGATAAGTAGACTTCGGTCTGCTTTTGAACTTTGATATCCAAGATCATTGAGATACTTCACCAGTCTATAGTTCCAAGCTCTTGGAGCTTGCTTCAATCCATACAATGCTCTTCTCAACTTACAAACAAAATTTGGATACCTGGAATCTATAAACCCTTGAGGTTGTTCCATGTATACCTCATCTGATATGTATCCATTCAAGAATGCATTCTTTATATCCAATTGACTTAGAGTCCATCCTTTTGAAGCTACAATAGCAATGATTGTCCTTATAGTTGACATCTTAGCTACGGGACTGAATGTCTCATCATAATCTATGCCATAGGTCTGGGCATAGCCTTTCACCACCAATCTAGCTTTGTATCTGGCTATACTTCCATCTGCAAGCTTCTTCACTTTATAAACCCATTTATTTCCAATAACTTTCTTACCATTTGGTTTAGGAACAAGTTCCCATGTCTTGTTCTCCTCCAGTGCATTGAACTCTGTTGATGCAACACAAGCCTTCACATTTGGGCTGGATATCTACGTTGAAGACTATACATGACGCGAAGACCATAGGAACTTATGCCTATGAGTTCTTACCAGTTTACCTCTTGTAAAAAGATAAATGACCTGGCGCATCATTATGCAATCACGCCGAATTGTTTGGAAGTCGTGAAATAAGGCGGTTGGTTGGTTGAGAGAATATCTCAATCAATTTTTTTTAGGCGAAAGATTTCAGGAGATTGATTTGAATTCTAATTCAAGTCATCACACAATTCCTATAAAAGCTAAAAGGAAAAATGTCGCGGTGTGTTCTTCAATCATTCCTGAGTCGCTCCCATAACCCCGAGGCATCACTGTATCAATCACTGAGGTTGCGAGGTCTACTCTATAGCCTACACCTCTGAGTACCATTGAGCTATGTTTATCAGGCCAGTGGGAATGTACATCTACATGATCTAATACAAATACTTACATTCATCTACTCTGTGATTCTCTGAGTCATCATCGTCAAGTCTGTCTACTCTGAAGAAGTATATCTTAGAATCTACTGAACCAAATCAAGTGATTCAAAGCTTGATAGATTCAGCTCAAAGCATACCGCAAACATACAAAGTTGAAGTAACTTGATTCAGTCAATTTCAAGAAATCAAGAAATTACAGTCAAAGTGCTCACAGTTGCAGTTCTTACGGTAAACGAGTGATTTTTCCGGTAGAAGAACGAAGTAGATCTTTCAGAGTAATGCGAAGCTTTGTATGAGAGATAGCTCACTCTATAGCTAGACATCTCTATTTTTAGCTGATCCATCTTTCCGGTGGAAAAGATATCTATACACTGCACAAAGTCTAACCGAAAAGAGACTGTCTGAACTAGAGGAGTTTTTTCTTAAACTTCAGAAAAAGTTCTATTAGTTAAGAGAGTTTATGTGTCACTTACTTACTTCATGTATGTTCACTTGAAGTAATTATAAACAAAATTGTAGTTCACTCCGGTACAATTCTGGTACAATTACGGTGGCAGTCCAGTGGCAGTCTGGTGAAATTTCGGTCCAGTGAAATTTCGGTGAATATTTTTGAAAAGTTAGAGCACTGTCTTATATTTTCCGCAAGGCTCAATCCTCATCGCATCATCAAGGAGTAAAAACAAAGAAAAAGATCAAAGAGGGCTGGTACAAAGCAGGATTAGCAGTACCAACTCAATCTTCTGAGTGCATCCAACCATCACTCCCAACAGTGGTATCAGAGCAGATAAGGTAATCATGGGTGATGGTTTCCCTTCTTTCATTGACAAATTGGACAGAAACAATTATCAAGCTTGGTCTCTAAGGATGAAGACCTATTTACAAGGGAGAAGCTTATTTGGATACATATCAGGAGATGAGGAATTGCCCTCATTCAAGACCAGAGGCCTACCTACAAAGGATGAACATGAGAAGCTAAATCAATGGTGTGCAAAAGATGCTTTGGCAAGGTCTTACCTTCTTAACTCTATATCTGACTTTCTTTTACCGCATGTAAGGAATTGTAAGACTTCCCAAGAGACGTGGGAAATCTTGTCAAACTATTTTTCTTCCAACACAAGGGCCAGGAAGAATCAACTATGGATTGAATTCACCACTCTTAGGAAGCAATCAAAACAATCAGTTTCAGATTTTGTCACTAGGGTCAAAGACATTGCAGATCAACTGGCAAGTATTGGAGAAGAGATTGAAGAGGAACAAATAGTCAGACAGGTAATCAATGGACTAAAGGCTGATGACAAATGGGAGAGCTTTACCACAGCAATGGACTTATACATGGACATCCAAGCACCTGATCTAACAACCCTGATTGGTCAACTCTTCACACACGAAGCAAAGCTTACAAAAAATGGAGAACAATCAAAAGGTAACAACTCCTCTGCCTTATACACTGATAAAAAGGTTAAAGATAAAGGTAAAAACAAGAAGGTTGATGAAGAAGGTTCTACCTCCCAAGCAAACTATGCAGGGAGAGGTAGATCATCTAGAGGTAGGGGCAGAGGAGGTAAGTCAGGTAGGGGGAGACCCTACAATCAATCTCCATGCAATATCTGTGGCCTGTCTAACCATACCACAGATGAATGCTACAAAAACTACAAGAATCAGAGAGGAAGAGGCTACTCTAGAGGAGGATACTCTCAAGGCAGAGGCAGATTCAATCAATCTCAAGGCTACTATGGCTACAACAATAACTACAACAATAGCTACAATCACAATAGCAACTATCAAGGTGGATACAGAAATAGGAAAGACTACAACAATTATGCAGAAGAGCAAGATGATTCCCTGTTGATCATGAACATGACATCTAAGTCAGGTATCAATGATGATCACTTATTCTATATTGATTCAGGTTGCTCTAACCATGTAGCTGGAAATGTTGCCCTACTTTCTGATTTGGAAGAACCCACGGGCAAACATCAAGTGCAGACAGGTGATGACACTAAACATTCAGTTATTAAAGTAGGCAATGTCAAAACAAGTGATGGTAATCAGAATTTATTAAGCAGAGTGTTGTATGTTCCAACAATCACCAAGAATCTGATGAGTGTAGGTCAGATTGTGGAAAAAGGTCTACAGGTCAGGTTCACACAACATGGAGCATATGTGGAGGATCCAAGACATGGATTCAGAAGAATAGCCAAGGGAGAAAAATCAGGTAGATTATTTACTTTTGAACTTGAAGACACCAAAAACATTGCTCTGTACAATTACAAGGATCAGACGCTATCGGAATTAGAAATATGGCACAAGAGGTTAGGTCACATTGGTGAAAGGACCTTAAAGCAAATATGCAGGAATCAATGTGTGCTTGGGATACCTAATATATCCAAGCAACACATGATATACAAGTGTGAGGCTTGTCAATTCGGTAAGTCACATAGGTTGCCTTATACCAAGAAAGGTTTCATGCATAAAGATTATCTGGAATTGGTGCATACAGATGTTTGGGGACCTAGCAAGGAGCCATCCTTATCTGGATCAAGGTACTATGTATCTTTTATTGATGACTATAGCAGGTGGACAGTCTTATACTTCATGAAACATAAAGATGAAGTATTTAATTGTTTCAAAAAGTATCTTGCACTGGTTGAAAATCAAACAGGAAGAAACTTGAAGAAGCTAAGATCAGATGGAGGAGGAGAATACTTCTCAAATGAGTTTGAAGACTTCTTGCAGGAAAGAGGCATCAAGAGGGAGATTACTACAAGGTACTCACCTGAACAAAATGGGGTAGCTGAAAGAAGGAATAGACTCATTGTAGAAACAGCGAGGTCTATGCTTAATGAAAAGAAGTTGCCAAATTATCTTTGGGCAGAGAGTGTATCTACTGCCACGTATTTAATTAACAGGTTGCCATCAAAGACACTTGATGGGATGACACCTTATGAGGCTTGGCATGGTAAGAGACCATCTCTGGATCATTGTAAAATCTTTGGGTGTGTTGCATATGTGCATATTCCCTCACAGGTAAGGGGAAAGCTAGACCCTAAAGCTGAAAAGTGTATCTTCATTGGTTATGATTTGAATCAGAAAGGATACAGATTCTACAACCCCTCAAACAAAGGCTTCAAGGTAAGCAGAGATGTCATCTTTGATGAAAATGATTCATGGTATGAGAATGAGTGCAGGAAGGTTAGCCTACCTTATGATATGGAAGAAGATTTTCCCAAGCTTATCAGGCAAGAACCAATTCAGAAAGAGGACACAAGCTCAGATGATGAAGACACCATCAACATTGAAGAGTTCAAGGCCTGGAAATCCAAAGGGAAGATGAAGATGAAGCAACTAGAAGACAATCCAGAATCCTCAACTCAAGCTATGAGGAGATCTCAAAGAGAAAAGAAGAAACCTATTAGGTATGGGTATGACACTTCACTGGTAACTAAGCACTCTGTATATCTTGCAAAGGATCTATTGAATGAAGAACCAGGTTCATTTGAAGAAGCAATTACTAAACCAGAATGGAAGGAAGCAATGGATGAAGAAATGGAGGCTCTCAAAGAGAGTGATACTTGGGACTTGGTACCCAAGAAGGATTCCATGAAGGTGATAGGATCCAGATGGATCTACAAACTCAAAAGGAATTCAGATGGTACAATAAACAGGTATAAAGCTAGGTTGGTAGCCAAGGGTTTTGCACAAACCCAGGGCATTGATTATGAGGAGACATTTTCTCCGGTGGCCAAGATGCCAACTATCAGAGTTATGGTGAGTGTAGCTGCATCCAAGAATTGGAACATGTACCAATTGGATGTAAAGAATGCATTCTTGAATGGATGGATATCTGAAGAAGTCTACATGGCACAACCACCTGGCTATGAAAATCCTAATAAGGTAAATCATGTTTGTAAATTAAAAAAGGCTCTGTATGGTTTAAAGCAGGCACCTAGAGCATGGAATTACAGGTTGACAACATATCTCCAAGATCAAGGATTTGTGATGAGTAAAGCAGACACTTCTCTGTTTATAAAGAGGAGTAGTACAGAAGTAATATATTTATGTGTCTATGTTGATGACATCATTATTACAGGAAATGATGTTCAGGGAATTAGACATATCAAAGGACAGATGATGAAGGAATTCAAGATCAATGATCTTGGATTATTGAAATACTTCCTAGGACTTGAATTGATCTATACAAATTCAGGTATCTATATTACTCGGAAGAAGTACATACAGGACATGGTCAAGAAGTTTAATTTGCAGGAAGCTAAAGTCTCAAACATTCCTATGGAGGTCAACCACAAACTCAGTGCACATGAAGGAGAAGAACTCAAAGATATTACAGGTTACCAAAGTTTGGTAGGTAGTCTAAATTATGCTACCTTAACCAGGATTGATATATCATATGGTGTTAGCGTGCTTAGTCAATTCATGCACAAACCAAGGGTACCTCACCTAGAAGCAGCAAAGAAGATTTTAAAGTACCTAAAGGGAACTCAGAACCATGGTTTGTACTTTCCTTATACATCAGATATTGATATTAAAGTTTATTCAGATGCAGATTGGGCAGGTTGCAAGGATGACAGGAGAAGTACATCTGGTTACATATGTTTTGCAGGTGATAAACCAATTTCTTGGTCTTCCAAGAAACAACCCACAGTAGCTTTGTCATCTACTGAAGCAGAGTACAGAGGACTAGCAAATGCAACTCAAGAAGCCATATGGTTAAAGCTTTTATATTCAGAACTAGGCTTATACACAAGGCCTCCAGTTATCTTTGGAGATAATACAAGTTCTCTTCATCTTGCAGCGAATCCAATATATCATGCTAGAACTAAACACATAGAGGTTCATTACCACTATGTAAGAGAGAAGTTGCTTAGTAAAGATATTCAGTTGACTTATGTGTCTACTGATATACAATGTGCAGATTTGCTTACTAAAGCATTGGATGGAAACAAGCTATTCAGGTTTAAATCCATGATTGGATTGCAGGAAATAATTGAAGACTAAAGTTAAAGACTTGAGCCAAAGTGTTTGGCTTGAGGGGGAGCTGTTGATGCAACACAAGCCTTCACATTTGGGCTGGATATCTACGTTGAAGACTATACATGACGCGAAGACCATAGGAACTTATGCCTATGAGTTCTTACCAGTTTACCTCTTGTAAAAAGATAAATGACCTGGCGCATCATTATGCAATCACGCCGAATTGTTTGGAAGTCGTGAAATAAGGCGGTTGGTTGGTTGAGAGAATATCTCAATCAATTTTTTTTAGGCGAAAGATTTCAGGAGATTGATTTGAATTCTAATTCAAGTCATCACACAATTCCTATAAAAGCTAAAAGGAAAAATGTCGCGGTGTGTTCTTCAATCATTCCTGAGTCGCTCCCATAACCCCGAGGCATCACTGTATCAATCACTGAGGTTGCGAGGTCTACTCTATAGCCTACACCTCTGAGTACCATTGAGCTATGTTTATCAGGCCAGTGGGAATGTACATCTACATGATCTAATACAAATACTTACATTCATCTACTCTGTGATTCTCTGAGTCATCATCGTCAAGTCTGTCTACTCTGAAGAAGTATATCTTAGAATCTACTGAACCAAATCAAGTGATTCAAAGCTTGATAGATTCAGCTCAAAGCATACCGCAAACATACAAAGTTGAAGTAACTTGATTCAGTCAATTTCAAGAAATCAAGAAATTATAGTCAAAGTGCTCACAGTTGCAGTTCTTACGGTAAACGAGTGATTTTTCCGGTAGAAGAACGAAGTAGATCTTTCAGAGTAATGCGAAGCTTTGTATGAGAGATAGCTCACTCTATAGCTAGACATCTCTATTTTTAGCTGATCCATCTTTCCGGTGGAAAAGATATCTATACACTGCACAAAGTCTAACCGAAAAGAGACTGTCTGAACTAGAGGAGTTTTTTCTTAAACTTCAGAAAAAGTTCTATTAGTTAAGAGAGTTTATGTGTCACTTACTTACTTCATGTATGTTCACTTGAAGTAATTATAAACAAAATTGTAGTTCACTCCGGTACAATTCTGGTACAATTACGGTGGCAGTCCAGTGGCAGTCTGGTGAAATTTCGGTCCAGTGAAATTTCGGTGAATATTTTTGAAAAGTTAGAGCACTGTCTTATATTTTCCGCAAGGCTCAATCCTCATCGCATCATCAAGGAGTAAAAACAAAGAAAAAGATCAAAGAGGGCTGGTACAAAGCAGGATTAGCAGTACCAACTCAATCTTCTGAGTGCATCCAACCATCACTCCCAACAAACTCTTCCTTCATTGCTTCTTCCCATCGGTTCTTACCTTTAGCTTCATCATAGTTCTGAGGTTCTTCATCATCTTTGACCATATATGCATAGTTCTTCTGAGTTATGTAAGAAGTATCATAAGAATACCTTTCTGGTTGTCTTCTAGTCCTGCTTGACCTTCTTGGTTCACATTCTTCATATGTGTCTGGATACACCTCTTCATCAAATACAGGAGCTTCTTCATTTCTTCTTGTTAATCCACTTGTGGATGTACTTGCTTGCATATAGTCTTCATCTCTATTTACCTGCACAATTGATTTTCCTTTCTCACATCTTCTTACCTCTTGTTAATGTTGATTATGGGTTTAAGCGTTACTCTACTTCCGATTCAGATACTTCAAGTTCAATCGGTTCCAAATCCTTCTAACCGCAATCCTTCTCTTAGCCACGTGGGCCCTTGGGAGTGGTAGGGGTCTGTTAGACAGAGGCCCTGTACTATTTTCCCAATTTAACACACAATCTTACTGTCCTTCCGTCCTTAGCTCAGTATCCGTCCCTGAACAACGGAAGACTGTTCAGTGTATTGGAATTAGAACTTCAGGACTGAGGTTAGCAGTCCGGTTTTGTTTTTTCCAAATCGATAAGAGCCCTTCTATGTCTAAATCCATATGAATATCCTTTATAGTATAGGGGGGGGGTCTATTCTACGCGCAAAAGATACTTCAATAACAAAATCACCTAATCCGTACTTCTTCAAGACAGATAGGTGTGCCAACTAGACCTTATGCCTTAAAGTCACGCGGATTCGAACCGTCAATCTCCTCGTAATAAACAACTAACCATAGACCGACGCTGTTCTACTCACATTCAGACAGTTACAGCTACTAGTCTTCCCGTAGTTGGGGTAAACAGCAAATATAAGATGCAGTAACGAATTCAGCCGCTTACAAAGACTTTACAGACAATTAATTCGAGATTACTCTTCGCGCTACTTACTCCACAGAAGAACTATCAAACAACGCGTTCTAGCTTGAGCAACGTTCAGGAACACTTCAATCAGTACCGGACGGAATCTCTACAACACAGTATCGATTCGTAACACTGCATTATAACGCGCCTACGCACACAAACAGATACGCAGCAGGGACATTGGAACAGACGGAACAGAACCCATACACATACAATACTACACTTGCAAATCCCAAAAACCGGGCTCTCTACCGCTTTCCTTTCATTGCTTTAAATAGAAATCTGTTACAAGGTTTGCGTGAATCTTTCTTTACCGCGCATTTCCCGAAGGGTTCTTTCTTCATTAAAGCCCTCTGTCTAAGTACAATTGTCCTTGTCCGGTGGTCGTCTAACACTGGCACGCACGGTGGACTCGAACCCGCAGGTTCCTATGGTTCGGATACTAGACCTTCTAAGTACATACTTCGGGCGAGCCTAAATGTTCGGGTAATTTTCTTTTTGAGGGTTTCTAACATCTGTATTAAGGTGGTGGGTTCTAGTAATTGGGCGTCGGTTCTTACTGCACTAAGGGCTATGGCTTGATTTAACAAAATTTCGGTTTGGGTTTGAAGGAAAGCCTCTTGTAAGTAAAATTCGTTAGCTAATGCCGCATCTCGGGCTATCTGCATTTCGGTCAGTTTGGTCTTCATCTCTGTAATATACTCCTTCTGGTTGCGCACTTGGTTGTCTAGGCGTTCAAACTGCTGGGTTTGGAAATCGAGAGTTTTCTTAAACGCATCTCGGTCTCTGCGCGTCTTGTCGATATCCTTTAGGTATTGGCCTTCCCGTATCAGTTGGCATTTTAGGATACTGTTAACCTCATCTACGCATTCTTGGGCTCGTCGTAACTGTTCTTGGACTTGTTCGGTTTCTTTCTGTTGGTCCTGATTCTTCTTGATGGTCTCTTGCAATTGAATCTTTGTTTCTGCGACCAACTCTTCGAGAGAGGCGTTGATATCTTCGTGTTCGTGGAGGGTGGTCTTCAGGGCTCGGATTTCTTCATGTGCGGCGTGTAGTAGTCGTTCTTTGGCTACAACTTGCTCGAGGGCTGCATCTCTTTGCTGTACTAGAGTCTGCTCTGCCGAAAATTTTGCTTGGAGTTCTGCTAACTGTGTCTGTAGCTGATGATTCTCAGTCTTTATGGCGTCGATTTCTTCCTGGAGGGGGGTGATGTCAGCTTCCAGGACGTCGACCTTATATTGCTATTCTGCCTTCAGATTGTCCGTGGCTTCCTTAAACTGTGCTGGCAGCTGGTGTGATAAATGCATGAGGAACTGCCCCATGGAGGCTAGTTCCGAAAATACGTTGTGTGGTGGTGGTGGTTGACGAGGCTGAGAGGACGTATCGGTGAGTAGGTTCTGGGAGTTTGGCGGAGAGTAGTTAGGGGAGGAAGAGGAGGATGGTGTAGGTTCAGAACTGGGTTGGCGGGGTGGTTCCGGTGGGAGGTCGGGATTGACAGGTGGTGTGGGAAGAACAGTGTCAGTGGTGGTTACCTTGGCAACTGTTTGTTGTTCGGTTTCTGTATGATTAATGGCTGCGATGAGTTCATCCAGTGCTTTTGTGGTGGATTCCGGTTCGTCCTGTTGATGCTCGGATTCCTTTTCGGTGGACACTATCTCTGTCTCTGCTTGGTTTTGCTGGTCTTGTTGCTCCGTCGAGGTGTCGTTGTGTATTGAAGTGGCGGTGTCGTGGTATGTTTCTTCTTGTTTGTCCTCTTCGGTGTCTTGTTTCTTTCCGGCGGATCCTTGGACTTCGCTTTCTGAAGAGCTGATCCGGATTCGCTTAGTGCGGAAGAGTTGATTGATCTCTTCGTCTTCTTCTTCAGTTTCATCGAGCGGTTGTGCTGATTCTTCGTGCCTAAGTGCTGGGCCTGTGGGTGGGGGTTGTGCGGCGAGAATGGTTGGGAAGAGGAAGGAGATGATGTGGGGAAGGCGAGAGCGCGGAGAGGTGCCCTTTTGGAGTTGCTTTACTATAGCTACGGATTCCTTATGAATTCGTTGGAAGAAGTAAGAGGCAAAGTTTACGGGTTCGCGGGCGGCTAACTCCAAGGCGGAATAGAAGGGGCGAGAGATGCCGTATGCTCGTTTTTGCAGGTTGAGGATTGCTACGAGGAACTGTAGGGCGGATCGTTCGGGTTCCGGGCGGCAGAGAATGGCATATTCGTTTGATGAGGAGCGGGGGAAGAGTTCGGTCATGCGAGCGACAGGGATGCTAGGGCCATTTTCGCGGCCTTGCGGGGTGAGGTGGTAGGCTGTAGAGAAGGCTTGGAAGGTGATGACGGTTCTATATGGGAGAGAAGGGAAGACCCACTGTCGTTCGGTGATGGGGAATTGGGCGATGGCATGGATGATCTGCGCGGAGAAGGGATGGGCTTCCATTGAGTGCCAGGGCAACTCAGCGAAGTTAGCCAACCCTCTGCAACGCAGGTATTCGCCTACGTCTGTAGGGATACCATCACGGAAAGCAGCGTAGTTGGCTAGCGCTTCCATGGTGTTCACGAGCACACTTACAATCAACACAGGGGACAGGGATAATACGTATACTCTGGAGAACACAATAGCGTTTTTGGCGCAACCGAGGGGGTTAAATAAGGAGAACACGGTGGGGGTGGGAAGGGGGGGGGGTATCATTGTGCGGTGCGGGAATGATACTGTTTGCATGCTGACGTGCGTAGTTGAGTGACCGGTAGGGAGGGGCGGCTGGTAACATAAAGATTTGTACAAAACACGACTAAAAAGGGAGAAAAAGAAAAACGCAAAATAAACGCGGTTCACCGCCGAATAATTTAATGCGTACTAGTAGTGGGATAATACGGCCGCAGCTTCGACCCATTGATTACCTTTGGAAGTGGATTTCCGGTCAACGTAGTCAACCGAAAAGTTGCCGGACCGATTTGTTTTGAGATCTTGAAAGGGCCGAACCATCGTAGTTTGAATTTTCCTGCTGCTCTATCCGATTTTGCGTTATAGAAGAGTACAAGCTGGCCTACCGAAAAGATTGGAGTCTTCAAATATCGATCGTGTGTCTTGGCTTGCCTTAGTTGTACTTCGCGCATAGTTAAAAAACTGAGCCATCGGTGCTCATCAAGTTCTCTGAGTGCGTCCATTCGTGCTGTCAGCGAATATTCCGGTAGCATCTTCTGAGTGATTGCTACACGCAGACTTGGGATGACTATTTCCATGGGTGCTATTGCTTCTAAGCCATAAGCTAGTTCGAAAGGTGTCAAGCCTGTTGTTACCTTATATGTAGTCCGGTATGCCCATAATACTGCAGGTAGTAGTTGATCCCATCTTTCCGGTGCTTCCATGATCAATTTCCGGAGGATATTCATCAGTGATTTGTTTGTACTTTCGGCCAATCCATTGGCACGTGGATAATAAGGAGAGCTAAATTTATGTGTGACCTGGAATGATTGTGTAAGGGCCTTCATTAGATTGTTTACAAAATGAGTGCCTTGATCTGAGACAATTTCTAGGGGTAAGCCAAATCGTGGGAAGACATCCATGAGTAGACATTTTGCTACTGTAACCGCTGTAGCAGACCGTAAAGCCCAGGCTTCAGCCCATCTCGTTGCATAGTCTGTACAGGTTAGTATGTATTTGTTGTTACTGAAGATTGCTGGGGGTGTGATTGGACCGATAAAATCTAATCCCCATTTCTGAAATGGTTCGAGTGGCATGATAGGCTGCAATGGAAAGAAGTGTCGTTGCAGTGGTTGTCCAAACCTTTGACAGTTATCATAGTTTTTTACGAATTGGGCCACATCTCGGTACATAGTAGGCCACCAGAGACCTCCTTGCAGAATTTTCCGGTGAGTTAAGTCTACTGCAAAATGGCCACCGGAAGGAATTGAGTGAGCCAAAGTGATAACTGAATTAACCTCATGTGGTGGAATACAGCGAAGTAGGATTCCGGTATGATCTGCATAATATAGTTCTCCTGCCACTAGCCGGAATCGGCGGCTAAAGACTGCCAATTTCCTTCAAACTGCCTTGGCAGTCTTGGCTGGAAAGCGTCCTTCGGTGAGAAAAGTTAGAATCTGATCATAGTATGTAGATGGTGCTTGTAGGTTGGCCGTCTCATCGGATAGTGGTTCAGCATTATAAATCGCAGGAGTCGTGTCATCTATGCCTACCGGAGCTTCACCGGAATCCAGGCGAGATAAGAAATCTGCTAAGGCATGTGCATTTCCGGGTCGGTGAATGACGTCATAGTCGAATTCTTGTAAGAGTAGCACCCATCGTGCTAATCGTCCACCAATGCTGCTGTCTTACTAGATAAACAAGGGCAGCATGGTCCACATGAAAGGTAAACTTCCGGCCTAGTAGATAATGTCTGAACTTTTTGATTGAGTAAATCAATCCTAGGCATTCTCTTTCAGTAGTGGAATAGTTCTTTTCTGCCGGTGCAAGCCTTCTACTGGCGTAATAAACAGGGTGGAACCACTTATCTGTTTGCTGCATCAGAATACTGCCAATTGCAATATCTGAAGCGTCAACAAAAACATGGAACGGATTGTCCCAGTCCGGTGGTTGTAAAATTGGGGCTTGCGTCAGGAGATACTTGAGCCGATCAAATGTAGTTTGGCATTCTTCAGTCCATTCAAACTGTCGGGGAGTTTTTGTGATTAGCCTGTTTAGTGGTACTGCTAGGTGAGCAAGCCACCGTAAGTGTCTGACATGCCACCGTATTTGACCCATAAACCGCATTACTTCTTTTGGAGTTGCGGGTACCGGGGCTTCTAAAATTGCCGAAATCTTATCTGGGTCTACTCGGATACCTTGAGCAGATACAATATGCCCAAGTTGTTGGTGCAAGACAATCAACAATTGAAGGTCTTTAAGTCCACAGAGAAGTCAGCAAAAATTTCCTTAAAAAAGGGTCACCGGAAGGCACCGGAACAGTACCGGAAGGCACCGGAACAACACCGGAAGATTACAGGAAAGTCACCGGAATGTTATCAGAAATGATCAATTTTACAGATTTCAGTTCATGAAGAGTTGAAGGATGAAAGGAGGAAGAAAAGAACAAAGTTTGAAGCTTGGAAGAAGAACCGGGAAAAAGTTGTACACATATGTACAGTAGTATAGTCCGCGTTATAAACTTGTACAAATTTATCTATAAATATCTGAAAATGTCGAGGCGCGTAGTATGAGAGGTAGAATGAAAAGTCTGAGAGACATATACGAGAGAGAAAGGAATAGGAGAGAAGAATGAGAAGTTAGATGTCATGAGACATATGAGAAGTTAGTTGAGTTTTTCCTCTCATCACTCAACTGTAACTTTCTGAGTAATCGAAGAAAAGTTGCGCCGAAATTTCTGTGTGTTCTTCATCTGTGACAGATGATTTGTGAAATCCTTTTGAGGATATCTAAGTCTATAGTTAATCAATCTATAGCTTAAGTTTCAGAGTTTAATTGTAAACAGAAACCGAGAATTGTCAGTAGGAACATTCATATGTGTTGAGTGTTCAAAGTTTACTGAAACAGGCGCATTTTCAGTGATCAATGTTTTGATCATTTCTCAGTGCATACTGTAAAGTTTTGCATGAGTGAGGGCTTAATCTTTAAGTTAGAAGATAAGCTACTCGTAACCAGAAGCATTTGCTTAAACGGGTTCTATTCAAGGAGAACCAAGTCTTAGAAGTTACAGGTGTAAAGTCGACTGTTCAGAGTAACAGTTTTTCAGACAAAAGTAACCTGTGAAGATTAATTTGAAGAAATTGTGTAGCAGACTTATGTGTTGTGAAGGTTTTGACTTACTCTTGGTATAGAAGTGTTCTAATCTCAAGAGTAGGTTATTCTGAAGGAGATTAACACTCTCCGACAGTGGTATCAGAGCAACTACAGTGGTATCAGAGCCAGGTACAGTGGTTTCAGAGCCAGGAGACACCAAAATCAAAGGAAGGAGGTTTCCGACTGCTGCGGTTACAAAAAATTCAACAACCGAAGGACTAAAAGGTGAAAGCTTGAAGGCGAAACCTGAAGAAGAGATCATACGGCATCAAGAAAGACAAACGGAGTCTAATTCGAAGTAAAGGTACATACATTACTTGTAAAGCTTGAAGTTTTCAATACACAGGAAGACACAAGATGGGAGATTCTCTACAGATAGAGAAACTGGATAGGGAAAACTATTCTGCGTGGTCAATGAGGATGGAAGCTCATCTTATGAGCAAAGATTTGATAGCTTATATCACAGGAGAAGAAGAAAAGCCACAGTTCAAAGATCCTAGTGTTCCGACTAGGGAAGAATTAGCAGATTTGAAAAACTGGATGAAGAAAGATGCGCAAGCTAGAAGCATTATCTATATGGCAGTAAATGATTACTTGCTACCTCATATTCGAGGTCTTGAAAGTGCAACGGACATTTGGAATGCTTTGGAGGAGCATTTCCAGAATACTACTAAGTCAAGAAAGGCATCCTTATGGGCAGAGTTTACAACCTTCAAGAAGAAGGCTTCTCAGTCCGTTTCAGACTATGTGACAAGAATGAAAGATATTGCAGATGCTTTAGGAGCTGTTGACGAAGATATCGAAGAGGATAAATTGGTAAGACAAATTCTTACAGGCTTAAGAGGTGATGACAAATGGAAGCCGTCTATTTTGTCTACGGAGTTATCGCTTGATCATTTCACTCCAGATTTAAATCAGTTGTTAGGTCACATGCTAACATTTGAGAATGATGTTAAAGGAGATGGTGACAAGAGTACAGGTCACGCAATGTACTCGAAAGATAAAAAGAAGAATAGCAAAGGAAAGCAACAAGCAAATGAAGATGAAGGAACAACTAGCCAAGCCAACTTCCTAAGAGGAAGAGGAAGTGGTAAAGGTAGAGGAAAAGGCAGAAATAACAAAGATGGAGGCAAAGCCTGCTGGATTTGTGGTAAGACAAATCATTTAGCTAATGATTGTTGGCATAATACTCAAAGTAATAATGGATATAGTCAAAGTTACAATGCAAGAGGAAGAGGTGGCAGAAATCAAAGAGGAAATTTCAGAGGAAGAGGTGGTAGGAGTTACTTTGGAAGAAATACAGGTAGAGGATTCCAAAGTCAACAATATAACAATACCTACTACAATTACGCTTCAGAACAGAAGGAAGATTCAACAATGATATTGAATGCTACTTGTGAAAGTCAGAATGAAGATCAAAGAGTCTTTTACATTGACTCAGGATGTAGTAATCACCTGAGCGGAAACATATCATTGATGACTGATTTGGAGAATAAAGTTTCTAATCATGTTGTTCAAACAGGTGACAACACAAAGCATAAATTGCAGTCGATTGGATCAGTGAAAGCCAAAGACGGCAGTACCTTATTGGGTAAGGTTCTGTATGTTCCTACAATTCCTAAGAATTTGATAAGTGTAGGACAAATTGTTGAAAAAGGATATGAAGTAAGATTCACTAATGAAGGAGTATACGTGGAAGATCCCAGTCAGGGGTATAAACAGATTGTTTCAGGAAAGAAAGAAGGAAGACTGTTTACACTGAAGATTCAAGGTAACATTGGTCAGGCCATGTTTACATATGAAGGACAGAAAATTTCTGAGTTAGATCTTTGGCACAAAAGGCTCGGACATTTTAATGAAAGAGGTATAAAAGATATGGTTAACAATGGTTCAGTGCTTGGATTGCCTAATGTTGCAGGTCAACATATGACATACAAATGTGAGGCATGTCAGTTTGGTAAGGCTCATAAGAATTCTTATACCAAGCATGGTTTTATGCACTCAGAGAAGCTTGAGTTGGTACACACAGATGTGTGGGGACCATCAAAGGATTTCAGTATAAATGGATCAAGATATTATGTGATTTATGTTGATGATGCTACTAGATGGATCACTATCTATGTGATCAAGGATAAGTCAGAAGTATTCAATACGTTCAGACATTATCATGCGTATGCAGAAAGAACTACAGGTCATAGACTGAAGAGACTAAGATCAGATGGAGGGGGAGAGTATTTCTCCAACGAGTTCAGTGACTACTTATGGAATGCAGGTATAAAAAGGGAAATTACTTGCAGATATTCTCCTCAACAAAATGGTGTTGCAGAAAGAAGGAATAGGACTATTGTTGAGTTTGCGAGGTCCATGATGAATGAGAAAAAGTGCCCTAATTATTTGTGGGCTGAAGCTGTAAACACAGCTACTTATTTGGTCAATAGGTTACCATGCAAAGCCTTGCAAGGTATGACACCATATGAAGCTTGGTGGGGTAAAAGACCTACCCTGGATCATTGCAGAGTATTTGGATGTGTGGCATATGCATATGTGCCATCACAATTAAGACACAAATTAGAACCTAAAGCTGAAAAATATGTTTTCATTGGCTATGATGATAGACAGATGGGATACAGGTTGTGGAATCCATCCACAAAACATTTTCTGGTATCGAAAGATGTTACGTTTGATGAGCAAAGTTCTTGGTATACAGGAACAGTTAATAACAATACAGGTGATGAAGAAGAAGTGAGTCAGAAGAAAGGTAAATCAAAGGTTCAAATAATTGATGAAGAAGAAAATTATGAAGTACAGGAAGAAGCTGAAGAAAGGCCAAGATTTGATCCTGAGTGTGAAGAACCAGAAACCTCAAGGACCGGAGAACTCAGAAGGTCATCAAGAAATAGATGGCAACCTACAAGGTACAGTTATGATACGTCATTTTTGGCTACGAAAGATTATGCTTACATAGTGAAAGCAGATGAAGACCCTTCTACATATGAAGAGGCAAAAGGTAAGGAAAAATGAGAAAAAGCTATGCAGGAAGAACATGATGCATTGGTAGAAAATCAAACATGGGATTTAGTTCCTAAACCAAATAGCCAGAAGATTATTGGATGCAAGTGGGTCTACAAGACCAAAAGATTTGCAGATGGAAGTGTGTCTAGATACAAAGCTAGACTTGTTGTCAAAGGGTTTGCTCAGACTTATGGAGTTGATTATGATGAGACTTATAGTCCAGTAGCAAAGATGACAACTATCAGAACACTCATAGCTGTTGCTGCGAGCAAAGGTTGGAAGTTATGTCAGTTAGATGTGAAAAATGCTTTTCTGAATGGTTATATTTCAGATGATGTGTTCATGGAGCAACCTCAAGGGTTCAGAGATAAAAAATATCCAGAACATGTGTGCAAGCTCAAGAGAGCTTTGTATGGCTTGAAGCAAGCGCCAAGAGCGTGGAATTATAGACTTGTAAAGTTCTTGAAAGAACTTGGTTTTCAGGTGTCTGAAGCAGATAGTAGTCTGCTTATAAAAGCAAGTGATAATGGTTTCATATACATGTGCATATATGTTGATGATATAATCCTTACAGGAACAGATGAGTCAGGTATACAAAGACTCAAGAAGCAAATGGAAAAGGAGTTCAAGATAAGTGACTTGGGAGACTTGTCTTACTTCTTGGGTATGGAGATCACATATACTCAGCACGGAGTATTCGTGACCCAAGAAAGATATTTGAAGAACTTGTTAATCAAGTTTAAAATGAATGATTGCCGGATAGCACCTACTCCAATGGAGGTGAATCACAAACTGAGTAAGTTTGGTGGAGAAGAATTCAAGGATGTGAGACAATATCAAAGTTTGGTTGGTAGTCTTATCTATGCTACGTTAACCAGACCTGATTTATCATATGCAGTAGGAGTATTGTCTCAATTCATGCACTGTCCAAGGAAAGAACACTGGATTGCAGGACAAAGGGTGTTGAGGTACATTAAGGGTACACTCAAAGAAGGTTTGTATTATGGTTTTACATCAGATACAAACATCAAAATATACAGTGATGCAGATTGGGCAGGTAATCCAGATGACAGAAGGTCAACCTATGGATACATGTGTTATGTGGGAGATAAGTTAATCTCCTGGTGCTCCAAGAAGCAACAAACAGTTGCTTTGTCATCTACCGAAGCCGAATACAAAGGCATGGTTGAAGCCGCAAAGGAAGTGATTTGGCTAAAGACTTTAATGAAGAGTTTTGATGCTATACAGAGGACTCCAATCATATTTGGAGATAACATGAGTTCATTATATTTAGCTGCTAATCCTGTTTTTCATGCCAGGACTAAACACATTGAGATTCAGTATCACTTTATAAGAGAGAAGGTGATGGATAAAGAGATTGAAGTAATTCATACTTCAACGAAAGATCAGATAGCTGATATGCTTACAAAAAGTTTGGATGGACCTAAGTTACAAAGGTTTAAAGATATGGCAGGAATAAAGAAGACAGAGAAAACCTCAATTGATGATTGAGGGGGAGCTGTTGGTGCAAGACAATCAACAATTGAAGGTCTTTAAGTCCGCAGAGAAGTCAGCAAAAATTTCCTTAAAAAAGGGTCACCGGAAGGCACCGGAACAGTACCGGAAGGCACCGGAACAACACCGGAAGATTACAGGAAAGTCACCGGAATGTTATCAGAAATGATCAATTTTACAGATTTCAGTTCATGAAGAGTTGAAGGATGAAAGGAGGAAGAAAAGAACAAAGTTTGAAGCTTGGAAGAAGAACCGGGAAAAAGTTGTACACATATGTACAGTAGTATAGTCCGCGTTATAAACTTGTACAAATTTATCTATAAATATCTGAAAATGTCGAGGCGCGTAGTATGAGAGGTAGAATGAGAGGTAGAAAGAAAAGTCTGAGAGACATATACGAGAGAGAAAGGAATAGGAGAGAAGAATGAGAAGTTAGATGTCATGAGACATATGAGAAGTTAGTTGAGTTTTTCCTCTCATCACTCAACTGTAACTTTCTGAGTAATCGAAGAAAAGTTGCGCCGAAATTTCTGTGTGTTCTTCATCTGTGACAGATGATTTGTGAAATCCTTTTGAGGATATCTAAGTCTATAGTTAATCAATCTATAGCTTAAGTTTCAGAGTTTAATTGTAAACAGAAACCGAGAATTGTCA
Organism: Ceratopteris richardii; assembly: GCA_020310875.1. Classification (NCBI taxonomy): domain Eukaryota; kingdom Viridiplantae; phylum Streptophyta; class Polypodiopsida; order Polypodiales; family Pteridaceae; genus Ceratopteris; species Ceratopteris richardii. Next base: position 52,244,543 of record CM035412.1, on the reverse strand, counting down.
GTAGGAACATTCATATGTGTTGAGTGTTCAAAGTTTACTGAAACAGGCGCATTTTCAGTGATCAATGTTTTGATCATTTCTCAGTGCATACTGTAAAGTTTTGCATGAGTGAGGGCTTAATCTTTAAGTTAGAAGATAAGCTACTCGTAACCAGAAGCATTTGCTTAAACGGGTTCTATTCAAGGAGAACCAAGTCTTAGAAGTTACAGGTGTAAAGTCGACTGTTCAGAGTAACAGTTTTTCAGACAAAAGTAACCTGTGAAGATTAATTTGAAGAAATTGTGTAGCAGACTTATGTGTTGTGAAGGTTTTGACTTACTCTTGGTATAGAAGTGTTCTAATCTCAAGAGTAGGTTATTCTGAAGGAGATTAACACTCTCCGACAGTGGTATCAGAGCAACTACACAAGTAGTTTGCCACACGAAACCGCAAACACGGATTTGTTTGGGTTAAGACAGAGTCTATATTCTCTACACTTCTGAAAACAACATCGTAAATGACTTAAATGTGCTATCATCTTCCCAAAGATTGAGAAGTCGTCAAGATATACTTGCATGAATGAAGTGAGATAAGGAGAAAATATCTCTTGCATACATCTTTGAAATGTGCTTGGTGCATTTCTTAATCCGAACCACATTACGGTGCAGGCGAAGACACCCCAATTGGTAATGAAAGCAGTTTTTGGTATATCTTCTTCAGCCATTCTAACCTGATTGTAACCGTTGTAGCCGTCTAAGAATGAATACATTTCATGACCTGCGACTCTATCAAGCATGGTATCCAAAAAAGGGATCGGGAACGGGTCTGGTACTGTTGCTGCGTTTAATTTCCGGTAATCCACACAGATTCGTAATTGCTTGTTTTTCTTTGGTACAATCACAATTGGTGAGATCCATTCAGCATGCTCTACTGGTACGATGAACCCCACTTTTAATAATCTGTCAAGTTCGGCTTTTACCTGAGATGCATAATTGGGATTCATCTGATAGCTGGGCTGCCTATTCGGTTTAGCTTCAGGCTTCAGCATGACTCTGTGCCGATATATGCGCGGATCTAATCCTTTCATGTCTTTGTAATCCCATGCAAAGACGTCTGAGAATTCGCGAAGAAGCTGAATCAAATTAGCCTGAAAGATTTCCGGTAAGTTTTGCCTTATTTTTACAGGTCGAGGATGGTCCTTGTCTCCTAGATTGTACGTGATCAGCTGGTCTTCAGGGACATAAAATTGTTGCGGGTTCTCTGTATCCTCTGTTGGCTTGAATAGTGGTTGTAATTCAATATCTGCTTGGTCAGACTTTTCGGTGATAGCTACTACTGCACAAACTGAAGTGTTCCAGTTATCGATGACGGACTGTAGATCAACAGTTCCTAGAGACATTAAATCGGCGTTACTCTTCAGAAATTTCTCTTCTTCATCATCTGATAGTCCTTCTAACATATGAACTAGTTCAGCAAGATAGGGTCTGGCGTGAGGTTCGCAGGGTTGTAGAGCATCTAGTTTTACCACATATTTATGATTGGCATCCTTGAACGTGAGCTCTTGCGCAGACAAGTACTGTATTACCTTTGCATGCTTCAGCCAAGGTCAGCCGAAAAGAAGGTTGTAATCCAAAGTGGATTCGGGCAGATCTAGTATGACAAAATTCATTTTGAAAGTCGTACCTTGTAGAGTAATGGGTACATTCCGTACAAGTCCTACGGGATGGACTCTAGATTGATCAGCCATTCTGACAAAGAATTGAACTGGTTCGATTTCGGTCTAGCCTAGCTTTTTACATAATGTTGTGGTTGCAATGTTTACGCCGGAGCCTCCGTCAATTAATACCTGCGTGATCTTCTGATTCTTATACCATACTGTAATCAAGGGGACTGAATGATCAACCGTAGAATCAGGTTCTGGTTGAACTGCTGCTGTCGCCGGAATACAAGAAGGTACCGGACTGAATTGTTGCTGGAACTGTTGTCGAACGCCAGGTACTAACGCCAGTAGTTGGCCTAGAGGTAGAGTGATAGATGCCTTGGATAAAATTTCCCAGGCCTGCTGAGATTGGTTATCCTGCTCCTTTGAACTTGAGGTCTCTGCTGTTGCCGAAGTATCTGTTGTTATGTCTACTGCTGATGGTTGTTCTGTTGTTGCTTCCTCTTGTTGTGTTCCTTCCTTTGTCGACGAGGTCTGAGTCACCGGAATGGGTTCTGGGAACACTGGTGGTTCTGTGGTGGTCCAGTGACTAGCCTTGTTATACATCCTATGTTGTTCTCGTATCCCTGGTTCAAATACTTCTGCTGCTGGCTGCAGTTGTTTACCGGAACGGGTCTGGACTGTAGCAGTTTGCGTTTCTACCGGAGTAATTTGTACCATGTTGGCCATTAGGTTTTGCCGCTCCTTCTTCCTTTGATCATACTCAGCTGCATCCTTGCAATATCTTCTAATGTGTCCGAATTCACCACAAAAATGACAGCGTGGCGGTGGTAAATTGGGATTTTCCGGTGGTAGTCCGTTCTGCCATCGGTTGGCATTATAATTGTTGTTCCTTTGTCCTCGGTAGTTCCGATATCCTGGGGGTTGATTGTTTCTTAGTTGCGGAGGCACATAGTAATTCGTCGGCTGTACCTGTTCTTGGATGACTGCATTGACTGTTGCTGCCCCTTGTATTCTGGCGTTGTAAACACAGTTTCCGGTGGTGTGTCCGGCAGAGTTGCAGATAGCGCAAAACGCTTGATTTAGTGCACAATTGGCACTTGTATGCCCTGAATTTTTGCACGTGGTGCAGTATACTTGCCTGGTTATATCTTCAGTCATATTTTTGTTTGTCCTTAACCATTCCAAGTCTTCTGAAAATCCACCAACCTTGGATTCCAGTTGCAAAGCCATGGCGATGACTGCATCAATGTCATTGCTATCTGTAATCATGATCTGCTTCAATTGCGGGTTTAGGCCATTGATAAACCACTGAGTGATGACGTCATCCGGTAAGTTGGCGTGGGCCTGTGGTATCTGTCGCAAGTGTGTTCTAAAAAGTGTAGCATATTCTTGGACAGTCTGATTAGCCTTCTGTCGGTTGTTCTGTAAATACTCAAAGATTTCGACGGGATTCTTCTTTAGCCTAAATCGTTGCAAAAAAGCATCTCGTACTGCATCATAGGTACCGAAATGATTAATGTCGTATTCCGTAAGCCATCTAGCCGCTTCATTGACCAGAGTAGATTGAAAAACAATGGCTTTGTATGCCTGATCCGGTGGATGGTTGAGGACTGCATAACTGATCTCGAAAGTGCATACGTGAGCATCTGGGTCATCTCTTGGGAATCCACCAAATTTCGTGTATGTTACTCCTATTGGAGGCGGCCTTGGTTGACCTAACTGTTGTGGTTGTTGTTGTCCGTTCATCGTGGGTGTCTCCGGTCCTTCTTCTGTATCTTGAGGTTGATTAGTTGAACTATCAGAATCTGGATCGCCGGACGGCGTGCCTTTCGGTGTGCTGTTTTTGCGTAGGATACTTCGGATCTCTGCTTCGAATAGCTCTCCTTCCTTCTGGATATCCAATATCCGAAATCTTTCTTCCAAACACGCGGGTCTGGCTGAGGACTCCGCAAAAAATGCTAATCCTTGGCCGCCAGTTGGTGTTTCTATCACCGGAATATCACCGGAATGAACTGACAGTGTACCAGACTGTAGTGTTTTTCCGCTTTTACTGATTTCTTTTCCTAGAGTTTGTCTAATCGTGGATAACTCTGAATTTTTATCCAAGATTGTTAAACTGGTCTCCAGCGGTGTCTTGATAGATTCTGGAATTACTGTACTTTGGTTAGGCTGGGTCGAAGTGACACCAGCATGTACCAAAGGCGTTGATCGTTCCACCGGAATATGACCAGAATTAATTCTAGCGTCCTTAACTTGCTCGACCACTGAGTCAGGTCGCGTTATACCTTCTTTTCTTGGGGTTGTCCTTAGTACTTTTCGCGTTCCAGTCGTATGGTTCCTAGGATATGTTTCGCCAGACTGAGTAACCGGCATGTATCATTGCTTTAGTAGTACTATCTGAGCAGTTGGCAACAATTTGGTTCTGTTGCTACCGTCAGTCAATCGAACGATAAGCGTAGCGTTGATTCTGAACAAACAGCCAGCATGCTATTGCTACTGTTCACAGATAATTGGCAACCTGATGCCACCTTCCCACAGACGGCGCCAAATGTTAATGTTGATTATGGGTTTAAGCGTTACTCTACTTCCGATTCAGATACTTCAAGTTCAATCTGTTCCAAATCCTTCTAACCGCAATCCTTCTCTTAGCCACGTGGGCCCTTGGGAGTGGTAGGGGTCTGTTAGACAGAGGCCCTGTACTATTTTCCCAATTTAACACACAATCTTACTGTCCTTCCGTCCTTAGCTCAGTATCCGTCCCTGAACAACGGAAGACTGTTCAGTGTATTGGAATTAGAACTTCAGGACTGAGGTTAGCAGTCCGGTTACGTATTCTACACGCAAAAGATACTTCAATAAAAAAATCACCTAATCCGTACTTCTTCAAGACAGATAGGTGTGCCAACTAGACCTTATGCCTTAAAGTCACGCGGATTGGAACCGTCAATCTGCTCGTAATAAACAACTAACCATAGATCGACGCTGTTCTACTCACATTCAGACAGTTACAGCTACTAGTCTTCCCGTAGTTGGGGTAAACAGCAAATATAAGATGCAGTAACGAATTCAGCCGCTTACAAAGACTTTACAGACAATTAATTCGAGATTACTCTTCACGCTACTTACTCCACAGAAGAACTATCAAACAACGCGTTCTAGCTTGAGCAACGTTCAAGAACACTTCAATCAGTACCGGACGGAATCTCTACAACACAGTATCGATTCGTAACACTGCATTATAACGCGCCTACGCACACAAACAGATACGCAGCAGGGACATTGGAACATACGGAACAGAACCCATACACATACAATACTACACTTGCAAATCCCAAAAACCGGGCTCTCTACCGCTTTCCTTTCATTGCTTTAAATAGAAATCTGTTACAAGGTTTGCGCGAATCTTTCTTTACCGCGCATTTCCCGAAGGGTTCTTTCTTCATTAAAGCCCTCTGTCTAAGTACAATTGTCCTTGTCCGGCGGCCGTCTAACACTCTTCTTCAAATTCTTCAGTTGTATGACTTTGATCTGCATACCAAATTTTCTGTTCATCAAATGTAACATCTCTAGAAACAATAAATTGTTTGGTTAAAGGATTCCACAACCTGTAACCCATCTGCTTTTCATCATAACCAATGAACACATATTTTTCTGCCTTTGGTTCAAGTTTATGCCTAAGTTGTGATGGCACATAAGCATATGCAATTGATCCAAACACTCTACAATGATCTAGTGTTGGTTTCTTACCCCACCAAGCTTCATATGGAGTCATTCCATTTAGAGCTGCACATGGTAATCTATTCACAAGATATGTAGCTGTATTTACAGCTTCAGCCCAAAGATAATTTGGACAATTCTTCTCCTTCAACATAGCTCTAGCAAACTCAACCAAAGTCCTGTTCCTTCTTTCTGCTACACCATTTTGTTGTGGTGTATACCTGCAAGTTATTTCTCTCTTAATACCTGCATTCCAAAGATAATCATTGAACTCTTGGGAGAAGTATTCTCCCCCTCCATCACACCTCAGTCTTTTAAGCTTTTGACCTGTTACTCTCTCTGCATATGCATGAAAATGCTTGAAGGCTCCAAACACTTCTGATCTTTCCTTCAAAACATATAATGTTATCCATCTTGTAGCATCATCAATGAAAAGAACATAATACCTTGAGCCACTGATAGATCCTTCTTTTGTTGGTCCCCATACATCTGTATGAATGAGCTCAAGTACTCCATCATGTTTGAATCCTTTCTTTTGAAATGGTAACCTGTGTGCTTTACCCATTTGACATGCTTCACATTTATAAACCATATGTTGACTTTGCACATTTGGTAACCCTAGTACAGACTGATTAGCGACCATAGCTTTAATTCCTCTTTCATTAAAGTGACCTAATCTCTTATGCCAGAGATCAAGTTCTGTAATCACTCCTTCACCATGTGTGAGCAAAGCTTGACCAATGTTCCCTTGTACTCTTAAAGTAAAGAGCCTACCTTCTTTCTTACCAGAGACAATCTGATTATATCCATTCTCTGGATCTTCAACAAATACTCCTTCATTTGTAAACCTGACTTGAAAACCTTTTTCAACTATCTGTCCCACACTAATCATGTTTTTAGGTATTGTAGGAACATACAAAACATTGGTTAGCAAATCTGCTCCACTCTTGCATTTCACTTTTCCAATTGAATGTACACTATGTCTTGTATTATCACGAGTTTGAACTGTGTGACTCGAAATACCTTTTTCCGATTCTGACATCAATTCTATGTTTCCTGACAAATGATTAGAACATCCCGAGTCAATGTAAAATACCTTTAGATCTTCTTTATCTGATGTGTTGATTGATTTCATCATCAATGATGTATGACTTTCATTTTGTGTGTCATTTGCATAGTTGTAGTAGGTGGTGTTGTAGGATTGATTCTGTCCCCAACTTCTTCCTCCACCTCTACCATAGCCTCCTCTTTGACTGTGTCTACCTCTTTGGAAATTACTTTGATATCTTCCACCTCGACCTCTGCTATTGTTGTTTTGATTCTGGTTTGATCCTTGTTGGTTGTGCCAACAGTCATGAGCCAAATGATTACTCAATCCACAGATCCAGCAAGCCTTCTTGTTGTTATTTTGATTACCTCTTCCTCTTCCAAAACCTCTTGGTCTTCCTCTGCCAGTGCCTTTACCTCTTGCATAATAAGCTTGAGAACTAGACTCCTCTTCATCCTTTGCTTTACCTTTATCTCCTTTCTTCTTATTCTTCATGTACATTGCAGAACTTTGTCCTTTATCTCCATCTCCCTTCAAGTCTTGCTCATATGTGAGCATCAAACCAAGTAATTGATTCAAATCTGGAACATAATGATTTAATGAAAGTTCTGTTGATAAGACAAAAGGTTTCCACCTTTCATCCCCTCTCAAACCTGCAAGTAGTTGAGCAATCAATCTGTGATCTTCAACATCTTCATCTATGGATCCAAGACTATCTGCAAGATCCTTCATCTTAGTGACATAATCACTAATACTTTGGCTTGGCTTCTTCTTGAATGTTGTAAACTCTGACCATAGACTTGCTTTCCTTGCTTTAGTAGTACTTTGGAAATAATACTCCAATGCATTCCATATATCTTCAGATGATTCCAATCCTCTGATGTGTGGTAGCAAATGATCAGAGATTGTATTGTAGATGTATGCTTTTGCACTTGCATCCTTCTTCTGCCAATGCTTTAAGGCATCAAGTTCTTCTTTCTTTGGTCGGCTTTCATCTTCGAATACTGGCTTCTCTTCTTCACCTGTTACATATACCATGAGATCCTTACTCATAAGTAAGGCTTCCATTCTCATTACCCATGCGGGGTAATTATCTCTGTCCAGTTTGTCAATGGAGATATGATCTGCCATAGTTCTTTCCTTCTGCTGCAACCTGTGAGCTTAAAGGATAAAGGATAATACCTTTTGAAGTTCTTTGTGTATGAGGATACTTTTGAAGTAACCTTTTGATGCCTTGTGTCTTCAAATGCTTCACCTTTCAAACTTTACTGGAAAACTTTACAAAACTTCTCGTACCTTTGTCGTCTTCTGATCTTCAAGACCTTTCTGCTCTGATACCACTTGTTGATGTATGAAACACCACAAGAAATGAATTAAGGTGATAGTAGAACACCTCTATGGTCACCATTAACTCATTGCCACTCCAAACTTTGAGAAATGATAGCCTAAAGTGAGAACTTTGCTTCTACAGAAATTCCTAGTCACTGAAATGACATACCTTCAGTATTTTGCTAATTTCTCCTAGCTCAAGTATTATTTTTCCATGAAACTTTATAGGCTAAAACTAGAAGAGTAGAGCTTTCCAACAAGCTATCATATGCATCAAACGGATCTCTAGAACTCAAGTTATGGCTCTCACAAGATGACCCTGTATGACCTTCCAAAACTGGAAATTTTACCTATTTTAGTAAGAGCGCCTGTTTAAAATTAGAATTCGATGCCTAACATCGACTTGCAACGAGAATTCGATGCCGGGCATCGACTTGGGATGTTTTTGGCCACTTTTCAGCAGGGATTCGATGTCGGGCATCGACTTCCCGCATAAAGTCTTGATCTTTTGGACACCAACACTATAGGTGATTTCATGCACACTTACAATATGACTTATCAACTGGAATTCGATGCCAGGCATCGAGTTGCTCCAACAACATCATCTTTTCAAGAAGATTTGGCAGTAGATAAAAATCAGATATGAAGATAAGGACTTATCAAGTGAGATTCGATGCCACGCATCGACTTGCTTGGAAAACTTCAACCTTTCAAATCATTACACAGAAGACAAACACTGGAGATGGAGGAAGAAGACTTATACACAGAACTTTAACTAGTTCTTCTCATAACTATGAAAACTCAGAAGCTTACAAGTGCTTTCTCGCTCAGAGAAGCCCGACTATACTCAGTCATACAAAAATGAGTTCTTCTCACTTTCTCATTGTCTTCCTCCTTCTTCTTCTCTCCGCGTCAGTTAATACTAACTAACTTATATAGACTTTCTCATTCCCGTAACTTTTGAAAAACTTCTAGAACTAAAGTGAACTAACTGTACAAGTATAATACATTTGTGAATTTGTCCCTTCACATAGGCATGGGGTTTTCTTCCTAAGATTTGACCTTCAAATATATGTCCAGTTAGTGATTGTTTCTCCAACACTATCTATCTATCTATCATTCGATCTATCGATCTATCTATCTATCTATCTATCTATCTATCTATCTATCTATCTATCTATCTATCTATCTATCTATCTATCTATCATTCGATCTATCGATCTATCTATCTATCTTTCTATCTATCTATCTATCTATCTATCTATCTATCTATCTATCTATCTATCTATCTATCTATCTATCTATCTATCTATCTATCTATCTTTCTATCTTTCTATCTATCTATCTATCT
>CM035412.1:51995456-52230456 GCA_020310875.1 Ceratopteris richardii | reverse complement strand
GTAGCCTTGAGAGGATTACCACTTACTGACTCTACTTGGGAATCAAAAGCTCTAGTCTGCAAGTACTTTCCCTCATTGATCATTGAGGACAATGATCTTTAGATGAGGGAGAGAGTTTCAGACATTGATCCACAGGGATCATTACTTTGGTTGATAGGGATCTGTCCATGTGTGTGAGGGACAGACAAGGGCCAACTAGCCGAGGTCCCAAGCTCGGGGGATACCCTTAGGAACTTAGTAGTAATGGGAATAAGTGTTGCATGATGGCCACATGTTCACACTAGATTATTCCAAGGCATTGCTATTTTTACAGTACAAGTAGGTATATATGGATGGGAGGTGAGTCACATACACATCATTCAAGCCTATTGCTAACAGATCTCCTTGCTTCGATGGGAAGGAAGAAAAAGGTGGATCATTTGGGGAAGAAGAGGTGCATCAGAAGAAACACTTCAAAGAGCATATGTGCACTGAATGGGAATTGGAAGAGAGTGCAAGGGGAGAAAAAGCACAAAATTAGGTCGCGAAGATGAAGATGCCTTCATGATTGGAGGATTTTATGTATGCGTTTAGAGAAGGGAGGGGATATGGAAAGGAGGCAATGATGCTCATGGTGAGATAATGGAAATCTCATGCAATTCAAGAGCTTCAAAAAGAAGGGTGGAAACTTCCAAAGAGATGAGGATTGAGAGGAGTGCTAACAAGATAGTGCAAATTTCAAGGGTAGACTTAGTTGTTGTACACTACAAATCAATAATTATTTTATGAAAATATGCAAGTGTTGGAGATCATGCTCAACTTGATGTAGAAGATACATGCTTCATGAAAGAGACTTCTTCATATGCTACCATGAAAGAAGTGGGACTCGATGTCATTCATAAAGTGCAAAGTAGATGAACAGTGGATCAAGAAGATGGCAAAAGGTTAGGGGAAGAACATGGCATAGTTGATAGAAGAGCTTGTTGCTCATTACTCAAGGTATCGAAATAGAGAGTTTGGTTCTCTAGAAATCAATGAAGGGAAAAGTTTATATGGATGTTCATTGTAGTTTACAGGAGAAAAAGTACAACATTTTGGGGGGCAATCAACTACAGTTGTTCTACTAAAGAGAAGATTCGTTGTCACATTCAAAGTCTAGTAGAAAACAAGAAAAAAAAAGATTTTATTTGGATAGCAACAAGCAATACATAGAGAGCAGTGGAGAAAAAAACATGCAAGACTTTTAGTGGATCATACCAAAAATAGTGAGGGCTTTTGGGATAAAGATCTGTGGTGTATGCCAAAATAGGGGGAGAATGATTGTGAAAGCCTGCCAACATTTCACATAGGAGAAGCCAAGCATGCTAGGTCACAAATCATGCTCCAAGGTTCACATTGACCAAGAGTATTGGAAGATGATTTTTGGATCTTGCACTTCGATTTTGATGGACAAGAACAATTAGCTTGAAGTTTGCCTTGTTTGATTTTGAGCATCTGCAAACTACAAAAGACATGTTTTATTCTTCAAACTCTTGAGTGATGGAGAGTGTTAATCTTCAAAAGAAAACATTATGCTTGATGTTAGAGCACTCTATATCAAGAACAACCCAAAACCTTAACCAATTTTGGAGGATGAGTGTTAGATTATCAATCTTTGCACTAACTGTGAAGAAGGTCACTACACAAAAATGTCTGTTGCACATAACTCATTCATTGAGTGATCAAATGTGTAATGTTTCTGATAAAACTTTGTACAAGGTGTTGTCTAAAAATTGTGCCCCTTCCACAAGTTGAAACATCTCAAAAGGCTCATTAAAACTTGATATTTACTCCAAACAATTCACCTATGTCTAAAACTATACTTCTCTATAGTCGACACTTGCAACTTCTAGTGCATAGTTCTCTCAAAATACAACCCCTTTATTCAAATGCTTTTAGCCATAGTAGCTTACCTTCCAAATTAAAGAATCAGTGCTTGTTTCCTCAAATATTTACACTGTGGAAGGAGAATTGACCAAAAACGTATCATCAAATGTGCACCTGTTGTAGTCTTCTCTTCTTCACATTTACACATGTAAATGTTCCTACTCTCAATTCTCTCAGTGTGATTACAATTAGGATCTGAAAATTTGTATAGAGGTCACTCAACTATAGACGCAGACTTGTACAAAAATATTTTACAAGATGATAAACACAGAAGGATCTCTGAGCAAAATATCCAGTGCAACGTTTCTTCTATTCACGAAAACATTACATCTGTTTGATGAGAGATATTCTCTTCACTTCTAAAGTGTCTAATGACTCTTAAGACTTTTCCTTTTTCATCTATCATACATGCCCCAACTTTCTACTTGTATATATAGGTATTTTGTACAAACTCATGACCATTACAAAAGTATAAGCATGTTTAATGTACATGTATATACAAGCCTTCATTCTCTGATTATGCACTAACTTCAATTTTCATGTATTGATCTTTGCTTCACCTTTCTACCTCAAATCTTTGTCCAAAACATCAATTGATGGTTTTCATGCACCAAGAGCTCCCTTCGATCATCAATTGAGGTTTTCTCCATTTTCTTTACACCTACCATATCTTTGAATCTCTGTAGCTTTGGTCCATCCAAGCTTTTAGTTAACATATCTGCAATCTGATCTTTTGTTGAAGTATGTATGTGTTAGCTCAGAAAATGGTTGGTTTTTATGCACTAATGTGGTTCTATTTGGAAGGAAAATATGTTTGATTTTAGGTACTTGAAGAGTGGATTAGATGTTTGATGGGAGATATTTGGGGGCTACATGATGACTTCTTGGTCAGAGAGGAATGCTATCAAGGGAGGCAATACTTGGAGACATGGCTTTTTGTTATGGTGGTTACCACAGTCTGAAGGCCTATGCAAGTACATATCAAAAGTCTGGGAGATACATGATGAAATAATCAAGATAGGCCTAGAGAAAGAGTCCCTAATTGGAAACACTTTGGTGAGCATGTATGCAAAATGTGGTTCACTCGAAACTGCAGAAATAGTTTTGCATTCTCTTCCCAAGTCAGATTTGACCTCATGGAATGCTATGTTAGGTGCATATGTCGAACATGAGTGTGTTGAAGATGCTCTATGCTGCATTGAATCTATCTATGAGGAGGAAGCTTCTCCAAATTCAGTGACATTCACCTGCTTGTTGAAGTGTTTTAGTAGCACTGGAGAAGCTTTCCAAGGGTTTGAAGTTCATATTGCAGAGTGTGTTTAACAAACTCAAAGTGTGAGGCATTGTTTCTTGGAACACTTTGATTGGAATTATTCCCACCATCAACAACATTGCGAGTCTTTGGTTTCTTGGTTTGTTTCTTTCTATCATTGCTACGGGTATATTGGAGATGCGATGGAGTGGTGTCGACATTGAAGAATGGTGGAGGAATAAGCAATTTCGGGTGATTGGAGATGTTTCAGCCATTTCTTCGTTCTTATCCCAAAGGCTTGCCGATTTAATTGTCAAAGAATAAAAAATCAAAACTGGCTGCTTTCCGTTTTGTGTGCAGAAAGAAGAAAGTGATGGAGAGTGTTAATCTCCAAAAGAACAACCTACTCTTGAATTTAGAACACCTCTATATCAAGAGTAAGTCAAAACTTTCACCAAATTAGAGGTCCAATCTCCAAACTATCAAAAGTTGAATAATTCTGTGAAGAAGATGAAACACAGAAAGTCTGCTGCACAATTTCTTCTCATTCACCTATCAAACATGTAAAGTTTTCTATGAAATTTTGTATGGAGTGTCGCCTAGAAGTTGCGCACCTCCTCCAAGTTAAAGTTCTTCAAAAGGTTTAGTATAACTTGAGAAATCAACTTCACAAGTTACCTATGTCTAAATCTGCACTTCTGAGAAGTCGATTTAGACACCCCTAACTTCTTAACTTCAATTCTCTCAGTACAAAACCCGTTTAAGCAAATGCTTCTAGCCACGAGTAGATTACCTTCCAACTTAAAGATTAAGTGCTTGGTTGCACAAAACTTTAAACTATGGAGTGAGAACTAACCAAAAGATTAAGATCGAAATTTGCGCCTGTTTCAGAGAACTGTGAACACTCAACACATATGAATGTTCCTACACACAATTCTCCTAGCCTGTTTACAATTAGACTCTGAAACTCAAGCCATAGACTCATTAACTATGCACTTAGATATCCTCAAAAGGATTTCACAAATGATTTACCACAGACGGAGCAGACACGAAAAGATCAGGTGCAATATTTCTTCAATTACTCAGAAGTTTACAGTTGAGTGATGAGAGGAAACTCAACTAACTTTACACATGTCTCATGACATCTTACTTCTACTTTCTTGACTCCTATACTCACTCATCTATTCATTCATATGCTCTCATATCACGCCTCGACATTTTCAGGGTATATATATAGAGAAATTTGTACAAGTCTATGACTAATCAAAGATCTAAATGAGCTATCACTATACTAATGTACATATGTGTACATTCCTCATATCCTCTGAATGTATCCTTCTTCCAAGCTTCAGAATTGATCTCATCCTTCATTCTTTAGTCTTCAAACATTCAATTGGTGATTGATCTGCACCAACAGAAAGTTCTTTTGTTTTTGCTACACGAATTGTGTGGTAGCAAAGGCATGACAAGGGCAATAGACCTTTATCTCTCGCTATTTTGTTTGACCCGCAGAGAAAAAGATCAAAGAGGGAAGGCAGCAGCTATGGGTTTTTCTTCTTCTGCTCGTGGGGGGGAGAGAGTTGCTGGAGATCACGAAGGCTATTTCATTTTTTGGCGAGGTTCGCTGGGGAGAGTGAAGAGGGTTGGCTATCATGTGAAAAAAACAGGGAGGCTTTTCTCTTGGGGGGGGGGGGGGGGCGCTTGCTGCTAGGGGAGACTCTTTAATTTTCTGTTTTGATTTTGGGAGGTGGTTATGATCTCCTTGGCAATAATAAGGAGAAGTTGGAGCAAGCTTTCGGTCGTCCCTGTGGAACATGCAAGGATCGGTGGGCAATTGCAGGAGAAGCGAGCCAGGGCCATTCTTGAGAAATCTGGTGTAAAAGGTTTAAGGAAAGACAAGTTGAACAGGAGCTTATTCACAGAGGGAGATTCAGTTTCCCGTTGGCCTTATTCTCATCTGTAGTGCTGAAACGAAGGAGGAGAGTGACTCATAGAAAAGGGCCGAGGGTCATCCTTTCAAAAGAAGTTTGTACATGCGCTCAGTTGTAAGTGATTTTTTTTTCAACCTTGTTGTCATCCCTGATTAATACTATGACTTTTGAGAGTGCGTAATTTGATCTTGCACGGAAAGGATTGTAGTCTGTATGTAACCAAAATTTATGCGCTACAGGGTCATGTAAATATAATGCATTTAGGAACCATGCCTAAACGTAAGTCATAAGATACTTGGAGATGTTGCACTTCTTAATTGAAAAACACGAGTTTGATGCAATTTTTTGTGCTAAAAAATCGTTCTTGATGGGAATACAATGATTGACAAGCTTAGCAAAACCTGTGAGATTTTCATATTGATGATCCGTGTTTTTTTGTTCTACAAAAAGAATTTGAAACCATATGCTGCGGTGTGGATAATATTTTGCAGCTCCATATGTATTTCAATGATTTCATTCCCTCTTTGTCCTCCAATTTCAAACTCCTTCTTCTGATGGTGCTGTGGTGAGTAGATAGCTGTCCGGGGAAGCTAAGCATTCCTACCACAAATAAAGAAAAAAAAATCAAAGTCTGCACACGTGATAGAAGAAAGATCTCATGTCTTACATCAGAAAAGTCATCATATGTAAACATCTCTGCTGTCATTTTCGAAAGCAAGAGCTTTTCCTTCATAGAAACTGATGTGTGTCGAATAATGATCTTGTTCCCTCTGTTTGGAAATTGCGCTAATGCACAGTGTTAGCACTTTTACGGGACTCATGCTGTTACACATATCATTATGATCGATGACTAGTTTCTAGGAAAAATAGGACACTCCATTTCTTTAATTATATTTTTTAACTCCCTGCCTTGAGTTTGATTGACACTCTAGCTCAATGCGAATATTGTGAGGCAAGAGCATGTAGACAAAAGAAGTGCCATTACTAGTTACGGTTGTGTTGTTGGCATTTGCCAAAAACATTGCATATAGTGTATGATCTTCCGCAATAGAATGTGTATGCACACATATGCTTTGAGTCGCTCAACCCTACGATGAGTATTGTATATAAGGGGGTTCCATTCTTGCCTGCACATATGGATGACGTATAGAGACAAAACATTGGTTGTTGTGCGATGAACACTCTTAGCACTTATCAACATTAGTGTGATAATTATGCATATTATGTGAATCAAAGAAATTTAATCCATGTGCTTCGATCTAGTGATTTTCTCATGTGACCAAAATAGTATACTTCGATTTAGGTGAGGAAGTTGGATCCGAGCCATATTCCTCTAGAAGGAAAGAAAAAGAAGGGGAAGTGGTTATATGTATGTGTGAATGTATGGGCGAGAGTGTGTATGTGTGAGTAAGAGAGTGTCAGAGTGAAACAGAAAGAGGAGAAAAAGAGAAACAAAGGGAGTGAGGAAGAGTGAGTGAAAGAGAGAATTCGAGAAAAAGAAGGTGAGAAAGGAGAGAGAACTCGGGAGAGGCAACCATTAACATTGGATTGCTATTTGCATATGTATTCAGGTTTCCATTCCCCTCTCTTCCATAGATACATTCACATGCAATTGTGAACTTAGAACGAGAAAAATCGACATAGTTCGAGAGGTTTGAGCAAGACATAATCGTGTATAATCATATTTCGCTTGTGCATTAGGACTCTATCCATTTCTCGACCCTTCTGGGGATCCTAAAGGAGAATAGATCCGAGGAGAAGTGTGGCCTTAGTGCAACAAGAAGGTGACATGGTGCAAGAAAACTAGGCAAAATACAAGCATGTGCAAGACAATTTCCCTTAGGTTATTAGACCTAACATTTTGGTGCGTTTGCTGGGAAAGCTTGGCACATCTCTATAAGAGAGTGCCATAGGTTCGCCTAGCACCACATGTTGGCCGAGCTTGCCGACCCTGGATCTAGTACATAAGCGAGGGGAGCTCATCCTCAAGAGGAACGCAAACGCAAAGAGAAGAGCACGCTCAGAGAAGAGCCCGTGAAAGAGAAAGGAAAGGGGTGGGAGTCTCAAGGTGAGTCAACTATCTAAGAGGAGCTGCACATGATCAAAGGAGAGATGGTCCAATCCAGTGTTGGAGATGTCATGGCTTTGGCCATACTCAATCTAGATGTCTAAACGAAAAGAAATCAGTTGATTATACCCCGCTATGTTGGTACTGTAGTGGAGAGGGCCACTTTGATGAAGACTGTCCAAAATGAAGAGCTACCACTGGCAAGGATAAAGGGCCAGTAGGGTCCTCAAAGTATGTTGAGACTCAGATGCATTCTACACCGAGAGCTCAAGAGCAGGTTCCTATGATCGAAGTGGTGTTTAAGACATCGAACCCTCAAGAAGGCTCTAGCTCATCAATGAACTTTGTGGATGCTTACTAGGCCAAGAAAATGCATAAAGAGCCAACTGTGGCAGTAGTCACAAGGACTCAAGAGTATTTGAAGAAACATCTAGAAGACGAAAGCGAAAAAGCTAGCCAGGAGAAGATACCCGAACATGGAGAGGTAGAAAACCAAGTTGGAGGATTTGCTAAACAGCAAGAGTTTGAGGATGGGGAAGAAGTTGAGGTCCTTCCACCAGTGACCAAGGAGTTTGTGCCAGGCATAGCACCATTCCCTGAAAGATTAAGGGCTCCAAAGTGTAGGAAGGAAAGACAAAGTTTGGAGGAAGTTGACATCGTAAAACTGCTCACTGACACGAAGTCACGTTGGACATTGGCACATTGCTGAAATGTTCACCTGCATATAGGAAACAATTCTACAACGAATATATCAAGAAGTTGCTCGAGATAAAAAGAGACAAGATAAAGATGTCCAAGGTATGATTCAAAGTATTACGATGCAAATTGATTCGAATGCTCCAGCTGTGACAGTCGAGATTAAAGGGTATGCAGTCCCCGGTGCTCAGTTAGATAGTGGAGCCGCGGTCAATCTAATGACTGAATACATGATGAAAGTGTTAGGCCTCAACCACATGGAAGAAACTCCAATGTCCTTGAGGATGGCAGATCAAACGCAAGTGAAGCCTGTGGGTATTTTGAAGAATGTAAGCACAATTGTGGGGAGTCTAGAATTTAAAGTTGATTATTTGATAGTAAGACCAAGGACCTCAAAGGCCACTTTCTCGATCTTACTCGGACAACCATGGCTTATGCAAGTCAATTGTGTGCATGACTGGCGCACAAGTTTTATTTCTATAAGGCCAAAGTCTGATCGGATTCAAATCCAAGTATCTCCAAACTTGACCAACAAGAAGAAGACAATAATAGTCCATGAGATGGAAAAGAAAGCAAAGGAGAAAGTAAGGCAAGAGATGTCACGATCTAGGTTTTCTTTGAACATGGATACCTACAAGAATCTGCTTCAAGACAGGTTCAACTTGCAGCTCTCCAAGAATCAAGTCACGAAGATGGGAGAATATCAAAATCCATTGCTCTATAAAGACGATTCCAATCAGGAACTGCTAGGATGGTTGGCAAGTACAGGTGAGGCTGAGTGCTATACAACACACATCGACTCGGTGGAGAAAGAGAAGAAAATGAGCCAGGTGGTGAATCCTCATGCAAGGAGGGAAAACTCTTCAAAGAACAGGGATTGCTCTGTTGGAACTTGTGATCAAGGAGATCATCAAAACCTGACAAGGAACCAAGATAGTCAGTTGTCCTCTTGCACCAAGAGAGTACAGGACGCCATGAGCAAGGGTACATGCAAAGGAGAGCACGAGGGCAAAGGTAGATCTAGGGGAGAAAAATGGTGTGTGGATCATGATAGTGCTAGTAAGGAATTAGTCGATCAAAAGGAGAGCCTCTTGAAAGCAAGAGATAGGGAGAACCAAGATGGTGGTGAAGAGAGGATTTTTAGACATGAAATATTGGAGAAAGAACTTGCATTAGGAAATGCACCAAAAAAGACTATAGTGAGTAAAGTGCTTCATGCAAAGAATACATGTAGGAACGGCGATGACCTAAAGGAGTTAGGATTGGCTCATGCCGAGCATGCCAGAGTTATCCGATGGAGGTTTGATGGGATTAGATGTCAGGATAGTGAGCAGAACGTACAAGGATCAATAGGTGAATGTGCATGGACAAGACTTCGAGCGAGCTGTTGGATAATGGCACTTTTTTATGTAATTTGGGTGTTCTTACGAGAGATGTGTGGTTGGATACGAGAACGAAGCGAGAAGATCTTTCTCTAATTTTTCATTCAATTTACCTTCTATTTGCAGGAATCAAAAAAATTGGTAGACCAAGTGTGT
Organism: Ceratopteris richardii; assembly: GCA_020310875.1. Lineage (NCBI taxonomy): Eukaryota > Viridiplantae > Streptophyta > Polypodiopsida > Polypodiales > Pteridaceae > Ceratopteris > Ceratopteris richardii. The sequence goes on along the minus strand of CM035412.1, from coordinate 52,221,066 downwards.
TACTATGCAGGATCATTGAGGACTAGGTGACCGATGCCATGGTTAAGCAAGTGTGAAGAGATGGATTTGAACTTGGAGAAGATGAAGTGCTGCAAAACCTTTGCACTACACCAGCCAAATAAACTCTAGGGATATGTAGTGGGCCCTTTTAGCTTGCCAAAGGATGTATTTGACACTCTATGTACCTTGGAAGATCACTCTCAAAAAGATGAATCAAAATAGATAAGTTGGAGTTGAACCATGAGTAAAAAACTTGCCATTTTGGTTTATACACCTGTCCAAAGTTTTGAACAATTCTCTGGCCACAGCAACAATTAACTTAATTCCTTTTGGGGAACTCTTATAAACTTAGTAATCTAACAAGCATGAGTGATTTGATAAAAAATGAGGAACCACATAAAGAGAAAAGAACTTAGAAAATCCTAATACTATCCTAGTTTTCATGGGGTGTACCTCAAGATTCAGAAACACAATGCTTATAAAATTATGTAGCCATATACTAATCAGTATGCGGATTCTATCAAGCTTTGAATAATGGAGAATGATGATGTACACAGTGAGAACAAGCTCTAAGAAAGACATTGATCTGATGGAGTGCTCACAAAGAAGTGGAGAACGAAGTGATATAGTCTACTTCAATTGATTATACCTCAAGATTGAAAAAACCAATTTCAAATGAAAATTTGTGAGTAATCAGTAGAATTAGAGATCTAACTTTACCAAGTTGAATCACTAAAAATTATGCACCAAGATCAGAGAAATCATCTCTGCAATTTGACTGAGAAAACTGAGAAATATGGTAGTGAATAGTACACTTCACAAAAGCATGCAAATATGAACTACTATGATCATGAAAATGAAATTATATTGATTTTAAAATATGATTGGACTTACTGATACATATGTGCCTTGAAATCACACCTTGATATGGCATAAAACTCAGCTCGTGGAGGTCTTAAAAAATGCGACTAGAAGGCCCTGTATTTATAGTGATCTTTGGAGCCAAGATTTGAATTTGAATCTTCCTATAATCACTCTCCAAAACTTTTTACTGATTAATTTGATTCTCCAACTACCTTAAATCAGAATTTGTGGCTTCGTTTCCTTTTTTTCATCAAATGGACTCAACCACTTTAGATTCCTTTTACTTTTACATAAAGTAAAGACTCAAAAAGTTATAAGGGATAGTTCTCAAGTGAACTCTTCATTTTCCATACATTGTCTTCACTTTAAAGCTTCTCTTATGACCTTGTGAGACCAAGGCAATACTTAGGCTTGTCGTAGACTTGCTCCAATAGCTCCACCTCAAGCCAAGTATGCTTGAGGTCTTCAATCTTCAAGAATTCCTGCAACCCAATCATGGCTTTGAATTTGCAAAGCTTTGTACCATCCAATGCTTTGGTTAGAATATCTGCACATTATTGATGAGTGGACACATAAGTTAATTGAATTTCCTTTCTCACAATTTTCTCTCTTACATAGTGATAATGTACTTCAATATGTTTAGTCCTTGCATGAAAAATTGGATTGGCATATTCTCACCAAAAATAGTTTGAGTTCCAATCTCCAATCCAAGATCTGTGAATAGTGTCTTCATCCATATTTCTTCTTGAGTAGCTATAGCAAGACCTCTGTTCAGCTTCAATAGAAGAGAGAGTAACTGTGGGTTTCTTCTTGGATGACCATGAAACAAGTTTTGAACTTGCAAAGGTAAGATAACCTAAGGTGCTCCTTCTGTCTTCCTTGGATCCAGCCCAATCTGCCTTGTACTAAGAGTAAAAAGTCTACCTTCCTTTTTACCATGGACAATCTGATTGTATCCATTCTCTGGATCTTCAACAAATACTCCTTCATTTGTAAACCTGACTTGAAAACCTTTTTCTACTATCTGACCCACACTGATCAGATTTTTCGGGATTGTTGGAACATACAAAACATTCGTTAGTAGGTCAACTGCATTCTTACACTTTACCTTTCCAATTGACCTTACATTATGTTTTGTGTTATCACCTGTCTGTACTGTATGATTTGAAATACCTCCTTCAAGTTCTGATAACAATTCTATATTTCCTGACAAATGACTTGAACAATCAGAGTAAATATAGAATACCTTAAGGTCTTCATTTTCTAACACACTTATCGAGTTCATCATAATCGTCATATGATCATCATTCTGTGTATCATTCGCTAGTTGTAGTAGGTAGTGTTGTGAGACTGATTCTGTCCCCAACTTCTTGCTCCACCTCTACCATATCCGCCTCTTTGGCTTTGTCTACCTCTTTGATATCTTCGGCTTCTGCCTCTAGTGTTATTGTTCTGATTCTGACTTGATCCTTGAGAATTATGCCAGCAATCATGAGCCAAATGATTGCTTAATCCACAGATCCAACACGTATTCTTGTTGTTATTCTGATTACCTCTTCCTTTACCTCTTTTTCTGATGTTACCTCTTCCTCTTGCATAATTTGCTTGAGCAGTCACTTCTTCTTCACCTGTTTCTTTACCTTTATCACCTTTCTTCTTATTCTTTGCATACATAGCCGAACTATGTCCTTTTTCTCCATCTGTCTTCAAATCTTGCTCAAACGTTAACATTAGTCCAAGCAACTGATTTAAATCTGGTACAAAATGATTTAAAGACAGTTCAGTTGAGAGTACGAAAGGTTTCCACCTTTCATCTCCTCTCAAACCTGCAAGCACTTGCGCTATTAACCTGTGGTCTTTGATATCTTCATTAATCGATCCAAGACTGTCCGCCAAGTCTTTCATCTTAGTGACATAATCACTAATGCTTTGAATTTACTTTTTCTTGAACGTTGTAAACTCTGACCATAAGCTAGCCTTTCTAGCTTTCGTTGTATTGTGGAAATGATCTTCCAAAGCACTCCATATATCTTCTGCTTTCTCCACACCTCTAATGTGCGGTAGTAGATGATCTGTAACGGTATTGTAGATATAAGCTCTTGCCGTTGCATCTTTCTTCTGCCATAGCTTCAAGGCTTCTAACTCTTCTTTCTTTGGTTGAATGTCGTCTTCAAAATTCGGCTTCTTTTCTTTTCATGTCATATATATCATTAAGTCTTTACTCGTAAGTAAAGCTTCCATGTGCATTACCCATGCGGGATAATTATCTCTGTCCAATTTGTCAATAGAGATATGATCTGCCATAATCTTCTTGTTTCTGTTACATCCGATGAGTGTAATGTTAAAAGGTTTTACCTTTTACAAACCTTTACCCTTGAGAATTACTTCGGAACGTTTCTTGACGCCGTTTGTTGTTGATCACTTCAGCTTTCACCTTTCTTGTGAAAGTTCTTCGAATTCTCTTATATCTTTACTTCCGTTTCTACTTCTGTGAAACCTTTTCTGCTCTTCAGAACCTTTCTGCTCTGATACCACTTGTTGATTTTGTGACAAAAGCTTGTTCACTAACAAGACTGTGGAAAATTGCCACACCTCAACTAGAACTAAGCTAGAGTGATATTAGAACACCTCTATAATCATCAGTAGCTTAGTAACCTTCTGAAACTGAAAACTTTAAAACTGTATTTAGTGAAAACTGAAAATTCACTTTACAGAAAGCTTCGTGTTTCCTTCAAGCTTTAATTCTGAACTGGTTTACTTCAGACTTTAAACTACTATGTTTGCTTACAGTTAGATAATCTTTCCGTTACTTAACTGTGCCAAAACTATGTTTTGAACTCACCGAAATTTGACCAGAACTTCACCGGACTGTTACCGGACTGTCACCGTAATCTTATCGAAATCTTACCGGAATCAACTGCAATTCTGTTTGTAATTACTTCAAATAATTGTTGGTGAAGTAAGGAATTAATACCTGAGCTTCCTTCAGTAATTGAACTCTTTCTGAAGTTTAAGAAAAAACTTCACCAGTTCAGGAGGCCTTTTTACAGTTGGACTTTGTATTGTGTACATGTCCCGTTTCACAAAACTCTTTTGATCAGTTTGTAGTTGAGACTCCTAGCTTCAAGATGAGCTATCACTCATGAAAATCTTTACACTGTGTTACAAGATCTAACTCTCAGAAGTACTCGAAAATGTTTACTAAGAAAAACTGTAACTGTTAACTAACTTTCACAGTAACATGAAATTACTCAGATTTCTTCACATATGAAGAATGCGCTCAATCTTCCACATGAACATGTGTTTTCTATTAGAGAAGATGTGTACAAAATAGCTTGGCATAACTTTGCTCATAGCTATGGAAAACTCTCCTACTCTGAGTAGTTATTCCTTACCATCTCTCTTAGATGAATATCTGACAATTCAGGTTCTATTATTCATCTCTACATACGCAATCTTTGGCGTCTTTTATATCACTATCCTTGTCTCTTACGGACTCTTCTCTTCTCACCTCACCTTTTCTCACCTATCTATTCCGGTTCTATACTCTCTCTTATATACATTTTGATCCGAGATTCAAACTCGTAATTCCGGAAATTTCTACACCGTATATTACACGCGTGAATTTGTCCCTTCACTAAGGCTTGATTTTCTGAATGTTTTGTTTCTGCTTCTCTTTGTCTTTCTTCGTCTTTATGTCTGTCTGTATGTCAAATTTGTGAGTGATTCTTCAACAGATGCTACCACATGGATTACCATATATGTGATCAAAGATAATCAGAGGTATTCAATACATTTAAATATTATCATGTGTATGCAGAGAGAATCACAGGTCAAAAGTTGAAGAGAGTAAGGTCAGATGGAGGGGGAGAGTATTTCTCTAATGAATTCAGTAATTACTTGTGGAATGCAGGTATAAAAAGGGAAGTTACTTGCACGTACTCTCCTCAACAAAATGGTGTAGCAGAAATGAGAAATAGAACTCTTATTGAGTTTGCAAGGTCAATAATGAAGGAGAAAAATTGTCCCAATTATTTGTGGCCTGAGGCTATAAATACAACCACATACTTGGTTAATAGGTTACCATGTAAAGCTTTGTAGGGTATGACATCATATGAAGCTTGGTGGGGTAAGAGAACTACTTTAGATCATTGCAAAGTGTTTGGATGTTTGGCTTATGCATATATCCCATCACAGTTGAGGCATAAATTGGAACCTAAAGCTGTAAAGTATGTGTTCATTGGTTATGATGATAAGCAGATGGGTTATAGGTTGTGGAGTCCATCCACAAAGCAATTCCTTGTGTCAAAAGATGTTACATTTGATGCACAAGGTACTTGGTATGCAGGTACAATTAACTCAGGTACAATTAACATTCATGCAAGTGATGGAAAAACTTTGAATCAGAAGAAAGGTGAATCAAAGGTTCAAATATTTGATGAAGAAGAGAACAATGAAGCATAAGTTGAAGTTGAAGAAATGCCAAGGTTTGATCCAGAATGTGATGAACCAGAAACTTCAAAGAGTTGAGAGCTCAGAAGGTCATCAAGGCATAAATGGCAACCTACAAGGTAGAGCTATGGAAATTCTTTTTTGACTACTAAAGACTATGCTTACATGGTGAAATCCGAGGAAGACCCTTCTACATATGAAGGGGCAAAAGGTAAGAAAATTGGGAGAAAGCTATGTAGGAAGAGTATGATGCATTGATGGAGAATGAGACCTGGGACTTGGTTCCTAAACCAAATAGTCAGAAGATTATTGGATGCAAATGGGTCTACAAGACAAAGAGGTATGCAAATGGAAGTGTGCCTAGATAAAAACCAGACTTGTTGTGAAAGAGTATGCTCAGACATATGGTATAGATTATGATGAGACTTATAGTCTTGTGGCAAAGATGAGAACTATAAGGACTCTCATAACTATTGCTGTATGTAAAGGTTGGAAGATTTATCAATTAGATGTGAAGAATGTTTTTCTCAATGGTTACATTTCAGATGATGTTTTCATAGAGCAACCAGAAGGTTTCAAAGATAAAAGGTATCGAGAATATGTATGTAAAATCAAGAGAGATTTGTATGGTTTGAAGTAAGCCCCAAGGGCATGGAATTATAGACTTGTGAAGTTCTTGAAGGAGCTTGGTTTCCAAGTGTCTAAAGCAGATAATAGCTCGCTTGTTAAAGCAACTGATGATGGGTTCATTTACATGTGCACATATGTTGATGACATAATTCTTACATGTACAGATGAGAAGGGCGTACAAGGGCTTAAGAAGCAAATGGAGAAAGAATTCAAAATCAGTATTTCTTGGGCATGGAGATTTCATAGAAAGGTATTTTATTTGAAGAACTTGTTAATCAAGTTTAAAATGGAAGATTGTAGGGTAGCACCTATTCCAATGGACGTGAATCACCAATTGAGCAGACATGAAGGAGAAGAATTCAAGGACATGAAGTTATATCAAAGTCTAGTTGGTAGTCTAATCTATGCTATATTAACTAGGCCTGATTTGTTATATTGAGTTGGAGTGTTGTCTTAATTTATGCGTTGTCCTAGGAGAGAACATTGGGTTGCAGGACAAAGGGTGTTAAGATACATTAAGGGTACACTCAAGGATGGTTTCTATTATGGTTTCACATCAGATACAAACATCACGATATATAGTGATACAGATTGGGGAGGGAATCCAAATGATAGGAGATCAACCTGTGGGAACTTATGTTATGTGGGAGATAAGTTAATCTCTTGGTGTTCCAAGAAGCAACATACAATTGCTTTATCATCTAAAGAAGCAGAGTATAAAGGTATGCTTGAAGCTACAAAAGAGGTCATATAGTTGAAGACTCTCACGAAGAGTTTTGACATCATTCAGAGTACACCCACTATTCATGGAGATAATATGAGTTCATTGTATCTAGGTGCTAACCCTGATTTTCATGTCAGGACTAAACATATTGAGATTTAGTACCACTTCTTGAGAGAGAAGGTGATTGATAAGGAGATTGAAGTCATACATACTTCAAGAAAAGATCAGATTGTAGATATGTTAACTAAAAGCTTGGATGGACCAAAGCTACAGAGATTCAAAGATATGGTAGGCGTAAAGAAAATGGAGAAAACCTCAATTGATGATCGAGGGGGAGCTCTTGGTGCATGAAAACGATCACTTGATGTTTTGGACAAAGATTTGAGGTAGAAAGGTGAAGAAAAGATCAATACATGAAGATTGAAGTTAGCGCATAATCAGAGAATGAAGGCTTGTATATACATGTACATTAAACATGCTTATACTTTTGTAATGGTCATGAGTTTGTACAAAATACCTATATATACAAGCAGAAAGTTGGGGCATGTATGATAGATGAAAAAGGACAAGTCTTAAGAGTCATTAGACACTTTAGAAGTGAAGAGAATCTCTCAAATAGATGCAATGTTTTCGTGAATAGAAGAAACGTTGCACCCAATATTTTGCTCAGAGCTCCTTTTGTGTTTATCATCTTGTAAAATACTTTTGTACAAGTCTACCTCTATAGTTGAGTGACCTCTATACAAATTTTCAGATCCTCATTGTAATCACACTGAGAGAATTGAGAGTAGGAACATTTACATGTGTAAATGTGAAGAAGAGAAGACTACAACAGGTGCACATTTCATGATACATTTTTGGTTAGTTCTCCTTCCACAGTATAAATATTTGAGGAAACAAGCACTCCTTCTTTAACTTGGAAGGTAAGCTACCTATGGCTAAAAGAATTTGAATAAAGGGGTTGTATTTTGAGAGAACTATGCATTAGAAGTTACAAGTGTCAAAGTCGATTGTAGAGAAGTATAGTTTTAGAAATAGGTGAATTGTTTGGAGTAAATATCAAGATTTAATGAGCCTTTTGAGATGTTTTAACTTGTAGAAGGTGCACAATTTTTAGACAACACCTTGTACAAAGTTTTATTAGAAACATTACACATTTGATCACTCAATGAATGAGTTATCTGCAACAGACACTTTTGTGTAGTGACTTTCTTCACAGTTAGTGCAAAGATTGATAATCTCACACTCGTCCTCCAAAATTGGTTAAGGTTTTGGGTTGTTCTTGATATAGAGTGCTCTAAAATCAAGGATAACTTTTTCTTTTGGAGATTAAAACTCTCCATCAATCAAGAGTTTGAACAATAAAATATGTCTTTTGTAGTTTGCAGATGCTCAAAATCAAACAAGGCAAACTTCAAGCTAATTGTTCTTGTCCATCAAAATCGAAGTGCAAGATCCAAAAATCATCTTGCAATACTCTTGGTCAATGTGAACCTTGGAGCACGATTTGTGACCTAGCATGCTTTGCTTCTCCTATGTGAAATGTTGGCAGGCTTCCACAATCATTCTCCCCCCTTTTTGGCATACACCACAGATCTTTATCCCAAAATCCCTCACTATTTTTGGTATGATCCACTAAAATTCTTGCATGTTTTCTTCTCCATTGCTCTCTATGTATTGCTTGTTGCTATCCAAATAAAATCTTTGTTTTTTGCTTGTTTTCTACTAGACTTGGAATGTGACAACGAATCTTCTCTTTAGTAGAACAACCGTAGTTGATTGCCCCCCAAAATGTTGTACTTTTTCTCCCTTAAACTATAATGAACATCCATATTTTCTTTTCCCTTCATTGATTTCTAGAGAACCAACCTCTCTATTTCGATACCTTGAGTAATGAGCAACAAGCTCTTCTATCAACTATGCCATGTTCTTCCCCTAACCATTTGCCATCTTCTTGATCCATTGTTCATCTACTTTGCACTTTATGAATGACATCGAGTCCCACTTCTTTCATGGTAGCATATGAAGAAGTCTCTTTCATGAAGCATGTATCTTCTAGATCGTTGACCATGATCTCCAACACTTGCATATTTGAGCATAAAATACTTATTGATTTGTAGTGTTCAACCACTAAGTCTACCCTTGAAATTTGCACTGTCTTGTTAACACTCCTCTCAATCCTCATCTCTTTGGAAGTTTCCACCCTTCTTTTTGAAGCTCTTGAATTGCATGAGATTTCCATTATCTCGCCATGAGCATCATTGGCTCCTTTCCATATCCCCTCCCTTCTCTAAACGCATACATAAAATCCTCCAATCATGAGGCCATCTTCATCTTTGCGACCTAATTTTGTGCTTTTTCTCCCCTTGCACTCTCTTCCAATTCCCGTTCAGTGCACATATGCTCTTTGAAGTGTTTCTTATGATGCACCTCTTCTTCCCCAAATGATCCACCTTTTTCTTCCTTCCCATCGAAGCAACGAGATGTGTTAGCAATAGGCTTGAATGATGTGTATGTGACTCACCTCCCATCCAAATATACCTGCTTGTACTCTAAAAATAGCAATGCCTTGGAATAATCTAGTTGAACATGTGGCCATCATGCAACACTTATTCCCATTACTACTAAGTTCCTAAGGGTATCCTCGGAGCTTGGGACCTCTGCTAGTTGGCCCTTGTCTGTCCCTCACACACATGGACAGATCCCTATCAACCAAAGTAATGATCCCTGTGGATCAATGTCTGAAACTCTCTCCCTCATCTAAAGATCATTGTCCTCAATGATCAATGAGGGAAAGTACTTGCAGACTAGAGCTTTTGATTCCCAAGTAGAGTCAGTAAGTGGTAATCCTCTCAAGGCTACTATAATCCTGGATGACACGATTCCTCAATTGCTTTTGTCTCCGATCTAGTATCCTATTTGGGCAATGATCTATGCTATTAATTTCCTGCAAAGAAACAATACCTTCTATTATATTATCCTCCCTAGAAATATACTTTCGAAGTTTACTGGCATGAAACACTAGATGCACTCTACAATTTGGAGGAAGCTCTAATCGGTATGCGACCACTTAAATTTTTAACTATCTTACAAGATCCACAAAACCTTGGTGAAATCTTACTAAACTTCCCTCTGCAAAGTGAAGTAGATCTAACTTGTACCTGAAGAAAGTCTTTGTCTCCTTCCTCAAAGGATCTAGGAGATCTCTTCCTATCAGCATACTCTTTAGCCCTATCAACCGCTTGGTGCATCTTGGCTTAAGCTATTTTTTAATTTTCTTGGAGGTTCGCTAAGAACTCTGAAGAACTAGGACATTTCTTTGGAATTTTTATGGTACTAGGAGCATTGGGATTCATGCCATAGTTCATCTCAAAAGGAGACATACCTGTCACCTTGGGAGGCCTATTGTTATAAGTAAGCTCAACTAGTGGCAAATAACTATCCTAATCTGTCTATCTCTCAGACACAAAAATGCCCTCAACATGTCCTCTAAAATTTGGTTGACCCTCTCGGTCTGACCATCTTTCTAAGGATGATGTTACCATTAGTGTCTATGTGAAAGGCCAAATGGCCACTGGACACTTATTTGTATATATTCTTTAATAAAACATATAGTGGCATAGTCAGTCATAGACTGTAAATTCGACTACATTTGTAACACCTAAGAAGTCTTTGTTCGTACTCCCTGTGTACTTTGTTTTCTGCGTTTTCTGCAGCCTCTGTGTGGAGTACCGTGTGTGGCCCTAGGAGCTTGGTTTTCTACTCCGAGGACATTGTCATGGAGCACTCAAGAAGGAGAGTGCACTCTGGTGCATCGTCGTCGAAATACTTCACTAGTATCTCAGCATTTAGATGCAAAAGATTTGTTCCTTTTGTGCGCGCAAAGCGAGCACTTGCCCACCCACCCAAGGATTTCTCCAAGGCTTAGGATTAAGGCAGTGACCAAGGCATAGACCTAAGAATACTTGTCATCGGAGTCACCGAAGTCACCATTGGCATAGTTGGCTGAACGCAAGGGAGGCCCTCAACGATCAAGTAAGATAGAGGTTCCCAGTACTTCTTTGGAGGTCACCCATCTTAAAATTGTTCCCCTTGGAGCTCATTGTGGGAGCAAGTCTATGACAAGCCTAGGTATTGTCTTGAGTGTCACAAGGTCATAGGAGAAGCTTTAAAGTGAAGACAATGTATGGAAATTGAAGAGTTCATTTGTGAACTATCCCATGTAACGTTTTGAGTCTTTACTTGATGTAAAAGTAAAATGAATCTAAAGTGGTTGCATCTGCTTGATGAAAAAAGGGAAAAGAAGCCAAGAATTCCTAATTTAAGGTAGCTGGAGAATCAAATCAATCACTAAAAAGTCTGGAGAGTGATTATAGGAAGATTCAAATTCAAATCTTGGCTCCAAAGATCACTATAAATACATGGCCTTCTAATCACATTTTTTAAGACCTCCATGAGCTACACTTTATGCCATATCAAGGTGTGATTTCAAGGCATAACATATGTATCAGTATGTCCATTGTATCTTACAATCAATATACTTTCATTTTCATGATCATTTGAGTTCATATTTTCATGCTTTTATGAATTGTACTGTTCACTACCATATTTCTCAATTTTCTCAGTCAGATTGTAGAGATGATTTCTTGACCATGGTGAATCATTTTTTAGTGGTTCAGCTTGGTAAAGTTAGCTCTCTAAGTCAAATGTATAGTCACAAATTTTCATTGCAATTGGTTTTTTCAATATTGAGTTATGTACAATTGAAGTAGACTATATCGCTTCATTCTCTACTTCTCTGTCAGCACTCCATCAGATCAGTGTTTTTCTTAGAGTTGGTTCTCAGTGATTACTTCATCATTTTCCATGATTCAAAGCTTTATACAATCAGCATACTGTCTAGTTTATGGATACAAGATTTCATAAGCATTGCATTTTTTAATCTTGAGTTATAATCATTTTTCTACTCACGGGTCTGAGTACTACTACAACTCATGAAAATCGAGATAGTGCTATGACTTGCTAAGTTCTTTTCTCTTTATGTGGTTCATCATTTTTTATCAAATCACGATTGTTATCCTACTGCATTTATAAGAGTTCCCCAAGAGGAATTAAGTTAATTGCTACTAGAATTGTTCAAAACTTTGGACATGTGTATAAACCAAAATAGCAAGTTTTTTACTCATGGTTCAACTCCAACTTATCTGTTTTGATTCATCTTTTTGAGAGTGATCTTCCAAGGTACATAGGGTGTCAAATACATCCTTTAACAAGCTAAAAGGGCTCACTACATATCCCTAGAGTTTATTTGGCTGGTGGTGCAAAGTTTTTGCAGCACCACTTCATCTTCTCCAAGTTCAAATCCATCTCTTCACAGTGGTATTAGAGCAAGGTTGGACAACATGGCACATGGATTTCCTTCATCAATATAGAGGTAACTACTCAGCATGGTCATTAAGGATGGAAATTTATCTTCAAGGTAGGAATTTATATGGTTATATAGTTGGAGATGAAGTTATGCCAAGTTTCAAGAACAAGGGTCAAACAACACAAGAACAACAAGAAAGATTGAGCACATGGTGATCTGAGGATGCACTTGCAAGGTCTTATATCCTCAACTCTATCTCAAATTTTTTGTTGCCTCACATTAGAAGTTGTAAAACATCTCAGGGAGTGTGGAATGCACTTGAAGCCTTCTTCTCTTCAAGTACAAAGGCCAGGAAGCATCAACTATGGCTAGAATTCACAACTCTCCAGAAAACTCCAAAAAAAAAATTGATTTTGTCACAAAGCTCAAAGACATAACATATCAATTGGGAAGCATTGGAGAGGTAATAGATGAAGAAAAAATTGTAAGATAGGTCATCAATGGCTTGAAGGCAGATGACAAGTGGGAAGCATTCACCACAGCTATGGATCTATACATGGATATGCATGTACCAGATTTCAATACACTCATAGGACAACTACTTACTCAAGAGGCCAAGCTTATCAAGAATGAAGAAAGATCCAAAGGTAACCAATCTTTTGCCTTATATACTGATAAACGCATGTCCAAACAAAACAAAGGAAGAGGAAAGAAAGTGGATGATGAAGTAGGTACACATCAAGCTAACTATGCAGGTAGAGGAAGACATGGTAGAGGTAGAGGCAGAGGAGGAAGACAAGGCAGGGGGAGATCCCAAGATTATAATTCATGCTCTATTTGTGGATTAACTAATCATATAACTAAAAATTTCTTTAGGAATTCTAGGAATCAAAGAGGAAGAGGCTATAGTAGAGGAAGCTATGGCTACTCAAGAGGAAGGTTCAACAATTATCATGGCAACCACAACAATTAAAACCATTCAAACTATCAAGGATGCAATAGGGGAAGAAGAGACTTCAATAACTACACAAGATGTGACAGGTTATCAAAGCCTTGTGGATAGTTTGAACTATGCCACATTGACAAGGGTTGATATATGTTATAGTGTGAGTGTGCTAAGTCGATTTATGCACACACCTAGGAAACCTCACATGGAGGCTGCCAAGAGGATACTCAGATATCTCAAAGGGACCATGAATGAAGGGTTATATTACCCTTATGTATCTGACTTAAGTTTGAAAATCAAAGAGGTAAAGAGACTGCTTGAAAAAGAGTTCAAGATTAGTGATCTAGGAAAATTATCATATTTTCTTGGAATGGAAGTTACATATATAGATCATGGTGTATATGTTTCACAAGAAAGGTATCTCCTAAACTTACTGAAGAAGTTTAACATGGAGAACTGCAGAGAAGCTTCAACACCGCTTGAAGTAAATCATAAACTCAGCAAATATGGTGGTGCAGAGTTTAAAGATATGAGGAAGTATCAATCGTTAGTGGGAAGCTTAATCTATGCTACAATAACAAGACCGGATCTCAGTTATGCAGTGGGAGTTCTCTCACAGTTTATGCATTGTCCGAAGGATCAACATTGGGTTGCAGGACAAAGAGTTCTTAGATATATCAAAAGAACTATAAAGGAAGGATTATATTATCCTTATACGTCAGATATAAAGCTGAGAGCATACAGTGACTCAGACTGGGCAGGAAGTCAAGATGACAGAAGGTCAACACATGGGTATATGATATACCTAGGAGATAAGCTTGTAAGCTGGTGTTCAAAGAAGCAACACACAGTGGCTTTATCGTCAACAGAAGCAGAATATAAAGGACTTGTGGAGGCAGCGAAAGAAGTGATATGGATGCAGACCTTGTTCAAAAGCATGGGTATTGATCAAGGTATACCTATCATACATGGAGATAATATGAGCTCGTTGTATCTTGCAGCAAATCTAGTATTTCATGCAAGAACAAGACACATAGAGACTCAATATCATTTCCTGAGGGAAAAGGTAATGGAGAAGGAGATTGAATTAGTATTCACTCCTACAAAAGATCAGATAGCAGATATTCTGACAAAGAGCTTGGATGGAGTAAAGACAAGCATATTCAAAAAAATGGCAGGTATAAAAGAAAAGAAGAATATATGAAAGATCAAAGAATGCAAATTAGTGATTGAGGGGGAGCTGTTGAAGAATCACTCACAAATTTGACATACATAAAGACATAAAGACGAAGAAAGACAAAGAGAAGCAGAAACAAAACATTCAGAAAATCAAGCCTTAGTGAAGGGACAAATTCACGCGTGTAATATACGGTGTAGAAATTTCCAGAATTGCGATTTTAAATCTCGGATCAAAATGTATATAAGAGAGAGTATAGAACCGGAATAGATAGGTGAGAAAAGGTGAGGTGAGAAGAGAAGAGTCCGTAAGAGACAAAGATAGTGATATAGAAGACGCCAAAGATTGCATATGTAGAGATGAATAATAGAACCTGACCTGTCGGATATTCATCTGAGAGAGATGGTAAGGAATAACTACTCAGAGTAGGAGAGTTTTCCATAGCTATGAGAAAAGTGAGGCCAAGCTATTTTGTACACATCTTCTCTAATAGAAAACACATGTTCATGTGGAAGATTGAGCGCATTCTTCATATGTGAAGAAATCTGAGTAATTTCATGTTACTGTGAAAGTTAGTGAACAGTTACAATTTTTCTCAGTAAACATTTTTCGGTACTTCTGAGAGTTAGATCTCGTAACACAGTGTAAAGATTTTCATGAGTGATAGCTCATCTTGAAGCTAGGAGTCTGAACTACAAACTGATCAAAAGAGTTTTGTGAAACAGGACATGTACGCAGTACAAAGTCTAACCGTAAAAAGGCATCCTGAACTGGTGAAGTTTTTTTCTTAAACTTCAAAAAGAGTTCAATTACTGAAGGAAGCTCAGGTATTAATTCCTTACTTCATCAAAAATCATTTGAAGTAATTACAAACAGAATTGCAGTTGATTCCGGTAAGATTCTGGTAAGATTACGGTGACATTCCGATAACAGTCCGGTGAAGTTCTGGTGAAATTTTGGTGAGTTCAAAACATAGTTTTGGCACAGTTAAGTAATGGAAAGATTATCTAACTGTAAGAAAACGTAGTAGTGTAAAGTCTGAAGTAAATCAGTTCAAAATTAAAGCTTGAAGGAAACGTGAAGCTTTCTGTAAAGTGAATTTTCAGTTTTCACAAAATACACTTATAAAGTTTTCAGTTTCAGAAGGTTACTAAGCTACTGATGATTATAGAGGTGTTCTAATATCACTCTAGCTTAGTTCTAGTTGAGGCGTGGCAGTTTTCTACAGTCTTGTTAGTGAACAAGCTTTTGTCACGAAATCAACAGCATCATCAACATAAACAACATAATATCTTTAACCATTACTGCTAAAGTCTTTTGATGGTCCCCACATATCTGTGTGCACCAATTCAAGCTTATGTGAATACATGAACCCATGCTTATTATATGATTCATTATGAGCCTTACCTAATTGACATTCCTCACATCTCTATGTCATATGTTGAACTACAACATTAGGTATTCCAAGCACTGAACCATTGTTAACCATATCCTTAATATCTCTTTCATTGAAATGTCCAAGCCTTTTATGTCAAAGATCTAACTCAGAGATCTTATGTCCTCCATTAGTGAACAAGCCATGACCAACATCGCCTTGAATCTTCAAAGTGACGAGCTTTCCTTCTTTCTTCCTTGAAACAATTTGTTTATGTCCATTGCTAGGGTCTTCCACAAAAACTCCATCATTAGTGAACCTTACTTCATAACCTTCCTCAACAATTTGCCCTACACTTATCAAATTCTTTGGATTGTAGGAACATACAAAACCTTACTCAAAAGAGTGCTCCTATCCTTAGCCTTCACTGATCTAATAGACTTCACATTGTGCTTTGTATTATCACCTGTTTGAACCACATGATTACTTACTTTATTCTCCAAATCAGTCATCAAAGTTATGTTGCTACTCAGGTGATTGCTATACCCTGAGTCAATGTAGAAGAATCTTTGATCTTCACTTTGTCTTTCACATGCTGCATTCATAATCAAGGTTGAATTCTCCTTTTGATCTGAAGCATAGTTTTAGTAGGTGTTGTTCTAGGATTGACTTTGGAAACCTCTGCCTGCATTTCTTCCAAAGTAACCTCTACCTCTGAAATTACCTCTCTGATTTCTATTACCTCTTCCTCTTGAGTTAAAGTTCTGATTATATCCTCCACCATTCTGATTATTATGCCAACATTCATGAGCTAAATGATTAGTCTTACCACAGATCCAGCAAGCTTTGGCTCCATCTTTATTACTTCTACCTCTACCTCTTCCTTTGCCACCACCTCTTCCTCTTAGGAAGTTAGCTTGGCTAGTTGTACCATCTTCTTCATTCAATAGTTGCTTGCCTTTGTTAAACTTCTTCTTGTCCTTTGAATACATTGCTTGACCTATACTTTTATCAACATCACCTTTGACATCCTACTCAAAGGTTAGCATATGTCCTAGCAACTGATTCAAATCAAGAGTAAAATGATCTAGGTACAAGTAAGTAGACAAAATGAATGGCTTCCATTTCTCATCTCCTCTCAAACCTGTGAGAACTTGCCTTACCAATTTATCCTCTTCAATATCTTCATCAACTGCTCCTAATGCATCTGCAATGTCCTTCATCCTTGCTACATAATCAGAAATGGATTGAGAAGCCTTCTTCTTGAATGTGGTAAACTCTGCCCACAAAGATGCCTTCCTTGACTTTGTAGTGTTTTGGAAATGCTCTTCCAAAGCATTCCATGTGTCACTTGCACTTTCAAGTCCTCTAATATGAGGTAGCACGTAATCATTGACTCCCATGTAGATAATGCTCCTTGCTTGAGCATCCTTCTTCATCCATGTCTTCAAATCTGAGAGTTCATTCCTAGTTGGAACACTAGGATCTCTGAATTCTTATTTTTCTTCTTCACCTGTGATATAACCTATCAAGTCTTTGCTCATGATATGAGCTTCCATCCTCATTGACCAAGCTTGATAGTTTTCTCTATCCAATTTCTCTATCTAAAGAGAATCTTACATCCTTTCTTCACCTGTGTATTAAATTCTTCAAGGTTTGTGAGAGATAAGTGTACCTTTACTTCGAATGTACTTCCTTTTGGTCTTCTTGACAGCTTCAGGCCTTTTCTCTAGCTTTCACTTCAAACTTTCACCTTTTGGATCTTCAAAGGTTGATTTCTATATAGCTGCAACAGTCGGGGTCCTCCTTTCTTCAATTTTGATGATTCCTACTCTGATACCACTGATGAATGAAAGAACTTGGAGAAGCTTGTAGAAGGTAGAAAAATTTCGAAGTGATGAAGTTTGGTCTAGCCAACCGGCACAAGACCAGCCCTTGAGCTTATGGAGAATCAAATAGACCTTATAAGCATGTGATAAGTGCAAAGAAACACACTTTACTTTGGAGCATCAAGGAGAATGAGTCGATACAAAACAGATAGGTTCGCGGGTCGACTAGCTCAAAAAACTTACTATCTATGGAAGAGACAATGAACTTCAAATGCCCATAGGGACCAGCGTGATTAAAATTTGAAAAAATCCTTTTATGGGAGTGATACACATAGGGTTGAGTATAGAATGCACAAAAGTATAAGGAATAAGCAAAATATGTTGTTAGAAGAAGTATTTTTTATGGAAAATAATTGTAAAATGCCAAAAACTTGTAAAAATATTTATGCAAATGATGCAAAAATAAGGAAGAGTCTTCCTTATGAAGAGTAGAATCATATGTATTTTTTCTAGAATTTTTGGAAACTCCTAGATAGCATATTTTTGGATCAGAAGAGGAAAGGACCAAAATTCAAGTGTGAAAAGGGACACTTGAAAATGTATAAAAGACAATTTCCTCTACTATGAGAGGGTTGGTTATTTGTATTACATGCTATCCAAGTAAAGAGAGAGTTTCCTGCAGAAAATCGTGTTTCTTCCTTTTGTGTGATTTCTTTGATTTGTTGAGTCTTCTATGTGTATCCATGGAATTTGCAAGCTTCTATTGTGTATTTCTGATGAATGTGTATGAAGAGACTTGATTCTTGATGTATTGAGTGAGAAATTGATGAAGAATGGTGCTGTAGATGAAAAATCATCTGATTTCACAGAATCGCAATTGTCTCGTCTGAAGGTTACAGGTATCATTTTTGAATTTTGACTTTATGATTATGTTTTGTTGAGAAAATAACATGCTTTAGACACCAAGATTATTGAAGTTGATGGAGTATTGCTCAAGATAATCCAAACCCTAGAAATTCCTCTTCATCTTCATTAATTCTCATAAATCCAACCAGTTTTCTCTTATTTCTTGGATTCTATCATCTAGAAGGGGCTCTGGTCTCTTGTATTCTTCCAAGATTGGCAAAAATAAGATGTATTGTTGATTCTTTATGCTAAATGATTGGAGAGGACAACTCCAAAGGTCAACAACAAACATTTTTTGGCGCCGTTGCCGGGGAGTAAAGCAAAAGCTTCATTGAAGTTGGACCTTGCTGGATCTTCTAATGTTGATGGTATTGAACACATTGAAAAGGTAATACTCTTTAATCAAGAGATGGAAACATGAAAAGGTAGATTTCTTTGTTTGACTTTTGGGAAAAGAAAATAGATAATCTTTTGAGAATAAGAAGTGTTGAAATTATTGCAAATTGATAGTTGCTCATATCATTTTTTTTGAAGTAAAGTGCAGGTGTGTGAAAAGTTGAATCAAGAAAGCTGAAGATAAGGTAAAATGTGTCTATTCTTGCATTTGTAGAGTGCTTTTTGACCAAGTACCAAGCAAAATTGTTGATCTTGGGAAGATGACATGATTGCTTTGAGGAAAGTCAAGTAAAGTAGCTAGATGCAAGTAGATAAGATCCATTTGTTAACCAAGTCAAAGCAATAATCTTGATAAAAAGTCTATTTGTACCTTGAAAAGAAAAATGTTTTGAGCTTATCTTTGCAAAAATTGACATTTGCACTTCTTAGCACATTTTTCTTTGGGAAGTTTTGCTCATGAACTATTTTGATAGCAAAGCATAAAGGAGTATAACCAATCAAGAAACACAGGATCAATAGATCACTAAGCAAGAAACCCTAAGTGAAGTGTTTACCTTGATTTAGGGCAAAATACTAAAAAAATTCATAAAATTCATTAAAACACTTAAACAAATTTCTTTTTTCCTTAGAAAGTTGGACTTAAGTGTTGTTGTTAAGAGTAAAGGAGGTCAAGTGGAAGGAAAGCCAAGAATTGCTAAAAATTGGAAAATCAAATAAATACGATTCTCTTCACAGGAGCACGATTTTCTGGATTAATTCTTTGTTAATGTTGTAAAAATTGCAGGTGACAGCTGATTTGGAGTGGAAAGAATTTGGAAGAGTTGTAAGAAGAAAGAAGACCCAAAATTGCCAAAAATCAGTGAGGATTGAGTATCAAGTGGGAAAAGTGGAAAAGAAGTACAGAATCGCGATTTTCACCAGTGGGATAATGGGAGTGATTAATGATGAAAAGTTAGGAATTGAGGATTAAAACCATAAAATTGTTGAAGAATAAAATTGGACAAGTAAAAAGTGAAAATTCTGAGGAAATAGCACAGGATCGTGATTGTGTGAACACTATAAAACCCTGGAATCTCAGAAAAAACTCATTTGAGTGAGGAAGAGAGGGAGTGAGAGCAAGAACAGGATCGCGATCGTCTGCAACTATAAAGTTTTGGAGATTTCTGGATCAAGCAAGCAAGGTAAGGAGTTCTCAATACATTTTTTTTGTATTTCTTTAACCTTACATGATGATCAAAGCACAAAAAAACACAAAATAGCCAAAAACACGGAATCGTGATGTTCTGATTTTTTTGAGTTTTCTGTGGAAAAAATAATAATATTAAGTAAATTCTGTGAACAGAATCGCGATTCTGTAGTCAAACACAAAATCGCGATTCTCTAAAACAAAGCACAAAATCGCGATTCCTAGAGCACGATTTTCATAAGGGAATCGTGTTTCTAACGATTGTGAGCAATCACAATTGTCTGGGAATAGAATCGTGAAAAACACGATTCTCTCACAGAATCGTGAAAAACACGATTCCCTCATAGAATCGTGGAAAAACACGATTCCCATCACAGAATCGTGGAGAACACGATTCTCTCACAAAATTGTGAAAAACACGATTCCCTCACAGAATCGTGAAAAACACGATTCTCATCACAGAATCGTGGAAAACATGATTCTCTCACAGAATCATGAAAAACACGATTCCCTCACAGAATCGTGAAAAACATGATTCTCATCACAGAATCGTGAAAAACACGATTCCCTAACAGAATCGTGGAAAAACCTGATTCCCATCATAGAATCCTGAAAATCACGATTCTCTCACAGAATCGTGAAAAACACGATTCTCTCACAAAATCGTGAAAAACACGATTCTCTTCACAGAATCGTGAAAAAACACAATTCTCTTCACAGAATCGTGGAAAACACGATTCTTTCCACAAAATCGTGAAATTAATTGAATGATCCTTAGGTCTGGTAATAAATTATACTCACATTCCAAGCAAGAACTGGGAAAGAAGGAAATAGAGCGAGTGGTAGGGGAATTGCAAGAAAAAGATTTAGGGCAAGAAATCAACATGGAAAATTTAAATGAAACAAATGAATCCTCTGAAACTGGGGACTATAGAAACATCCTCAAATACATGTATACAAATAGGTTTGGAACCTATGTATATCAGGATGGAATGCATAAGTTTCTCATTAGATTGAGAAACTTAGAAGTTCCCTTAAACATAACACCAGTAGCACAATTTAAGGATGGTAGATATGAGGATAGGCAGGGATGTGTATACATCTTCTCACAAGACCCAGAAAATTCTAATGACCTAGGGCAATGTGTAGACAAGAGACCTTGGGAACAGAACCTAGGGCAATCAGACTTGCCAAGACCACATGAAATTCACAATAATGGTGAACAACAACAAGGTAGGAGAACACATACTTCCCCAAATCCTTTTGAAAAGGAACCAAAAGGATTTAATGATTTTCCTTTGAGAAGAAGACATCATTGGCAAAATCAGGGCAGAATGCTTAGACCCTATCAAGTAGCCAAATGCATGAAAAATCAATATGAAGGATATTCTGATCCTCATGCTCATGCTGCAGAATTCAGACAACTAATTAGAGCAGAAGAGGTTGAGGATTACAAAGTACAATTTGAGGCATTTGGTCTAACCCTAACAGGACCTGCATTATCTTGGTTCATTCCCTTGAGAAAGGAAATGTATCTAGATATTGAATCCTTCCTAGAAGCCTTTATTGGGGAATTCTCAAAAACTGGAATAACACATAGCACAGCTACATTGATACATAGCTTTAAACAGCAAAAAGATGAAAATGTCAGAGAGGCAGCTAGGAGATTCAAGCAGTACATTGACAGATGTCCCAGAGAAGAAGTACCTTCCATGGCAAGACAAGTATCCCTATTCATAGAAGGATTAAGAAGTGCCCAATTAAGAACCCTGGTGTATTATAGGAGATGCCCTGACCTAGGAGCATGTGTGAAAGAGGCAATAAATTTGGAAGACGATAGAGGACAAGACCTGCTAGCATTTGATCAACCTAGAACAAATGAAGATAAAATTCCACCAGCAAAAGAATTGGCACAAGCCATTGCTAAAGCGTAAGCACCAAAACCAATTTGATAAACACCAAGATAACTACAAATAAAAAATGCTATAATTGTGGATAAAATCATTTGGTACAACAATGTCCATATCAAAAACCACCACATTTGCAAGATAGGAAAACACTCAAATACTGTACACTAGAGAGAAAATGGACAAATCATACCAGAGAAGAATGCTTCTACAATAAACAACCGATTAAGGAGAGAGATTATGCAAGCCAAAGAGAATCTTGATATATTGAGCAACCAAGACCTGTACTTGGGCAACAACCTCCACTACCAACAAATGTGGTACCAGTTAAATACACACCAATAGAGGAGGGAAACTTAAGAATAAGATCACCTTACAAGGAAGATTATCAATGGAATGAAGGATATCAGGAAGAGTGGGAAGGATATGAGTTGAGAGAACCAGAACTACAAGCCCTAGATTTGGGAAATGGGAGAATTGAGATGGATACAACCACATTCATGTATATAACCAATCATTATATGTCCAATCAGAAACCTCAGTTCAAAGGGAGCCAAAAGATAACTTGTTATAGATGTGGGGGAGAACATTTCATTAGAGAGTGTCCACAACCTCCTACATTAAGAATAGAAGGAGCTTATTGCAAGGATTGTGGCAGGGATCATTTAATAAAGGATTTTCCAAAAAATCCTCAAAAACAACAAAACACATCTAATAATATACCATTGAAAACAGTCAACATCATGGAGCAAGAAGAAGTGAGTGACAGTGACCAAGTAAATGTAAATGCTATAACAAGGGCACAAGCTAAACAACAAGAAACAACTAAAGAACAAAATAAAGGTTCAGTTTCAAAGGTGAAGAAAAATAGACAAAAAGGGAAATGGGAAAGGAAAAAAACAATGGGTAAAAGTTTGGAAGAAGAGAATATGGAACAGTCAAACAGTAGTCCTCCTCAAAAGACACAAACCCAGTCAAAGATAAGAAATTCACAGAGTCTAGACACCTTGATAAAAGCATACAAGGGAAGAATTCAAGAGGGACCAAATCCTACAGACCATGTAATGGCTTATCCTATGCCAGATATAGAACATGAAAGGATGGAAAAATGCAAACAAATCATACAAGAAGCACAAAACTGGGGGAATTAGACAATTCTCAAACAACAGTTGGGGAGTCAAAGGCAACAAGAATAAGAGAAACAATTAATCAAGAAGATAACCCACAAATTACATTCCAGGTAAATATAGATAAACAATGTACAATCTTATACCACACCACATTGGAGGAATTGGTAAAACAGAATCCTCACTTACAATACAAAATGGAAAAATGGGAAGCAATACCAAAAAATCTTGATTCACAGCCACAAGAATTGAAGGAATTATGGTACATTCCTATTGATAAGATAGGAGGATATTGTGAAGGAGAAGAAGGGAACTCAACCTTGAGGATACAATTTGGTACAAATCATGCTCAAGCCATATTGGATAGTACGCAACTGGCGGATGGACACATAGAAAAACCTCTAGGAATATGGGAAAAGGTGATTGTGGATATATGTGGAATAGAAATAGAGCATACTTTTGCCATAGTTGAATTTCCACAATCCACTTCATATGAAATTATCCTAGGAAGACCATTCATGAGACAGATGCAAATTGTGCAAGATTGGGGTAATGATTGCCTATATCTTAAGAGCAAAGGGAGAATAACCAGAGTGAATCTAAGAAATGGCCATTATTGTGACATATCCCCCCAAGAATGGTTCAAGATACATCAAAATCAGGATTTAAGTGAAGAATCAGAAATTGAAGATCAAAATGGAACAGAATCATCAATATGGAAGTGCAATGTATTAAGAAACCTTACAAATAGAAAAAGAAGATTCAGAAAAGAAGATTGTGTAGAAGGGAGAAAATTACAAGATGAGAGCTATGTACCACAAAAATTCAAAGATGAAGAATTTGAGCCATATGGTTGGAACCAGATTTTGGCTACTATGGATCTAGCCAGTGATGAGTATGTAGGAGTGGAATTTCAAAATGAAGAAGGATATGATGTTTTTCACATTGGAATACAAATGATAAGGGTATCAAAAACAGAAGAGGACCAGGAAAAAGAAATAATATTGGAAAATGGAAAAGCACAATATTTGGAAAAGGTAAAAGCTACAGATGCAATAAAAGATAAAATCTCAGGTAAACATAGAAAAAATAAACACAAGGGAACAGAAGAAGATCAAGAGGATGGAAAAAATGAGAAAAGGATGAACAAGAATCAACAGTTTGATGTACCATCAAATTTCAAGACTTATGAAGTAGAAGAAAGACTACTTCTAAGAATGAAACCAAAGAGAGAAAAGAAAAAAGGAGAGGCATATGATAATGAGGAACAAACTAAGAAGGTTATGATCACTCAGGAAGAGGGGGAAGAAAGACATATTGTGATAGCTGATGACATGAAAAATCAAGAAGAGGAGGCATTAAGAAATTTGGCCAAAAATTATAGGGATGTGTTTGCTTATAGTTATAAGGATTTGAAAGGAATTGATCCTAAAATCTGTGAGCATAAGATTCCTATTACATCTGATGCAAAGCCAAACAAACAAAGACATTACACATTCAATGATAAATACTCTGCTAAAATAAAGGAAGAAATTGACAAGCTATGCCAATTTCATCTATGAGATTGAGTATACAGAATGGATATCTCCTATAGTTGTAGTACCAAAAAAGAATGGGAAACTTAGGGTATGCATTAACTTGAAAAAGGTGAATGCAGCAACTATAAGGGATAGCTATTGCCTATAACAGACCATCTTCTAGAAAGAGTGGCAGGGAAGGAGGTTTATAGTTTTTTGGATGGTTTTTCAGGATACAATCAGGTACCTATAGCATTGGAAGACCAACATAAAACTGCCTTTTCCACAGAATGGGGAATTTATGCTTTTAGGGTTATGCCCTTTGGGTTAACTAATGCCCCAGCAACTTTTCAAAGATTTATGTGTCATATCTTCAAAGAGTTTTTGAGGAATGTAATGGAAATATATGTGGATGATCTGTGTATTTTTTCATTAAAAAGACAGGATCACTTGAAAGATTTAGAAAATATATTCGGGAAATGCAGAACATAGAGAGTATGTTTAAATCCAGAAAAGTGTGTATTCTTTGTAAGACAAGGAAGAATGTTAGGTCACATAATCTCCAAAAATGGAATTTCAACTGATGAGAAAAAAATAAAGGCCATAGTAGAACTTCCAAGACCAACAAATGTAAAGGAACTTCAAACTTTCATGGGACATTGCGGGTATTATAGAAAATTTGTACACAAGCTTGCTGACATAGCTAAACCTTTATATGCTTTGATCACAAAATTTGAGTGGACCAGAGAGTGTGACCAAGCTTTTGAGACTCTAAAAACTTGTTTGGTTATAGCCCCAATTCTGAAAACAACCCAGTGGGATAAAATTTTTCATGTCCATGTGGATGCTTCAAACTATGCTTTGGGAAGCAAATTAGATTTTCCAGTTGTTTATGCTAGTAGGCAACTAAATTCAGCAGAGAAAAATTACACAACCACTGAGAGGGAAGGGTTGGGGATGATAGAAGGAAGCAAATTAGATTTTCCAGTTGTTTATGCTAGTAGGCAACTAAATTCAGCAGAGAAAAATTACACAACCACTGAGAGGGAAGGGTTGGGGATGATATTTGCTGTGAAAAAATATAGAGATTACCTTTTGGCCAACAAGTTTAAGTTTTTTGTGGATCACCAAGCTTTACTTTATTTAGTAAACAAACCTTGTCACACTGGTAGAATAGTCAGATGGTTTCTTCTACTGATGGAGTTTGAGTTTGAAGTGGTGGTCAGACAAGGAAAAACACATTTGAGAGCAGATCATTTGTCTAGAATCCAGGCTAAAGAACCAAGTTCACCCTTAGATGATGACCTCCCAAATACATATCTATTCAAAGTAGAAAGTGTTCCTGAGTGGGCCATGCCCCTAATACCTTTTGGAAACAACACACATTTAGTATTACAAAGCAGGAACTTTATGTTGCTAGCTGGAAACTTGTATCACCTCAACCATATAGGCATATTGGAATATTGTACTCTAGAAGAGGAGCAACAGGAATATCTGAAAAGAGCTCATTGTTGGAACCCTTGTACTCATGCTTCCAGAGTAGTCACCCTAAGTAATCTCAATAGGATGGGGGTACATTGGCCTAATAAGATTCAAGATGTAACAAAATATATTGCTAACTTCTGGGAATGCCAATCCTTGCAAAACTCAGAACTTATAACTCTATATTGGTTTTAGAAAAATCCAGAATGGAGTGAGAACATCATTGAGGAATTGAAAAGGGAGAAAAAAGGAAAATAAGTAAGAGCTAGTGTAGACTCAAAAAATCTACAAATGATCTCTGAAGAATATCAACTGATAGGAGAACAATTGTATAAGAGAGGGATGGATGGATATTTAAGAATTTGTGTTCATGAAGATAGATATCTGGAAATGTTGGAAATGGCACATTCTGGAGTGGCAAGAGGACATTTTTCAAGTGACAGAACTGCTAAACTCATATTATATTTTGGCTTTTGGTGGCCAACCCTATTTCCTGATGCGAGAACATATGTGAAAAGATGTGACATTTGTGAGAGGGTGAGTCAACAAAATAAAAGAGACAATATGCCATTAGTTCCATTAATTCCAGCTAGAGCATTTAGTAAATGGGGGTTGGATTTCATTGGACCCATACATCCTCCAGCAAGACAATCCCATGTTGAATACATACTAGTAGCTGTAGATTACCTGACAAAATGGGCTGAGGCCAAAGCTACAAAAAGAAATGATGCTCATACTACTGCTAGATTTCTCTATGAAAATATAATCACCAGATTTGGACTTCCAATTGAATTGGTAAGTGATAGGGGGACTCATTTTTTGAACCAAATCATAGAAAACATAACTGAATATTTCATGATTAGTCATAGAAAGTCAGCCCCATATCACCCACAAGCCAATGGGTTAGCAGAAAGTACTAATAAAGTACTTTGTACTCTATTGTCAAAATTAGTAAACACAAACAGGAATGATTGGGATTTACAACTTAATCATGTCCTATGGGCCTATAGAGTGGCATACAAAACTGCATTAGGAACCACAGCATTCAATTTGGTATATGGACAAAATGCAGTTCTGCCCTTAGAATTCCTTATTCCAACACTGAAGGTGGGTAGTCAATACAATTGGACTGGACATGAATTGTCTGAGAGAGTAATAGAATTGGAAAAACTCCAAGCAATCATGAGCATCTATGCAGACAAGAAAAGACAAAAAGCTTATCATGATGTTCATATTAAAGAAAAAGATCTACAAGAAGGAGATCTAGTTCTGGCATATACAATAAAGGAACATCAGAAGAAATTTCAAAAAAAAGGACATGGGCCGTATATTATACATCAGATCAATAACAGTGGATCTATCCAACTAGCTAACATAGATGGAGAAATCATGCCAAACTTCATAAGTGGATGCAGAGTTAAAAGGTATGACTTTCCATTAACTGCTTCTGAATGGAGAAGATTACACCAAACTCAAAATAGGAAAAAAGAAGAGGAAAACATTAGAAAAGAGGCTCAACAGGAGGCAAAGGAAAGGATAAGAAAAACCAAAAACCTTAGAGAAGTCCTTCTGTGTGAAACACCTCTAAAACAAAAAGAACATTTGCCTGTGATAACTATGGATTGTCAAGATGAAAAAATCAGGGTTTTAATAGATTCAGGTGCACAAGTGAATTTGATTAGTTCAGCTTTGTTGAATAAATTTAACCTAAAAAGGACTAAAAGCAAAACCTTTATCAAAACCTTGGAAGGACAAATGATACAAAGCATGTCTTCACCTTCTCTTAAAGTTAAGTTCAATACAGAATATATGAAAATAGATTGTGAAGAATGGCCAGATCACTTGATGACTGAAAATTTGATTTTGGGACAACCATGGTTAAGGCAAGGTAGAGTAATACTGGATTTTGAAAAAATGAAGCTCAAATTAACAGTAAATGACAAAAGGTTTTTAATAGTCTTGTGGAGTACTGAAAAACAGGAAGATCAACAGGAGCTTCATGATTCAGAGCCGGAAGGATTTACTTTCTCATTAAAAGACACACAGACATTATCAATACAATTACTAAAGGATCAAGCTTCATTTAATCAAAACCAGCAACAAATTGAAGAAGCAAAAGAGGGTGAAGAGATAGAAGCAAGGTGGCAGTTAGGGTATAATCAGAAGTATCAGGACATCAAAACAAGAAGGATGTGGAAACAAAGTACACACAAGGCCTGCTCATCAAAACAAATTCCCAGAACAAAATGGATATGGAAGCCAAAAAATTTCAACCACAGCTCATCAAATGAAGACGGGTTATTCCCAGAATAGGGTCAGCAAAGATTAAATATTATTGGGTAAAAAAATCAGAACTGATTCAATGGAAAAGGACATGAGTATCTGAGATGCAGTTAGGATCTTGGATAAGAAAATCAGAGTGTCGCATAGAAGAAATTTTGACATTTTTTGAAAAAAATGACAAATTGTTCTACCTTATCCTTTTTCTGAGAAAAGAAATAGGAGGGGAAGAAAGGAAGTTGAAAGGAATTATTATTATTAAAAAAAAAGAGAGAAATTATTAAAAAAAAGAGAAAAAGAGAAAGAAAAGAAAAAAGAGAAAAAATTATTCATTTTTTCTTTTATAAGTTATAGAGCACAAAGCAAGATATAGGTAGAAGTGTAGCAAGTTTCTATTTTTTTCTTATTATTTTTATTTTTCATATATTTTATTTTTTAATTTAACTCAATTTCTTTCAACTATTTATAGTTTTCAAATCTTTCCTTTCTTTATAAGAAGCTGTGAGAAGGGAAGAGGGCACTAGACATCTTGCCACACAAGTAATGATCACTTAATTGAGTTTTTTGAGGAAGTCAGGATTTAATTGAGATTTTATTTTCATTTTTCTTTCATTTCATTTTAAAACAAATATCATTCTTGATTTCCTGTGACTCATGTGGGTGGAGTTTTTTCTTTTTGTGTGATGCTATATTTTCTCCAGAATGGTGAATCCAAAGGAGCTACCAATTCATGATTTCAAAGCAGAATCAGTCACTTTGTCTAGAGGACATTGGTTCTTGGACAGTGAAGCTATAGTAGAGGAGGTGGACCTGGATTTTGATGAAGATCAAGAAATTCCAGAAGCAGAAAAGGTAGTTAAAGAGCTCAAAGAAACCCTGAGTATCATTGGCCAGCACATATTCACAGTAGGAGTGGGAGGTTACAAGTACACTATGCTGTGTCAGGAGTTTGACAAATTCCAAAGAATTGTAGTAAATCACAAGAGATGGAAAGCAGTAGGGTTACACAAGTTGTTGGATGAGCCCTTATTCTTCATAGACTTTGAAAGAGTGGCACAGGTAATGAACAACTTGTTAGAAGTTGGGAAGGGCAATGAGGCATATTTCTGGTGTAAAGTCAAGGACAAAGAAAATCAGGAGGTGAATATCACTATAAAAGCAGAACATATCAGAGCAGCTCTACAGTTTTACCCAATGGAACTAAATTGGATAACAGCTCTGTCAAGAAAAATAAAGAAACATATACAGGATACACTAAATTCCCTGATTTTAAGGGAAAAGAGAATGAGGAGTATGCCATTAGAATGTTTTTGCAATACTTCTGTTTTCCAAAAGTGCCAAGATACACCATGCCACACAAACCTGTAACACTGATTATGTTCAACAATAAGGACAGAACTAAGCCCTTTGGAGTGATGGATGTAACTCCATATATACATGAGCAATTGAAGGAAGCAGCTAAACACTGGGAGCAGAAGAAGTATATGAATGGAGCTCAATTTTTAACCAGGATTATATATCATGTACTGGGAATGGAGGATCAGTTGAAGTTAGCTCCAGAAGCCCAATATTTCAGAAGTTTAATGTCAGGAATTAAGAGCCCTTCCAGGAAAATGACTATAAGGGAAGTGGAAGCCCAACCCAGCATGAGGGGAGCAGAGAGGAAAAGAAAGGGAATCTCAGAGGAAGTTGTTCCTGTAAAGAAAAGGAGATTGGATCCAAGAAAAGTTGAATTGGAGCAGGTAGAAGCAACTAAGGAAGAGCATGAAGCTGCTCAGAAGCAGGTGCAGTCTTCAAAAGACCTCATCCACCTCAGACAAGCAAAGAGCAGTTGTATACCTACTTGACTCAAGGTAATAATAAAAGGGCAGTATATGAAGCCCAATATCAAAAGATGTTGGAGGACTACTCTTGCAAAGCAACAGATTGGATTCAAGAGGAAGTAGAACACTATGAAGAACTGCATGATCAAATGATGGCAGCTGAGACAAAGGAAGTGTTTGTCAAAAAGGAAGTGGAACTGTTAGCATATTTCAAAGAGCTACAAGGACCTCCTGAAACAAGAACTACAGTTGTAGTAAAGAAGAAGGTTCAGAAGAAACCTGTACAGAAGAAGAAGTTAACTAAGAAAAGTAAAGGAAAATCAGTAGCAGAACCTGTATCAGTGATGGAAACAGAAGAACTGATAGTAAAAGAAAGGAACCAGAAGGAATTTACTGCTGTAGAAGAGTCAAAACTGGAAAAATCAAGAATAGCAGGCTCTTCACAATTCTCTTCAGAATCTGAAAGTGATATTGAAAACTTTTTGTTAAAAAGTTTGAATTTCTCAGTACCTAGTACACCTAATGTGATAACACAGGCCACTGAAAAACATAAAACACCAGAAGACTTGAGAGAGAAGCCCCAAGGAAAGCAAGTCCAAGAAGAAGCAACAAAGCAGGTTAGTCCTCAAGAAGAGAGAAGATTACTAAAAGGAAAAGCAGTGATGATGGAAGAGGAGAGTGAAGTAAGAAAGGAATTCAGTTGTGGGTTAGTGGATTCAGGATTAAAGTCAATATGGACAAAACCTTCACAAAAAATCAATTTCAAAGTGGATGAAGGAAAAGCAGAGATAGCAAAAGGAGTTCAGTTATGTAGTCCAGCCAATAAACAAAGGGATACAGATCAAATCAAGGAAACAGAACAGGAAATAGTGGAAAAGAAGAATGCTCAAGAAATAGAAGAAGGAATTACAGAACAAGAGGTGAACCAAAGCATAGAAGACATCCTGTATGACTTGAATCATAATGAAGAATTCACAACTACAGAAGATCAAAGACAAGAGGAAGGCCTCGATCTCATGGTTATAGATGAGCAAGAAGAAGGACAAAAAGAGCAGATAAGTAATGATCAGATAAACCTTACTGAGGAAACTGATTCAGCCATAATTCAGGAAGAGGAAGTAAAAGTAAAGGAAAGACATCTCTTTGAAGAAGAACAACAAGAAGTGGAGAACAAGAAGGCAGAAGGAACAAAGATAATTAAAGATATATCAGGACATGAGAATAAGGATGATCAGATATTGGAATATGAGGAGGATGTTGCAGACCAAGAAAAGATGGAAGCAGATAAGAGCCATGAAGAACAAAAGACTCAGGTCATAGAGTATGAGGAAGAAGATGAAGAAGAGAATGAGTGTAAAGAAAACAAGCAGATAGAAGTCAAACAAATGGAAATAGAAGTTGGGTTGGAAAGGATACCTAAAAATATAAGATCTGCTTGCAAGATCATTATGAGCAACCTAGAGCAATTCAGACCAGCAAGTAGAAACATGATTATATCAGGTATGGTAGCAGAATCTGAGTTTGGAAAAGGCAGTAGTATCATTAAGGAGCACAAGAAAGAAAAAGAACAATTGGCAGAACAATTGAGGATTGTAAAGGAGAAAAATGAGGAATTAACACATAGGATAATTTCTTTGGAGGAATTAGAGGTACAACAACAAAATAAAATCCAATATCTTGAAGAGAAGTGTGCAAAACAGACAGATCATAGTAGTAAAATGGAGATGGAGCTGCGAAAAATTGAAGGGAGATACAGAACCTTGCAGAATTCATATCAAATTATGGCCAAGGCAAATGAGGAAATAAACAAATTATTAATGGAAGAAGGCCAGTTGAAGGAAGGGAGCAAGACTGTTCAGGTGACACAAGAGAAGGAAGATTTGCACAAGGAAATCATAAGATTGCAAACAAAGCTGAAAGAAGCCAAGGAGTTGGAAAAACAAGCTAGTATACATGTTGCTACCTCAATGAGGGGGTACAATAAGTTACATATGGATATAGAAAAAGAGAGAACTGATTGGCAGATGAGTATAGAAAAGGAAAGGAATGAGTGGAAAGCAGAAAGAGAGATGTGGACCTCCCAAAATAAAAGTTTAATGCTGACATTAGAAGAACTACAGAAAAGATTGGAAAAACCACAAATCGAGAAGGAAGAGCAGGTAGAGACTACACAAACAGGAGAATATGAAGTAGGAGATGATTACAGAACCGAACATGGTGGTGAACAGGAAAACAAAGCACTAGAAGAAGAATACTCAGAGGAATTTGTTCAAAAACTTCTGATAGACAGAGAATCCAGAATGGAATTCATTAGAAAAATGCATGATGAATATGAGGAACGAATTGTTAATTTTGCTTTAAATAAAGGAATAAATCCAGATCAACACCATTGGGTTGCAGATGACCTAGGAATACCCTTGTGCATGATCATGGAAAGTATTAAAAACTATCAGCTGGCAAGGGTAGGATTACCTCCAAACAAGTATTTAGAATATGAAGAAGATATCAATGTGACAAAGGAGCTATTTGAAAAAGCTAATCCCAAATGGAGGAATAGGTGGTTGGATGCTGATAAGGAATGCAGAACAATATGGAAGGAAGAACCTATTCAGCTGAAGATCAATCCAGCATACTGCCCAGTAGCAAGGAGGAGGGAGTGGACAATCTTTTGGGAAAGAAGGACAGATTCCATCCAAATGGTTGAATTTTCCAAAGATAGCAGGACCGAAGGCAGGAACATGGCCTACAAAGAAGTATATGGTGGACACAGCTGAATCTGTCATAGCCAAATACAAAGATGTTAATGACCCAGCATGTATTTTACTAATCAGAGTAATGAGACTCATATTAGCATGTATAGAGACTTTTACAGATACAGATGTTAGAGTTCTCAATTACATTGACTTCAATTCACCGACTGATGCTTTAATCTTTGATCTCAGTGAAACACCTGACAGGATATGTTTGATGGCTTGTTATAGAAGAATAATATTTTTGGGCAGCCATTATCTCCAGATTTTTGAAGATGCATTTGATTATGGGTTTTTTGAAAGGGAATCAGAAATATTTGGAAATTTGTCAGTTGTAACAAAATCTCTACTTACTGCTTATGAAGCTGCATACACAGAGTACCTGAAAAAAGATGTAATTGATAAACCAGAGGCTGTTGTGCAATGGAGAAAAGCATTGTTTGAGATGGTGAATAACTTGAATGTTACAGAAAGAAAAAGCCATGACCTACTGTCACAAGTGTATCAGAGGAAAAAGAAGTGAAGACAGCATTTATGAAATATCAGTAAGAATGTCTTTTGTCAGGAGCCAAAAGGTCTAAGAGGGGAAGAATGTTAGAAGAAGTATTTTTTGAAGTATTCTTGATGGAACATAATTGTAAAATGCCAAAAACTTGTAAAAATATTTATGCAAATGATGTAAAAATAAAGAAGATTCTTCCTTATGAAGAGTAGAATCATATGTATTTTTTCTAGAATTTTTGGAAACTCCTAGATAGCATATTTTTAGATCAGAAGAGGAAAGGACCAAAATTCAAGTGTGAAAAGGGACACTTCAAAATGTATAAAAGACAATTTCCTCTACTATGAGAGGGTTGGTTATTTGTATTACATGCTATCCAAGTAAAGAGAGAGTTTCCTGCAGAAAATCGTGTTTCTTCCTTTTGTGTGATTTCTTTGATTTGTTGAGTCTATTCTATGTGTATCCATGGAATTTGCAAGCTTCTATTGTGTATTTCTGATGAATGTGTATGAAGAGAGTTGATTCCTGATGTATTGAGTGAGAAATTGATGAAGAATGGTGTGTAGATGAAAATCGTCTGATTTCACAGAATCGCGATTGTCTCGTCTGAAGGTTACAGGTATCATTTTTGAATTTTGACTTTAGCCTCTGCAAGATTACTATTGGTGAAGAAGATGATGTAGAGAATTGAAGGAGCAAGACAATGATGGTCACAAGTGTATGTATATTGCTTCCATGTAATGGACAAGTGATTTCAAGTCTTTATATAGACTCTAGGAGTGAATTTTGAATCCAAATGAAGGTCGGAATGGTTGTTGGAGTGAATCAATTCACTTTCCCACAATCTAGGAAAAGTGAAGATCTAGTTTGATCTACTTTTAGGTGATTGATTGCTTGATTGAATGCAATTTCAACCACCAGAGATTCGTGGGATTTGGGCTTTAACTTTATACTTTTACATGTTTAAAGCTCAAGGCTTTTACAATGGTAAATGAACAATAAAAAATCTCTCAAAAAATACAATAAATGAGCATAA
Source organism: Ceratopteris richardii (assembly GCA_020310875.1). Classification (NCBI taxonomy): domain Eukaryota; kingdom Viridiplantae; phylum Streptophyta; class Polypodiopsida; order Polypodiales; family Pteridaceae; genus Ceratopteris; species Ceratopteris richardii. The sequence continues at coordinate 52,186,789 of CM035412.1, read as the reverse complement.
GAAAAAGAACTCTCCAACGGATATTCTTTCGACGCGATAGCCTTTGATCTAGATCAAATCCACCTCAAGCATAGTGTAAGCTTGATGTTCCAACAGCTCCCCCTCAAGCTAAATTATGCTTGAGTCTTCATTCTCTTTATAGGTTGAATACATGCCATAGCTTTGAATCTACAAAGCTTTATTCCATCAAGTGACTTCGTCATCATATCTGCTAATTGCTTTTCAGTTGGAACAAAAGAAATGTCAATCTCCTTTTCCATGAGATTCTCCCTCATGAAGTGTGTTAAAATGCACTTTTACATTATATGCATTTTAAGTTCTTTCGGGTTCTTGGGAGTGGTAGGGGTCTGACAAATCAGAGGCCCTGTAACTTGATTTTCCCAATTAACTTATCTAAACCTCAGTACATTAACATTCAAAACTCTGTTTAATCCGAATTATTGTCAAATCTCTGGTTAGTCTTCTCACAGATTACTGTTCATGCTCAGACTAATACTTTCTCAGTACGTAGCACTGGGGTTATTCATTACCGTAACACAGACTTGTAATCCTTAACGTAATGGACTGTGTTAATCACAAGCTAACAAAGATGAAAAATAGTAATACTCAGACTTCTCGAACATTGCATTACAGTAACTTCCCAGACCACAATCGCCCAGACAGACAGTCTAGCGATATTGCTCGTCCCTTTCGAAGCGTCACCCTAATGCCTTTTTATTAGTTAATAAGTCGATACATCTCTTCACACGACCTTTTGGTTCGTGCGGAATATGAAACCTTTCGGTTCACGCGGGATAGGAAACTATAGGAATTATGAAAAATACAAAATGCCAATCCGGCGGCTCACACTGGCACGCACGGTGGACTTGAACCCGCAATGGAACAAAAGTTAGGGCTCATCTACTATACCCTGTATATACATGGTTCTAGCTAACTTAAAGGTTCTGGAAATCTTCTATTTTAGCGAGTCTAACATCTTTTTTAGAATTTCTGGTTCTACGAGCTGAGCATCAGTTCTAACTGAACTTGCCGCAATTACTTGAGTCATCAATATTTTAGCTTGTGTCTGCAAAAAGGCCTCTTGAAGGTAGAAATCATTTGAGAGTGTTGCATCGCGGCGCAATTTCATCTCATTGATCTGATCATCTACCCTTGAAAGCCTGTCAGCTTGAACACCTAATTGCTTTTCCCTTCTCTCTAGTTCGTTGGCTTGATATTGGATAGTCTGATAATATGCATCTCGTTCCTTTCTTACCCCTTCTATCTCCTTCTGCAATTGATTAGTTGAAATCATCTAAGCTTTAAGAGTAGCATTTGCTTCAAATAAATTGGCATTTGCTCTCTGGAGTTCTTTATTAGTCCGTTTGGCTAAATCCGCCATCTCTTGTCCTTTCTGCACAACTTCATCTAACTATACTCGCGTTTCTTCTAGTAAATTTCCAAGTGCTATACGAGCATCCTCTTTATCCTGTATTAATTGTTTCAACTGTAGAATTTCTGCATCACAAGCACTTAATAAATCATCTTTGGCTCTTAACTCAGCCAACGCAACATCTCTTTGACTGATCAATGAATCCTGTTCGACAAGTCTATCCTGTAGCTGTTGAATCTGTACATACAAAGCATGGTTTTCAACCTTCACTGCATCTACTTCCTCTTGCAATGGAGTAATATCCACTTCTAATACATCTACTTTGTGTTGTAGTTCTTGTCTGAGATTGTCAGTAACTTCCTTCATCTGCATTGGTAGTTTCTGTGACAATTGGATCAACATCCGACCCATGGATGCTAACTCAGTAAACATGGGGACCGGAAGAGAAAGAGGAGGTAGTGGCTGTGATGACGAAGCTGACAAGAGGTGATGGGAAGATGGTGGAGAATAGTTAGGTGAAGAGGATGAAGTAGCAGTTTCTTCATGAACAATTGGTGGAACAGGGTTAATGGGTTGAATAGGTACAATGGGCTCGACCGGAGGCAATGGTGGAGGAGTGAGGATAAGACTGTTGGGCACCAAGATTATTCCGGTAGGTTGCTGCTTAGTCGCTGCAGTGCTGGCGATAATAGATTCCACCACAGTGATTACTTCATCGAGAATGCCCGCAATCATAATTTGCACATCTTCTTGATTCGAGTGTTGAGAATCCGCCCGAGAAGAGGTTTCCTTGGAATCAGCAGTGGACACACTGTGTTCTTGTTGCCGGATGGGAGAAGACTGGGTAGATGAATCAAGGTGAATTGAGGTGGCAGTGTCGTGGAAAATTTCTTCTTCATTTCGTTCTGCTTTATTTCCAGCGGCGGAACCTTGTTCTTGACTTTCAGAGGTGCTTATCCTTCTACGTTTCCGGCGAAGGAGTTGGAAGATATCTTCATCATCATCTTCTTCGTCTTCGAGCACTTGGGCAGATTCCTCGTGATACAAAATTGGAGCTCTTGGCGGGGGTTGCGCGGCTTGAATGGCTGGGAACAGAAAGGTAATGATATGCGGTAAACGTGAACGCGGAAGCTCTCCCTTGTTAACATGCTTAATAACTGTAACGCATTCACGGTGAATGCGCCAAAAATAGAACGAAGCTAAATTAACAGGCTCACGAGAAGCCATGTCAATCATCGAATAAAATGGTCGAGAGATGCCGTAAGTGTGTTTCTGTAAATTAAGAATAGCAATGAGAAATTGCAAGGCAGTACGTTCAGGGTCAGGGCGACACAAAATGGCGTATTCATTCGAGGAGGATCGTGGGAATAATTCTACCATAGTCGCAATAGGAAGGAGAGGACCATTCTCCACGCCTTCTATGGGCAAACGGAATGATGCAGCGAATGATGCTAAGGTGATGACTACGCGAGATGGTAGACAGGTAATTGGCCAACTCTGCTCAGTAGCAGGAGTGGCGGCAATGGCTGCAATAATTTGTGCATAATAAGGATGACACTCCACTGAATGCCAAGGCAATTCAGTGAAGTTCAACAAGCCGCGGAGATGCAATAACTCACTCACGTCATGAGGGAGTCCGTCACGAAAGGTAGCAAAATTAGCTAAAGCTTCCATGATGCGCACTCGAAATCACAAGAACACAAAAACATAGCAAACACAGAAAACACAGAGCACTCAAAGCACACAGACACAATAGCGATTAACAGCGAAAAGAAGAAGATTAAGTAGATACTCAGCAACGGGAGGCGATCGAAAACCCTAATCATCGCGCGGTATTGAGATGATAACCTTCATAATTACGGTGGGCATGCATGAACAGAATCAATAACAGAAGGCGGCGATTAATTATGATTATGTATCAAAATGAGGAACTTACGGTCTTATTCAATTAACACTCAAAAAAATAAAAAGAAAGTAAATAACACGCGCAAAAACAAAGAACACGTCAGCGAGGATCAGGCGCTTGGTGATACGGCCGCAATTTTGAACCATTAATCACTTTAGGAAGGGGAACTCCGGTCAAGGTAGTCAACCAAAAAGTAGCTGGTCCCACTTGCTCACTAATCCGGTAAGGTCCGAACCACCGTAATTTAAATTTTCCAGCAGCACGATTTGATTTAGCATTATAAAAGAGCACAAGTTGTCCCACCGTAAACACAGGAGTCTTGAGGAAACGATCATGAGTCTGGGCTTGCCGCAACTGAACTTCTTGAAGAGTTAGAAAGATTTCCCAACGATGTTCATCCACATTTCTGAGTGTTTCCAACCGAAATGGCAAAGAGTCTTCGGGTAACAGCTTCTGAGTTATGGCCACGCGTAAGCTTGGCACGACAATCTCCATAGGTGCGATTGCTTCCATCCCATAAGCAAACTTGAAAGGAGTTAGTCCGGTTGCAACTTTGTATGTAGTCTGGTATGCCCATAAGACGGTAGTAACTGATCCCATCGTTCTGGTGATTCCACAATCAATTTGCGAAGCATACTTAACAACGTCTTGTTGGTACTTTCATCTAAACCATTAGCACGAGGATAGTACGGGGAACTGAATTTATGCAGGATTTGAAAATTATGCGTTAGTACTTGCATTAATTTGTTAGCAAAATGTGTTCCTTGATCTGTCACAAGTTCCAGAGGTAATCCATAACGCGGAAAAACATCCTTCATTAGGCCCTTTGCCATCGAAACAGTTGTAGCGGACCATAAGGCCCAAGCTTCTGCCCACCTGATAGCGTAATCTGTGCAGGTCAAGATGTAATGATTGTTGCTAAGGGTCGCTGGAGGTGTGATTGGTCCAATAAAATCAAGACCCCACTTCTGGAAAGGTTCCAAAGGTAATACAGGTTGTAGAGGAAAAAAGTGTCTCTGTAATGGCTGTCCAGATCCTTGACAAGTATCACACTATTGCACAAACTAAACTACGTCTTTGTACATAGTAGGCCACCAAAGCCCACTTTGCAGAATCTTCCGATGAGTGAGATCTGTAGCAAAATGTCCACCGGAGGGTATTGAATGTGCCATAGTGATGACTGAATTTGCTTCATGTGGCGGAATGCAGCGAAGCAAGACACCCCTGTGATCCATATAGTATAACTAGCCTACCAACAACCGGAATTTGCAACTATAAACTGCAATCTTTCGTCGCATAGCAGGAGGTGTATGCAAAGAAAGACATCCATCAGTCAGAAAAGTTAACAACGTATCATAATAGGAAGGCGGCAGAGGATGTTTGGGAGATTCATCAGGAGCTGGTTTAGTAGCGTAAATTGCTGGTGTGGTATCATCAACGCCCACCGGAGCTTCGCCGGAATCCAACCGAGAGAGAAAGTCTGCTAAGGCATGGGTTATACCTGGTCGATGAATCACTTCGTAGTCGAACTCTTGTAGCAATAAGACCCAACGAGCCAATCGACCACATAAATGTTGCTGCCGGACCAGATATACCAGTGCAGCATGATCCACATGAAAGGTGAATTTTCGGCCTAGCAAATAATGCCTAAATTTCTTTAAAGAATATACCAATCCAAGATATTCTCGTTCAGTCACAGAATAATTCCTTTCCGTAGGGGCGAGTCGACGACTTGCATAGTAGACAGGCCGAAACCATTTGTCCGTTTGGTGCATTAAAACACTACCAATTGCTATATCCGATGCATCTACAAAGACATGGAAGGGGCGGTCCCAATCAGGAGGTTGCAAAATGGGAGCCTGCGTCAATAATCCTTTTAGACGATCGAATGCAGTTTGGCATTCTAGAGTCCATGCGAACTGTCGTGGAGTACTAGTCATTAGCCGATTTAGTGGTGTTGCTAAATGGGCAAGCCACCGTAGGTGCCTGCCATGCCACCGAATTTGACCCAAGAAGCGCATAACCTCTTTCGGCGTTGTAGGAACGGATGCTTCCAACACAGCTGTGACTTTATCTGGATCAACTTGGATACCTTGTGCCGATATGATATGTCCAAGGAGTTTACCACAAGACACTGCAAAAACAGATTTTGTCGGGTTTAGACAAAGTCGGTATTCACGGCATTTCTCAAAACAGCACCGTAAATGATACAGGTGCGCCACAATCTTGCCGAATAAGGAGAAGTCATCTAAATAGACTTGCATAAAAGTGGTTAGGTAGGGTGAAAAAATTTCCTGCATACAGCGTTGAAATGTGCTGGGAGCATTCTGTAACCCAAACCACATGACCGTACAAGCAAAAACACCCCAGTTTGTAATGAAAGTTGTTTTCGGTATGTCTTGTTCAACCATTCTGACCAAGTTATAACCACTATAGCCGTCCAAAAAGGAGTACATCTCATGCTCGGCCACTCTATCAAGCATTGTGTCAAGAAAGGGGAGAGGAAACGGATCAGGTACCGTGGCCGCATTCAGTTTCCGGTAATCCACACAGATTCGTAGCTGCTTATTTTTCTTAGGAACAATAACGATCGGAGATATCCATTCAACGTGTTCTATTGGTACAATGAATCCCACCTTCAATAACCTATTGATCTCTGCTTTGACCTATGTTGCATAATTGGGATTCATACGGTAACTGGATTGTTTAATTGGTTTCGCTTCCGGCTTAAGCACAACTCGATGTTGATAGATGCACGGATCAAGACCCTTCATATCCCAATAATCCCAGGCAAAAACATCAGAAAACTCTCGCAGGAGTCGGATCAAATCTTCTTGAAAGGCCTTTGACAATCCTGCCTTAATTTTAACCGGACGGGGGTTGTTTTCATCACCCAAATTATAGGTCACTAACTGGTCTTCCGGGACATAAAATTGACGAGGTTTCCCCAAGTCGTCAGTTGATTGTAAAAGTTGATGTAGAGTAGCTCCATCCATAGCAGCATTATCATCTGCATCTGTTTCTCCGGTCACAAGAACAACCGTACAGGCTCTCAGACTCCAGTTATCTGCAACAGCTTGAAGATCTATAGTGCCTAAGGAAATCAAATCTTTATTGTTCTGCAGAAACGCCTCTTCTTCATCATCAAATAAGCCATCCAACATGTGGAGTGGCTCGGCTACATAGGGTCTGGCATGAAGTTCACAGGACTGAATGGCATCCAGTTTGACAATATATTTACGGTGGTTGTCTTTGAAAGTCAATTCCTGCGCTGACCAATTTTGTATAACTTTGGCCTGTTTCAACCATGGTCGACCGAACAGAAGATTATAGTCGAGGCTGGTGTCTGGTAGTTCTAAGACTACGAAAGTCATTTTAAACGTGGTGCCCTGTAAAGTAATGGGGATATTCCTTATGAGTCCCACTGGATGAACTCGGGATTGATCTCCCATTCTGACAAAGAATTAAACGGGCTCGATTTGGGTCCACCCTAACTTCTTGCAGAGAGCTGCAGTTGCTATGTTCACACCGGAACCACCATCGATTAACACTTGCGTAATCTTGTGATTTTTATGCCAGACAATGATTAAAGGGACATAATGACGCACCGTAGAGTCATTTTCCGGTTGTATTGTTGCGGTCACTGGAGTACTGGAAGATTCCGGACTAACTTGTTGTTGAAATTGCTGCCTAACTCCGGGCACCAAGGCGAGTAGTTGCCCCAAAGGGAGCGTAATTGAAACCTTCGAGAGAATATCCCATACCTTGTCTATTGGAATTGCATTCTTCACTGGTTCCAATGATGATTCTCCTGTTACCGGAGTAGAGTCTTGTTGGGAATGATGGATGGATACTCCAAGAGACTGAGTAGGTACTGCTAAACCTGCTTTGTACCAGCCCTCTTTTGCTTTAGAGTTGATAACTAGACATCATTAGCTTTCCAATGACACCATAAAATGTTCTATGTCCTTTGGAAATGATGTGTGCAATGATTGAATCAAAACAAATAACTTTGGAAGTCACAAACTCAAGAAAACCTTCTATTTATGGCTTGACACGTGTTGAGTATTTTGCTCAATATGACCAGCACAATAGGAATTGGAAAACTTCCTTTTAGGGGTATCTAAATAGCTTGGTAAGCTACCTATTCCAAGTGGAATGATGTAAAATGATAAACTATGCTAAGAGAAATCAATTTAGCAAGTTAAGCTATATCCCCGACTTTTTAGGACTATAGCAGAATGACCAGAGTTCACCTCGACGCAGATTTCTCCAAAATGGCTGAATAGAATGTCTTCAAACTTTAACAGCATGTAGATTTTCAAACTGAATCCAACAAGCTTTGAATCACTGAATTTGGTGAAGACTTGACCAAGATATGCCCTTGACAAGTTGACAGACTTTTGAGTAGACTAACAGAGATCTCAAAGATGGATAATATGAATGTATGTATTAACGAACATTTGTATACAACTCCATTTGCATGAACATCAATGCCAAATCGTATAGAGAGGTGTGGGCTTGAGTATAGACCTCACACACACTCAAAAATCAGTAATGCTAGGCTCGGGAGTGCTCTCTCTTCCCTGCGACTTTTCATGACCATTTTTATAAGTGATGGGTAAAAGTTTGAATTCAAATTCAAACTTTTGGCTCCCTATGATCAAGCTCCTAAATGCTTGGAGATATTCTTTCAATCAAACAGCTACTTTTATCCACGAATCCTTTTGGTAGGTGGTTACAAAAGATTCCAAGTCAATCTGACTTTTACAATGAGGTAAAGTGGTAATTATCCACTAGCATATGTTCCTATGCTTCTTCATGTATGTATAAACTTCAATGCATCCTTTGAGCCAAATGTGTAGGCTTGCAATTTACAACAACAGCTCCCCCTCAAGCCAAACATTTTGGCTTAAGTCTTCATCTTCAATCTTCAAGTATATCTTGCAATCCAATCATGGATTTGAACCTACAAAGTTTGGTTCCATCCAAAGCTTTAGTCAGCAAATCTGCACATTGCATGTTGGTGGATACATAGGTAAGTTGAATGTCCTTGCTTATCAATTTCTCTCTCACATAATGGTAATGGACCTCTATGTTTTTGGTCCTAGCATGGTAAATAGGATTAGCTGCAAGGTGAAGAGAACTTGTATTATCTCCAAAGATAATTGGTGACCTAGTATACAATCCCAATTCTGTATACAAAAGCTTAATCCAATTTGCTTCTTGTGTGGCATTAGCTAGTCCTCTATACTCTGCCTCTGTGGAAGACAAAGCAACAGTAGGTTGCTTCTTTAAAGACCATGAAATTGGTTTGTCACCTACAAAAGAAATATATCTAGAAGTGCTCCTCCTATCATCCTTGCATCCTGCCCAATCTGCATCTGAATAAATTTTGATATCAATATCTGAAGTGTAAGGAAAATACAAACCATGGTTTTGTGTGCCCTTGAGATACTTCAAGATTCTCTTGGTAGCCTCTAAGTGAGGTATCCTTGGCTTGTGCATAAACTGACTTAGCACACTAACTCCATATGCAATGTCTATCCTTGTTAAGATAGCATAGTTCAAGCTACCCACCATACTTTGATAACCTGTAATGTCCTTGACTTCATCACCTTCATGGGCACTTAGCTTTAGGTTTACCTCCATTGGAGTGCTTGCTACTTTGGCATCCTGCAATTGAAACTTCTTCAACATGTCCTGTATATACTTTTGCTGAGTGATGTATATCCCTGAATTAGTGTAGACTAATTCAAGTCCCAAGGAATATTTCAATAGACCAAGATCATTGATCTTGAACTCCTTCATTATTTGACTTTTGATATATCTGATTCCATTGACATCATTACCTGTAATGATGATGTCATCAACATAAACACAAAGGTATATTACCTCTGAATTACTTTTCTTAATGAACAGAGAAGTATATGCCTTGCTCATGACAAATCCTTGGTCTTGGAGGTATGTAGTTAACCTGTAATTCCATGCCCTAGGTGCCTGCTTCAATCCATATAAAGCCTTTTTTAATTTGCAAACATATGTTACCTTCTTGGGGTCCTCATAGCCAGGAGGTTGTGACATATATACCTCCTCTGAAATCCATCCATTCAAGAAAGCATTCTTGACATCCAATTGGTACATATTCCAATTTTTTGATGCAGCCACACTTACCAACACTCTGATGGTTGGCATCTTGGCCACAGGTGAGAATGTCTCCTCATAGTCAATGCCTTGGTTTTGTGTGAAACCCTTGGCTATCAATCTGGCTTTGTACCTATTGATTGTGCCATCAGAATTCCTTTTAAGCTTATAGATCCATCTAGACCCTATTACCTTCATTGAGTCCTTCTTAGGTACTAACTCCCATGTGTCACTTTCTTTAAGTGCATCAATCTCCTCATCCATAGCTTCTTTCCATTCTGATTTGGTTATTGCTTCTTCATATGATCCTGGTTCTTCATTTGACAAATCTTTGGCAAGATAAACAGAATGTTTAGTAACAAGAGATGTATCATATCCATATCTGATAGGTTTCTTGCTTTCTCTTTGTGATCTTCTAAATGGTTGAGTTGAAGATTCAGGTATGTCTTCAAGCTTCTTCATCTTCATTTTGCCCTTGGACTTCCATGCTTTGAATTCTTCAAGATTGATAGTGTCTTCATCATCTGAAATTGAGGCTTCATTCTGAGTAGGTTCCTCCTTTGTAAGACTTGGAAATTCCTCTTCCAAATCATAGGGTAACTCGACCTTCCTGCATTCATTCTCATACCAAGAATCATTTTCATCAAAGACAACATCTCTGCTTACCATAAACCCCTTATTGACATTATTATAAAACCTCTAACCTTTTTGATTTAAATCATACCCAATAAAGATGCATTTTTCAGCCTTTGGGTCTCGCTTACCTCTTATCTGAGAAGGAATGTGTACATATGCTACACATCCAAATATTTTGCAATTGTCAAGTGAGGGTCTCTTACCATGCCATGCTTCATAGGGTTTCATGCCATCAAGAGACTTAGATGGTAACCTGTTTATGAGGTAAGTGGCAGTAGAAACACTCTCTGCCCATAGATAGTTAGGTAACTTTTTCTCATTAAGCATAGATCTAGCTGTCTCAACAATTAATCTATTTCTTCTCTCAGCTACCCCATTCTGTTCAGGAGAATACCTTGTGGTTATCTCTCTTTTGATGCCTCTGTCATGCAAGAAGTCTTCAAATTCATTGGAGAAGTACTCACCTCCTCCACTTGACCTTAGCCTCTTCAAATTCTTTCCTATCTAATTTTCAACTAATGACAGATATTTTTTAAAACAATTAAATACCTCATCTTTGTGCTTCATGAAGTATAATACAATCCATCTACTATAATCATCAATGAAAGACACATAGTACCTTGATCCTGAGACTGAGGGATCTTTGCTTGGTCCCCATACATCTGTGTGTACAAGCTCTAGGTAATCTTCATGCATGTATCCTTTCTTTGAGAAGGGTAACCTGTGAGACTTCCCAAATTGACAAGCACCACACTTATAAATCATATGTTGCTTGGATACATTAGGTATCCCAAGCCACATTGGTCCCTGCACATTTGTTTCAAAGTTCTTTCTCTTATGTGCCCTAACCTTTTATGCCAAATCTCAAGCTCTGAAAGTGTTTGATCTTTATAACTGTATAGTGCAATATTCTTTGTATCTTCCAACTCAAAAGTGAAAAGTCTACCTGATTTTTCTCCTTTAGCAATCCTCTTGAACCCATGTCTTGGATCCTCCACATATGCTCCATATTGGTTGAATCTAACCTACAAACCTTTCTCCACAATCTGACCAACACTCATCAAATTTTTGGCAATGGTTGGTACATAGAGTATCCTGCTCAACAAATTCTGATTTCCATCACAAGTCTTAACATTTCCAACTTTAACTACAGAGTGCTTTGTGTCATCACCTGTTTGGACTTGATGCTTACCTTTTGGTTCCTCAAGATCAGAGAGTAATGCTACATTGCCAGCCACATGATTTGAACATCCTGAGTCAATGTAGAATAGGTGGTCATCATTTGTACCTGACTTTGAAGTCATGTTCATGATCAGAAGAGAGTCATCTTGCTCCTCTGTGTAGTTGTTGTAATCCTTCCTGGATTTGAATCCTCCTTGGTAGTTGCCATTGTAATTATTGTTGTAGTTATTGTTGTAATTATTGTTGTAGCCTTGGTGATGGTTGAATCTACCTCTTGACTATGAGTAGCCACCTCTTTGATATCCTCTTCCTCTCTGATTCTTGTAATTCCTGAAACACTCATCTGTAGTATGATTTGATAAACCACAGATGTTGCATGGTGAGGAGTTATAAGATCTCTCCCTACCTGGCTTACCTCCTCTGCCCCTTCCTCTTGAAGATCTACCTCTCCCTGCATAGTTGGCTTGAGAGGTTGATCCTTCATCTTCCACCTTCTTGCTCTTGCCTTTATCTTTAGACTTCTTATCAGTGTATAGGGTAGAAGAGTTATTACCTTTGGATGTGTCTCCATTTTTGTTGCTTTGCTTCATGAGTAAACAATTGTCCCATGAGAGTTATAAGATCTGGAGTGTGCATATCCATGTAGAGATCCATGGCAATGGTGAAGCTTTCCAATTTTTCATCAGCCTTGATCCCATTGATCACTTGCCTTACAATCTGTTCTTCTTGAATCTCTTCTCCTATGCTTGCTAACTAATCTGCTACATCTTTAATCTTGGTCACAAATTCTGAAACAGCTTGCTTAGGTTGCTTCCTTAGTGTTGTGAATTCAATCCACAACTGATTTTTCCTAGCCCTTGTGTTGGAGGAAAAATATGATGACAAGGTTTCCCAAGTCTCTTGGGATGTCTTACAATTTCTAATATGTGGTAAAAGAAAATCAGATATAGAGCTGAGTAAATAAGACCTTGCCAATGCATCCTTAGCACACCATGTGTTGAGCTTTTCATGTTCTTCCTTGGTTGGTAATCCTCTTGCTTTGAATGAGGGCAATTCCTCATCTCCTGAGATGTAGCCATAGAGACTCCTTCCTTGTAAGTAGGTCTTCATCCTTAGAGACCATGCTTGATAGTTATTCCTGTCCAATTTATCAATAAATGAAGGAAAACCATCTCCCATTTTACCTTAGTTTGCTCTGATACCACTGTTGGGAATGATGGATGGATACTCCAAGAGACTGAGTAGGTACTGCTAAACCTGCTTTGTACCAGGCCTCTTTTGCTTCAGAGTTGATAACTAGACATCCTTAGCTTTCCAATGACACCATAAAATGTTCTATGTCCTTTGGAAATGATGTGTGCAATGATTGAATCAAAACAAATAACTTTGGAAGTCACAAACTCAAGAAAACCTTCTATTTATGGCTTGACACCTGCTGAGTATTTTGCTCAATATGACCAGCATAGAAGGAATTGGAAAAATTCCTTTTAGGGGTATATAATTAGCTTAGTAAGCTACCTATTCCAAGTAGAATGATGTAAAATGATAAACTATGCTAAGAGAAATCAATTTAGCAAGTTAAGCTATATCCCCGACTTTTTAGGACTGTTGCAAAAAATGACCAGAGTTCACCTCGACGCAGATTTCTCCAAAATGGCTGAATAGAATGTCTTCAAACTTTGACAGCATGTAGATTACTTCAAGCTGAATCCAACAAGCTTTGAATCACTGAACTTGGTGAAGACTTGACCGAGATATGCCCTTGACAAGTTGAGAGACTTTTGAGTAGACTAACAGAGATCTCAAAGATGGATAATATGAATATATGTATTAATGAACATTTGTATACAACTCCATTTGCATGAACATCAATGACAAATTGTATAGAGAGGTGTGGGCTTGAGTATAGACCTCACACACACTCAAAAATCAGTAATGCTAGGCTCGGGAGTGCTCTCTCTTCCCCACGACTTTTCATGACCATTTTTATAAGTGATGGGTAAAAGTTTGAATTCAAATTCAAACTTTTGGCTCCCTATGATCAAGCTCCTAAATGCTTGGAGATATTCTTTCAATCAAACAACTACTTTTATCCACGAATCCTTTTGGTAGGTGGTTACAAAAGATTCCAAGTCAATCTGACTTTTACAATGAGGTAAAGTGGTAATTATCCACTAGCATATGTTCCTATGCTTCTTCATGTATGTATAAACTTCAATGCATCCTTTGAGCCAAATGTGTAGGCTTGCAATTTACACCAACAAGTCTTGTTCATGTGCTTTCCCATTTGGCAGTGGAACCTGTGTCACCGGAATTGGATTGGGGAACACGGTAGGCTCTTTGGCGGTCCATTGGCTGGCTTTGGTATACATTCAATGCTGTTCACGGATGCCCGGTTCAAACACCTCAGCTGCGGGTTGCAACTGCTTACCGGATCTTGTCTGAACCACTGTTGCTTGTGATTCCACTAGGGAGATATAGACCATGTTGGTCATCGGGTTTTGACGGTCTTTCTTTCGTTGGTCATATTCGGCTGCATCCTTGCAGAATCTCCGGATGTGGCCAAGCTCATTACAAAAATGACATCGGGGTGGAGGCAGAGAAGTATTTTCCGATGATGTACTTGCCTGCCAGTGATTTGTATTAAAGTTGGTATTTTGTTGTCCTCCGTAATTCCTGTAACCTTGCGACTGATAGTTTCGCATCTGCGGTGGCACGTAGTGAGTTGCTGGCTGTCCTGGTTCCTGTATAATGGCATTTACAGCTGCTCGTCCCTACACTTTGGCATTATATGCACAATTTTCGGTTAAGTGTCCGGTGGTATTGCAGATGGTGCAGTACGTCTGATTAAGGGAACAGGTAGCACAAGTGTGCCCAGGGTTTTTGCACTTAGTACAATACATCTGTTTAGCCTGATCATCTATACCATGCTTACTGGCCTTCAGCCATTCCAAGTCTTTGGTGAATCCCCCAACCTTATGCTCTAGTTGCAGGGCCATCGCAACAACAGCATCTAGTGTCATAGCTCCCACACAGCGGATGATCATGATTTTCCTTAGCTGTGGGGTCAAACCATTAATGAACCATTGGGTTATCACATCATCCGGCAGGTTGGCATGCGCCGAAGGTAGTTGTCTTAAATGAGTTCTAAATAATGTGGCATATTCTTGAACAGTCTGATGCAGCTTCAGTCGATTGTTCTGCACATAGTCGAAGATTTTGGTAGGGTTTTTCTTCAATCGAAACCATTGTAAAAATGCATCCCTTACCGCCTCATAGGTAACAAAATGATTGAAATCATACTCTGTTAACCATCTCGCTGATTCATTGACTAATGTAGACTGGAATACGATGGCCTTGTATGCCGGATCGGGTGGATGGTTTAGCACGGCATAACTTATCTCAAAAGTACGCACATGGGCATCAGGGTCGTCACTTGGAAATCCTGCGAACTTTGTGTAAGTTACCCCTGTTGGAACTGGTCACAGTGGAAGGGGCTGTTGGTGTTGCTGCTGCTGTTGTTGCTGCTGCTGTTGTTGCTGCTGCTGTTGTTGTTGTTGACCACTCATGGTGCTAGTAGTGGTACCGTTGCTGTCTCCTGAGTTCTGAGGAGGTGTTTTCGGTCCTTCGAAATTTGTATGGTCAGACTGCTCACCTTTCGGCTTGAAAATAGCATTCAATCTCTTATGGATTTCCAAATCGAAGAGCCTATCCTCAACTTGGATATCCCAGGTAGGAAAATTTTCCCCAAACAGTGGTGTCCAAAATGAAGATTCACCAGGGAGTATCACACGGTCACCGAAAAACTGTAAATTCTCTACAACGGGGACCGAACTGTCATCGGAATTTGTCAAACTTTCCCCAAAACAGGGTATTCTTTCACCAGCAATGATCTCTCTGGGTAACACCACTTTATCCTCGGAAAATTTTGAATCCTGACCAGACGGTGTCGGGTCAACTATGCACTGTGTCTCTGTACACTCGGAAGTTACTGTACCTTCTGTAGACTGCACTGAAATTACACAAGAATCTACCGAAATTTCCTCCTGTATTACCAGAATTCTACCGGAATCGCTACTAACAGACTCTGTTCCTTCAACAATTGGACTTAACCGGTCTATGCTTCTACTGACTGGGGGTGTTCCTAACAAATTTGGTACTGTCCACGGATGCTGGTCTCTCCTATACTTCGGATACGACTCGTCGGACCGAGTAACCGGCATATATCACGTCTGCACTACTTACGTACTACTTCCACCTTACTATTGATTCACAATCTATGGCCACTTTCCCACAGACGGCACCAGTGTTAAAATGCACTTTTACATTACAGGCATTTTAAGTTCTTTCGGGTTCTTGGGAGTGGTAGGGGTCTGATAAATCAAAGGCCCTGTAACTTGATTTTCCCAATTAACTTATCTAAACCTCAGTACATTAACATTCAAAACTCCGTTTAATCAGAATTACTGTCAAATCTCTGGTTAGTCTTCTCACAGATTACTGTTCATGCTTAGACTAATACTTTCTCAGTACGTAGCACTGGGGTTATTCATTACCGTAACACAGACTTGTAATCCTTAACGTAATGGACTGTGTTAATCACAAGCTAATGCAATTAAACAAAGATGAAAAACAGTAATACTCAGACTTCTCGAACATTGCATTACAGTAACTTCCCAGACCGCAATCGCCCAAATAGACAGTCTGGCGATGCTGCTCGTCCCTTTCGGAGCATCACCGTAATGCCTTTTTATTAGTTAATAAGTCGATACATGTCTTCACACGACCTTTCGGTTCATGCGGAATATGAAACCTTTCGGTTCACGTGGGATAGGAAACTATACGAATTATGAAAAATACAAAATGCCAATCCGGCGGCTCACAAGTGGTTATGGAATTCTATGTGCTTGGTTCTCTCATGGAAAATAGGATTTGCCGCTAGATGCATGGAACTTACATTATCTCCAAATATGTGAGGTTTGGAACTCACAAGTCCGAAATCTCTATACAATGCTTTTAACCATATTGCCTCTTGAGTTGCTATGGTCAAGCCTTTGTACTCTGCTTCAGTTGAGGATAAAGCAACTATTGGTTGCTTCTTAGAACTCCATGACATTAGCTTCGAACCTGCAAATACTAAGTAACCAGATGTACTTTTTCGATCATCCTGAGCTCCTGCCCAATCTGCATCTGAGTAGATTTTGATATCCAAATCTGAAGAGTAAGAATAGAATATACCTTCGTTGATTGTACCTTTGAGATACTTAAGTACTCTCTTAGCCGCATCCATGTGTGGTCTTCTCGATGAGTGCATGAACTGACTAAGCACTCCCACACTATATGAGATGCCTGCCCTTGTATGAGTAGCATATATCAAGCTACCTACCAAGCTTTGATACTCTTTAATGTCTTCAATTTTCTCACCTTCATAAACACTTAGTTTATGATTCATCTCCAAAGGTGTACCTGCAGGCTTAGTGTTCTCCATTTTCAACTTCAGAAGAAAATCCTGAATGTATCTTCTTTGAGTCAAATACATTCCTTCATCTATGTATATCACCTGCATACCTAGGAAATATGTGAGCTCACCTAGGTCAGTGTTTTTGAACTCCTCTTGCATGTGCCTTTTGATCCTTTGAATGCCATTTAGATCATCACCTATCACAGTAATATCATCTACATATACACATAGATAGATAACCTCATTGTGATCCCTTTTGATGAATAGAGAAGGATCTGAATTGCTAGCTTTGAATCCTTGATCTTGAAGATATGTAACCAACCTGTAATTCCAAGCTCTTGGAGCTTGTTTCAATCCATACAATGCTTTCTTAAGTATGCAAACATAAGATGGATGATTAGGGTTTTCAAAACTTGGTGGTTGTGACATGTATACCTCTTCACTTATCCAACCATTTAAGAATGCATTTTTCACATCAAGTTGGAGGAGTCTCCAATTCCATGCAGCAGTTACACTTATCAATGTCCTGATTGTAGTCATCTTTGCAACTGGTAAGAATGTTTCCTCATAGTCTATACCATGAGTTTGTGGGCATCCTTTCGCAAATAATCTTGCCTTGTACCTACAAATTGATCCATCTGAGTTTCTTTTAACCTTATATACCCATCGACAACCAATTACCTTTTGATTCGGTGATATTGGAACCAAATCCCAAGTGTCCATCTCCTTCAATGCATCTATCTCTTCGTTCATGGCCTTTTCCCAATTAGGGCTTCCCTTTGCCTCTTCATAGGTTGAGGGTTCCTCTGAAATAGAGTCTTTTGCCAAGTATATTGAATGCTTCGTAACAAATGTGGAATCATATCCATACCTTTCTGGTTGTTTCTTCTCTCTTCTAGGTGCTTGTTTGGAGCATTCTCCAACCTCTTGCATCTTTGTTTTGCCTCTTGACTTCCATAGCTTGTAATCCTTTTCTCTTTCATCTTGGTCATCATGTGTATCACTTCTTGGATCCTGGACCTGTGTATCATGCTTGCTTCCTAATTGATGACAGTCAGAATCAAGATCATATGGTAGTGTTAACTTTTGTTTGTCTTCATCATACCAAGACTTGTGTTCTTCAAACACAACATCTCTACTTGGAGTGAATTACTTGGTTGAAGGATTGAAGAACCTGTAACCCATCTGAGTTGAATCATATCCAATAAACACTGCCTTTTTTTCTCTTTCATCTAGCTTACCTCTTATTTGTGATGGTACATGAACATAAGCTAAACAACCAAAAACCTTGCAATGTCCAAGACTAGGTTTTCTTCCATGCCATGCTTCATAAGGAGTCATACCTTGAAGTGATTTGGATGGTAGTCTATTGACAAGGTACACAACATTTGAAATAGCTTCTACCCATAGATAATGTGGCAACTTCTTCTCTTCAAGCATTGTTCGGGCTGATCCAACCAATGTCTTGTTTCTCCTCTCTACAATTCCATTTAGTTGAGGAGAGTACCTAGTAGTTACTTCCCTTTTGATACCTTTTTCATGCAAGAACTCATCAAAATTTTTGGAGAAGTATTCTCCCCTTCCATCAGATGTGAGCTTCTTTAGTGATCTACCTGTATGATTCTCCACATGTGCAAGATACTTCTTGAAGCAATCAAACACGTCATTCTTACTCTTGATAAAGTATAGAACAGTCCATCTACTATGGTCATCAATAAATGAGACATAATACCTTGATCCTGCCAATGAAGGTTCTTGACTTGGTCCCCATACATCTGTATGTACTAACTCCAATACGTTGTTGTGGATGTAGCCTTTGTGGTTGAATGGTTGTCTTTGTGCCTTCCCCATCTGACATGCATCACGCATGTTCATCATGTGTTGCTTTGATATGTTCGGCAGTCCTACAACACTTTGATCCCTGCATATATCCTTCAAGGTTCTTTCATTCCCCTGAGCAAGTCTCTTATGCCACACTTCAAGCTCACTTAGGGTTTGAGACCCAAAGTTGAATAGAGCTATGTTCTTGGTTTCTCCTACTTCAAAAGTAAAGAGCCTACCATGCTTCTCACCATGGGCTATCTTTTTGAAGCCTTCACATGGATCTTCCACAAATGCTCCATGTTGGGTGAACTTAACTTGCAAGCCTTTTTCAACTATTTGGCCTACACTTATTAGGTTTTTAGTGATAGTGGGTACATAGAGAACCTTACTCAGAATGTTTGTCTTGCCATTGGAAGCTTTGACATTACCAATCTTCTCCACATTGTGCTTTGTGTCATCCCCTGTTTGCACTTCATGTCTATGCTTTGGAGTTTCCAAGTCAGATAGAAGAGCAATGTTGCCTGCAATATGATTCAAATATCCTGAATCTATGTAGAACAAATGATCATCTTCTTTACCTTCTTTATGGCTTAGATTCATAAGAAGCAATGGGTCTTGATGTGGTTGATCTTCTGAATAATTGTTGTAGTCCCTTCTATTATAGCTTCTATTGTTATTGTTGAAGTTGTGTCCACCTCTGCCTCTATTGCTACCATATCCACCTCTTCCACTTCCTTTCTAGGTCTTCCCATTGAACCAGCAATTTTGAGTGGTGTGGTTGGTCTTATCAAATATGGCACAAGGTTGAACATTCTGACCTTTGTCTTTGTCTTGCTTTGGTCCTTTCTTCTTCCCTTTCCACTTGCTCTTGCTTGCTAAGTTGGCTTGGGAGGTCTCTTCTTCATCTTCTTCCTTCTTATTGCCTTTCTGCTTCTTATCCTTCTTATCTGCATATATAGCACTAGTTGAATTACCATGATAAGAGTTACCTTCCTTTATGCTATTGTTGGCTTCTTGATTGAAGATTTGTCCAAGAAAGATGTTGAAGTCTGGAGTTTGCACATCCATGATGAGATCATAAGCCGTCGTGAAGGATTGCCATTGCCTATCACTTCGAATGTCGTTGAGAATTTACCTCATGATGACCTCTTCTTCAATCAGCTCTCTAATGGATGCTAACTGATCCGCAACCTCCTTGACCTTGGTAACAAACTCTGTGATGGTTTGTTTAGGTGTCTTCTTCATTTGGTTGAGCTCATTCCAAAGATGATTCTTTCTTGCTTTGGTACTAGCAGAAAAGAAAGTCTCGAGGGCATCCCAAGTCTCTTGAGATGTCTTGCATCCTCTAATATGTGGTAATAGAAAGTTAGAGATAGAGTTTAGTATGTACGACCTTGCTTGAGCATCCCTTGCACACCAAAGTGTGAGCTTATCTGTCTCCTCTTGTCTTGGTCCTCCTTTGGATCTTGGAATAGGCATAGCTTCATCACCTGCTACAATTCCATAAAGATTTCTACCTTGCGAATAGGCCTCCATTCTGATTTTCCAAGCCACATAGTTGTGTCAATCAAGCTTCTTGATCATTGAGGGAAAGCCATCACCCATCTTGATCTAGCTCTGATACCACTAAAAGAACTTGGAGAAGCTTGTAGAAGGTAGAAAAATGTGTTTCGAAGCGATGATGTTTGGTCTAGACAACCGGCACAAGACCAGCCCTTGAGCTTATGGAGACTCAAATAGACCTTATAAGCATGTGACAAGTGCAAAGAAACACACTATGTACTTTGGAGCATCAAGGAGAATGAGTCAATACAAAACAGACAGGTTCACAGGTCGACTCGCTCAAAAAACTTACTATCTATGGAAGAGACAATGAACTTCAAATACCCATAGCAACCAGCGTGATTACAATTAGAAAAAATCCTTTCATGGGAGTGATAAACATAGGGTTGAGTGAATAGAATGCACAAAATTATAAGGAAAAAGCAAACTATGCTATAGGAATGAATGAGACATTCACCGGTGGTACTTCCTATTTTTCAGGAATATATAGAGATTGAACCCGAGATAGAAAAACTTAGTTTTCTCTCCATCTACTGAATAAAATGCTATGAACATTTATAGGCATAAACCAAACACTAATATCTTTCCAATGAGCCATCTTGCACTGAATTTGCAGCTCTGGAGAGAGAGCAGCAGCCTCTGCAAGATTACTGTTGGTGAAGAAGATGATGCAAAGAATTGAAGGAGTAAGACAATGATGGTCACAAGTGTATGTATATTTCTTCCAAGTAATGGACAAGTGATTTCAAGTCTTTATATAGACTCCATAAGTGTTCCACAACTTCTACAAGTGAATTTTGAATTTAAATGAAGGTTGGATGGAATCAATTCACTTTCCTACAATCTAAGAAAACTGAATATCTAGTTTGATCTACTTTTCGGTGATTGATTGCTTGATTGAATGCAACTTCAACCACCACAAATTCATGGGATTTGGGCTTTGTCTTTATACCTTTACATTTGTAAAGCTCAAGGATTTTACAATGGTAAATGAACCATCAAAAATCTCTCAAAAAATACAATAAATGAGCATAAGAAAAAGAACTCTCCGATGGATATTCTTTTGACGTGATAGCCTTTGATGTAGATCAAATCCACCTCAAGCATAGTCTAAGCTTGATGTTCCAACAATGAAGAGTGTTAATCTCCAAAATAAAAAGTTATCCTTGATGTTAGAGCACCTCTATATCAAGAACAACTCAAAACCTTAACTAATTTTGGAGGACTAGTGTCAGATTATCAATCTTTGAACTAACTATGAAGAAAGTCAGTACACAGAAAAGTCTGTTGCACATAACTCATTCATTGAATAATCAAATGTGTAAAATTTCTAATGCAACTTTGTATAAGGTGTCATCTAATGATTGCACACCTTCTCCAAGCTAAAATGTCTCAAAAGGTTCAATAACTCTTGGATTTACTCCAAACAATTCACCTATGTCTAAAACTGTACTTCTCTACAGTCGACTTTGACACCTGTAACTTCTAATACATAATTCTCTCAAATTAGAACCCGTTCATTCAAATGCTTTTAGCCATAGGTAGCTTACCTTCCAACTTAAAGAATGAGTGCTTGGTTGCTCAAAACTTTAAACTCTAGAAGGAGAACTAACCAAAACATTATCATCAAATTCGCACATACTATAGTCTTCTCTTCTTCACATTTACACATGTAAAAGTTCCTACTCTCAATTCTCTCGGCCTGGTTACAATTAGGATCTGAAAATTTGTATAGAGGTCACTAAACTATAGATGTAGACTTCTACAAAAGTATTTCACAAGATGATAAACATAGAAGGAGCTCTTAGCAAAATATGGGGCACAACTTTTCTTCTATTCAGGAAAACTTTACATCTGTTTAATGAGAGATATTCTCTTCACTTCTAAAGTTTCTAATGACTCTTACAACTTGTCATTTTTCATCTATCATACATGCCCCGAATTTCTAATTTTATATATAGGTATTTTGTACAAGCGTGTGACCATTACAAAAGTATAAGCATGTTTAATGTACATGTATATACAAGCCTTCATTCTCTGACTATGCACTAACTTCAATCTTCATGTATTGATATTTGCTTCATCGTTTTACCTCAAACCTTTGTCCAAAACATCAATTGATGGTTGTCATGCACCAACATTGAGAAAATGAATGCTTATCCAAAGCTATGCCGTTGATGCATGTAAGTTATCTTCTCATGAATGAAACTTAATGACTAGGAACTTGAAAATATGAGCGCTTTTCTCATTCTCGTGGCTTGAAAAGTGGCTGTCGGTAATGGATGACAATTAATGCCCCCATGCAACTATTATGGTGGATCATTATGCTAAATTTGATAATAGTTGCATATATCCATGGGGAATTCGTGCAGCAATATGTTTTGAATGCATGTAGTGTATTTTCTCATCAATTTAATTCAATTTGATAGGTATATAATGATTGGGAGTCTCAATAACTTCTGAGAATGTTTCTCTCACTATTCTTGCTTCAAAGTGGGGTAATGATTAATATAAAGTGTGTGAAAAAGAAATAAAGTAATTGTGTGTGGGTGAGTATGCATGTGCAAGAGAGTGGGTGTGAAAGGAGGAAAGGTAGAAGAAGAGTGGGGAAGAAAAAGTGAGGAAGGAAATGAGGAAGAAAGAGAGTAGAAAAAGGGAATAAAAGGAAAGTGAAAGAGAGTGGGAAAGAAAGAAAGAGAGAAGAAGAGTTTAAGTGTGTAAGAGAGTGAGAAAGAGTGATAGATAGATAAAAAGAGAGAAAGAGAGTAAGTGTGTGCATGAGTGTGTGTTTGAGTATATGTGAATGTGTGTGTGAGTGTGTATGTGAGTAAGAGAAAGTGTGGGAAAAGGTGAGGAAGAGCATGAAAGAGTGTGGGAGAGGGAGTAAGTGTGGGTGTGTGAGAGTAGGGAAGAGGGAGTGTGTGTATGTGTGTGAGTGGAAGAGAGCTAGTGGAAAAGCAAAAAGGTGAGAGTGGGTGTGTAAGAAAGAGTAAGAGGAGAAAGTGAGTAAGGGAGACAAGGAGAGAGGGAGAGGAGTTTGAGAGAGAGAGAGAGTGAAAGAGGGTGTGTGTGTGCTGAAGAGAGTGTGTGTGTGTAAAGAGAGAAAGGAAGGGGCAGCCATAAGGAGGGGATTCAACTGGGATCTAACAATGTGAGTAGGAGAGGGCATTGCTACTACTAAGAAGAGTTGGGCGATTGCAAGGGCAGCAACTGAATTGTGTGATGGTGTTGACATTCCATTCCAATATTCACAGGTCCGAATTGGCTAGATGTGTCTACGCTCATACACTTAGACAGAGCATTAGGAGGAGAGGGTAGAGAAAAAGGGGGAGGGGGGGGGAACCACTCAGGTAGTTGGCCGATGTGGTGGATAATCATGTGAAAGTTAATATCAATGTGTATTCACATGATAAACTTGTCTAGCATTATGGCGCTTATATCAGCATGTAAGTTATTTTCTCATGAATGAAACTCAATGACTTGGAACTTGAAAATTTGAGATCTTTTCTCATTCTCTTGGCTTGAAAAATGGTTGTCAATAAGGGATGACAATTGTTGATATATTTAGGTAGTGATGTGTTTGAACACTCTAGGACCGTCAAGGCAATTTTTTCCCTCTTTAGGAGGTTTTTTCCCCCGGCTTGTATATATGCCTATTGCCCTAATGGGCTACTTATCTTTGTACATTCTCTAGTAATACATTCAGTATAGTGTGTTGTGCTCCAAGCTTCTTCTTCTTCCCTGTGTTGTTTGCATTCTTCCACAGACGTCTAACTCCAACAATTGGTATCAGAGCAGGTCGTCCCTTCATCTAGGGCACCGTCAACACTCCTCTGGTTGCAGTCTCAGAATCGCACGAATTTTGGTGAGTATACTCAACGTGTTTTTGAGATCAAAACAGCTTCGCTATGTGGTGCCGAAATCGCGATCTAAGCTCGTTTCAGCCTCTGAATGCACTATCGCAATGCTTCCGAAGGCTATTTCATCTTTTTGTGCCAAAGGTATATTACTGTTTGAGTTCGCCAGTATAAGCATCTCAAATTTTGCTACAGGTCTAGCGGAATTCATTTGGGCTGTTTTGTTCAACTTTTTGAGATACAATCAATTTTTGCATCAAGGTATTTTAGTCACCAGCCATGGCTAAAAGAAGCGATGTATTCCGTATGTTGGCTGTTGAGGATAAGTTGGATGGTACCAACTACCCATTATGGGCTTATATGATGTGACATGTGTTGGTTGCAAAAGGACTGTGGAACATTGTGCAGGGTGTCGAAAAATGTCCTATCACACCTACAACTTTTACAGTTGCAGGTATTGAAGCTAATGCAGAAGGCGTCGAAGATGATGATATTCTGCATATTCTTGTTCGTGTTGCGGTTTCTACTGCACCTACTACAAAGTAGATTCGCTCCGATGGTAGAGATGGCCAGGCACATGCGTTGATAGCTTTGTCTATCAAACGTGCCATTATTCCTCACATTCGCTCTTGTAGAACAGCTAAGGATGCTTGGGATACACTTACCACATTGTATCAAGCTAGAAATCAGGATCGTGTTGCTTACCTCCAAAAATAGTTGGAGAGTGAGCACATGAATCAAGGTGATTCTATGGATAGCTTCCTAACCAAGATCAAAGACTTGAAGGAACAATTGATTTCTACTGATGAGGTTATACTAGATAGCTCACTTGTGTCGACCGTTCTGAATGGTCTTCCTCATTCATATCAGAGTTTTGCTTCTACTCTTCGGTTGATGATGAAAGGCAATCCAAATGCCTTATCATTTGAGGAGTTAGTCTCTGTTCTGTTGCAGGAAGATCAGTCCAGGCAAAACAGGTCCATTATGTGAGTTGTAGATCAAGCTTTCCTAGCTAGTCAAAAGGGCAAAGGAAAATGGAGCTCTTCAGCTAGTAAGCAAAAATCTGCTAATTCTGCATATTTGAAGAAGGAAGGTAAAGATGAGAAGAAATCAGAAAAGCAAAAATTGTTTTGTAAGTACTGTAAAGGGAATGATCATAACATAAAGAACTGTCCAAAACTGGCTCCTAAAGAGGCAAATATGAAAGAGGCTGGAATGGTTGTTGCAGAGGCCTCTAGACCAAAAACAGAGTCGGCTAATCTTGTGCACGAAGAAGAATGGGCGTTTACTACTGTCTGCAGTTTTGAGCCATCTTCTCATGATCAATGCATGTCTGCAGTAGACTTAGATGTTTGGTATTTTGACATCGGGGAAACCAAACATATTACCTCACAGCACACTTTCTTCTCTTCACTCGAGCCTGCCCCTACAGGGAATACTGTTACATGCGCCAACAACTCCTCTTATCCTGTTATGGGAGTTGATAAGATCATTTTGAGTACTGCTGATGGTAGTTCTTTCACTTTGTCAGATGCTTTATTTGTGCTAGGGATCAAGAAGAACCTGTTATCAGTTTTTGCATTAGCCAAGATTGGCTTGGTTGTGAAATTTGTTGATCACAGGTGTAGAGTTCATGATCTGTCAAATGGCAATGTGATTATTGGTTCTAGCATTTTATGATGGGATGTATAAGCTCATAGACTATGAAAGATCTGTAAATGATTTGGCATGTGCAGTAAATGATTCTCAGGCTATGTCAGATGCAAAGCTTTGGCATGCACGCTTTGGTCATTTGAATTTTGCTAGTTTGCTACGCATGCAAAAATCTGAAATGGTGTCCTCTTTGCTCAAACTTGAGCCACCTGGAAAACATGTTTGTGAAGGCTGTATTTTAGGCAAAATGCAGCATTCATCCTTTCTAAAAGATGGTTCAGTTTGGGCTACTCAGAAATTGCAGCTTGTACATAGTGATGTCTATGGTCCTATGCAAACACCTTCTTTTGGGAATTATCTTTACTTTGTGACTTTCATCGATGATTTTTCCAGGCATGCATGGGTATATCCATTGAAGGCAAAGTCCGAAGTGTCCATGTGCTTCAAACAGTTCTTGGTTTTGGCTGAAAATCTGTCAGCATGTAAAATGGGCACCCTCCATTCTGATCGAGGGGGCGAATATATGTCTTCTGATTTTAATACATTTCTTGCTAAACATGGGATAAAACACCAGTGTACAATGCTATATACACCTCAACAAAATGGAGTTGCTGAACGAAAGAACATGTCGCTCATGGAGATGGCAAGGTGTATGGTCAAGAGTCAGGCTTTACCACATAGTTTCTGGCTTGAGGATATCATGTGTGCAACATATGTATTGAACAGATGTCCCACTAAAGTGCTGCAGTCTATCACTCCATATTAGGCTTGGCATGAGTGCAAGCCATCTGTTGCTCATTTGCATGTTTTTGGTTGTTTGGCATATGCATTAGTGCCTGAACAACATCGCAGAAAATTGGATGATAAAGTAGTAAAATGTGCAGCATATGTATTGAACAAGTGTCCCACTAAAGCGCTGCAGTCTGTCACTCCATATGAGGCTTGGCATGAACGCAAGCCATCTGTTGCTCATTTGTGTGTTTTTGGTTGTTTGGCATATGCATTAGTGCCTAAACAACATCGCAGAAAATTGGATGATAAAGCAGTAAAATGTATTTTTGTTGGGTACAGTTCTAAAAGTAAAGGCTATCGTATGTATCATCCACAGACTAAACGCATTCTGGTTAGCCGTGATGTTGTCTTTGTGGAAGATGCTATTCAGCCATTGCTTTCATGTACTAAGGAGACATCTGTTAGCTCCAAAGACATGTATGATACTTTGCTGCCTCTTTTTACAGGTGGACAGTCTAGTGCTGGTCCTAATGAGGCAACTTCTCAACCTTTGCAAGTTTCATGTGATGATGTAGATAATTCCATTTCGGATGTAGATGTACATGATGCACTTATTGATGAGAGAGCTAATATTGAGCAAGCAAGAACTATGCCAAAATGGTTGGTGCAGACCTTGTGTGACAGCAAATTAGATGCACCTCTGTCATATCGTACTCGATCAGGATCTCATAGTGCCTCTTTTGCATTAGATTTCTATGTTATGGCTTCATCTAGTCTTTGTGATGAGAATGAGCTTGTTTCATTTGATGAAGCACAAAATTTAGGAAATTGGATGGCTGTTATGCAATTTGAATATGATGCAATAATGAAGAATGGTACTTGGTCTTTATGTGACTTGCCTCTTGGCAAGAAGGCCATTGGCACTAAGTGGGTATACAAGCGGAAGCATAAACCTAATCGTACAGTTGACAGGTATAAGGTTAGGCTTGTTGCAAAGGGTTATGCGCAGAAAAGAGGCATTGATTTTGATGAGACTTTTGCACTTTCATGTCGTATGACTACTGTTCAGAGCATTTGTGCACTTGCATCCCATCATGGTTGGAATGTACATCAGTTGGACATTAAAACTACATTTCTGAATGGTGACTTGCATGAAGAAGTGTATTTTTTTCAGCCTCGTGGCTTTGTGCAAAAAGGGCATGAAAACTAGGTGTGCAGGTTAAAGAAGGCATTATATGGTTTAAAGCAAGCACCACGTGCTTGGTATGAGAAGATACGTGCCTATCTAATTGCACATGGTTTTGAGAAGAGTCCAATTGAAAGCACCTTATATTTTAAGCTTGCTAATGATGTGCTTCTGATCATTGTTGTCTATGTTGATGACATGTTGCTCATTGGTCCTATTGAGAAGCATATTGCTGATTTTAAGGCTAATTTGCATGCCTGATTTGAGATGTCTAATTTCGGGCATTTGCATCACTATTTGGGCATTCAGTTTATGCAAGTTGATGGTGGAATGGCTTTGTGTCAAGCAAAATATATTGACACATTATTGTAGCATTTTGGCCTTGAAGACTATAAGCCTATTACCACTAATGCCTAATTTACTTACGCATGGCCAAATATTCAGTTTTTGTCTCATAGATGAGCACGTTTATGCATTGCCAAGGTGTCAAGCATTGGCACGCAGTTAAGCGCATCTTTTGCTACTTGAGTGGTACTCGGCTACTTGGGTTGTTTTATCCGAAGGGGGGATCACGACCGCCAAATTTGCATGCTTTTTTTGACGCAGACTAGGCTGGTTGCTATGACACTCGTGTTTCCACTAGGAGCTTTTGCTTCATGCTTGGTAGCTCATGTATATCTTGGTTGAGCAAGAAGCAGCCTACCATGGCCACTTCCAATTGTGAGGCTACGTATAGGGCAGCTTTCACAGCTACTATTGAGTGTGTGTGGCTCAGATGCCTTATGGCTAATTTGGGTGTTGGTTAGTCTTCTACCACCACCATCTTCACTGACAGTCAGAACGCATTGGCAGTTGAGAGGAACCCTGTGTTCCATGCTCGCACTAAGCACATTGAGGTGCATTATCATTATGTCAGGGAGAGGTTCTCTGCTGGGGAGATCAGCTTGGCATATGTGCCCATGCAGGAGAACATTGCAGACCTTTGCACGAAGGCTCTACCTAGGGAGAAGTTTGAAGCTTTCCACAAAGCTTTGGGCTTACTTCCTTTTGTGGAGTAATTTCCACATTGCTTGGCACTTCCTTATACATGAGTGCTAGCTACTTGTTCACCGCATCACTCCTAGGGGGGATTTGTTGATATATTTAGGTAGTGATGTGTGTGATAGGACCACCGGGGCACTTTTTTCCCTCTTTAGGAGGATTTTTTCCCCCGGCCTGTAGATATGCCTATTGCCCTAATGGGCTACTTATCTTTGTACATTCTCTAGTAATACATTCAGTATTGTGTGTTGTGCTCAAAGCTTCTTCTTCTTCCTTGTGTTGTTCACGTGCTTCCGCAGACGTCTAACTCCAACAACAATTAATGCCCCCATGCAACTAGTATGGTGGATCATTATGCTAAAGTTGATAATACTTGCATATTTCCATGGGGAAGTTGTGTAGCAATATGTTGTGAATGCATGTAGTGTATTTTCTCATCAATTTAATTCAATTTGAGAGGTATATAATGATTGGGAGTTTCAATAATTTTTGAGACTGTTTAAGTGTGTGAAAAAGAAATTGAGTAAATGTGTGTGGATGGGTGTGCATGTATAAGAGAGTGGGTGTGAAAGGAGGAAAGGTTGAAAAAAAGTGGGGAAGAGAAAGTGAGGGAGGAAATTAGGAAGAATGAGAGTAGAAAAAGGGAATAAAGGGAAAGATAAAGAGAGTGGGAAAGAAAAAAAGAGAGAAGAAGAGTGGAAGTGTGTAACAGAGTGAGAAAGAGTGAGAGATTGATAAAGAGAGTGAAAGAGAGTAAGCATGTGCATGAGTGTGTGTTTGAGTATATGTGAATGTGTATGTGATTGTGTAGGTGAGTAAGAAAGTGTGGAAAGAGGTGAGGAAGAGGGTGAAGGAGTGTGGTAGAGTGAGTAAGTTTGGGTGTGTGAGAGTAGGGAAGAGGGAGTGTGTGTGTGTGTGTGTGTGAGTGGAAGAGATTTGGTGGAAAAGTGAAACGGTGAGAGTGGGTGTATAAGAAAGATTAATAGGAGAAAGTGACTAAGAGAGACAAGGAGAGAGCGAGAGGACTGTGAGAGATGGTCAAAGAGGGTGTGTGTGATGAAGAGAGTGTGTGTGTAAAGTGAGAAAGGAAGGGAAAGAGAAAAAGAGGGAAGGTGGGAAAAGAGAAAGAAAGGGAAAAGGAAAGTGGAGTAAGAGTGTAGGTATGAATGATGTGTGTGGAAGGAAGTGAGTGAGAGTGGAAGAGAATGAGTGTGTGTGAGTGTGTATCACTCATTTGTGGACTTGGGTTTTTCCTTATGTACTGATATTTATATACTACAGTAGTTGTATTCTTGTTTTTAGGTCATTCTTCTACATTCCTATTTATGTAATAGAAGAAGAAGAATATTTTTCCTTGCCTCAATCTGAGTGTGTGCTTCTCTTTGATTGTGAGTGTGTGTGTGTGTGTGAACTCTCTTCCTTATCTCCTTCCTCGTGACATGGTATCAAAGCTAATGTGGATATAGAGAGCTCATGGAGAAGGCCAAAAGTGAAGAGTACATGAGAAGGCATGGAGAAAGCACGGCGTATCACTTTTTCATTTCTCTGACATGTATAGTGGTCATGCCGGTATATGTCATGGACACTTCATTGAGCTTTATTAGATTTATCTACCGAGAGTGATGGCACATTTGTTTCTTGCCAGCTCACTCATTCCAGGACATTAGGTTTTTCCTTATGTACTGATCTTCATATATTGCAATAGTGGTATTCTTGTTTTTAGGTCATTCTTGTACATTCCTTTTTATGTAATAGAAGAAGAAGAAGAAGATTATCTTCCTTACCTCAATCTAAGTGTGTGCTTCTCTTTGATTGTGAGTGTGTGTGTGTGTGTGTGTTTAATCTCTCTTCCTTATCTCCTTCATTGTGACAATTGATACATTCGAATACGATTTGTGGACTTAGAGTAATACATTCAAATACTATTTGTGGAATTAGAGTAAAAAAATTTGACATATTTCAAGACGTTTGGGCAAAACATAAGCATATATATGCACTTTCTCCTAGGCATAGGACCTCATCGTTTTGGTGATCCAACTAGAGATTGGAAACATGAGCCACATCGGGCACAATTGTGGCTTGAGAGTAAGATAAACTTGGCAAGTTATGAGAAATATAGTAGAGATAGCTAGATATAGTTGCAATTATTTGCACATTTTCCTCAGGTCAAGACCTTATCCACTTCATGGTTCACATTCTTATGTGTATCTAAATACACTTCTTCATTAGACCTAGGTGCATCTTCATTCCTCCTTGATGATCCAACTTTGGATTGACTTGCTTGCATGTGATCTTCATCTCTATTTACTTGCACATTGATTTACCTCTCTCACTTCTTCTTACCTTTCTTCAAATGCTTCAATGTTGTGACTTTGTTTTACATACCAACTTTTATGTTCATCCAATGTCACATCTCTATAAATAAGAAATTGTTTGGTTAAAGGATTCCATAACCTATATAACCCATCTGATTTTCATCATACCCAATGAACACATATTTTTCATCCTTTGGTTCAAGCTTATGTCTGAGTTGTGATGGTACATAAGCATAGACAATTGATCCAAACACTTTAGAATGATCTAGTTTTGGTTTCTTACCCCACCAAGCTTCATAAGGGGTCATTCCATTTACAGATATACAGGGTAACCTCTTCACAAGGTATGTAGTTGTATTACTACTTTGAGTAGCCACTCCTCTTCCAGTTCAGCTTTTTTGGATTTGATTCTCTTTTGATTGATTCTCTTTTGATCTCCACTACTTGCTGAAGTAAATGCTTCTATTTTTCATTTTTGTATTTTCCTTCCATTTGAAGAAAATCCTTTTTGCAAAAATATATATGACCTTACTTCTTTATTTTTAACACCTTTCCTCGTACACTTGGTCTAGTGGAGGTTGTGGCTATCTCTGGGAACTAGTTTGCTACATGTTTCCATAGTTCAGGTTTGATCTTCAACAACTCATCCAGAGTTAAATGGCATTGAATCTTCATGTTTCTAATAGCTTCTATGTTCCTAGGAAGAACTAAGTTCTCTCCCCTTACTCGAATAGTGGGGGCTCTCACTTGAACTGAACAGTCTTCCCAAGGGCCCCTAAAGTGAGGTAAACCTTGCAAAGAGTTAGAGTCAAAACTAGTGTGCTCACTTGGCCAATCATCCGCTTGATCTCCATAGATTGATGGGATATCTGCAGAGAAATGTTCCCTTGAGTCATCAATCTCGAGTATGGGTGGCCGAGATTCATGTTCCTATTTCCATCTTTCTTCTTGAATTTCTTTCAAGATGGCGTGTGAATCCATATAACCCATTTGATGATTTTCTAAATCTCACCTAGCAGGTTCAATTAGAGTGGTCTTAAAGGGTTTTATTGAGCTAGTTTGTGTGCTAGAGCTGAATTTTGCAGGGTTAGATATGACTTGCCTTAGTTTCTCTAAGAGTTCTTGAAAGTGTAGCTCAGGCCTGGCCATAATTTCCCAATTGAGGTATTGTGAGGCTTCAAACATTGCCTAGGCTAATTCACTATTTTCATGCATAGTTTGAGTTCGATTTTGAAGTAATAGTGAAAAAGGGGAACACACATGTGAGAGCAGACCACCTTTCTAGGCTAACACACGGAGAGCCACCAAGTGGAGTTCCCGACGATCTACCAGATGCTTACTTGTTCAATCTAGAAGTTTGCCCAAAGTGGGCAGAGAAATTGATCCCTATACTCACCCATGGCCCTCAACACTCAATCAATAGGAATAGCAAGAAAGAAATTCTTCAATCGAGGAACTTACACATTGTGTCAGGTAGTGTATACTACAAGGAACCCAACGGAGTGTTACTCAGATGTGTTGATGAGGATGAACAAACCCAACTAATTGAGCAAGCACATGTGAACAAATGGAGAACACACCAAGGGACTCATGGAACAATCCGAGAACTGAAAAGATTAGGAGTGTATTGGCCTGACATGCCCAAGAATGTTCACGACCACGTAAGTAATTGTGCAGAATGCCGAGAGATGGTTCTCGAAGATCATATGTCTCTATCTTTTTCGACCATAGCACCCAATTGGAGTACAACATTAGTGAAATTCTTAAAAACTCAAGAACATGAGCTAGGAACTAGTTTAGCAAGAAAGCGATCCTTAGAGGAAATGAGCAAGGACTACATTCTCATGGGAAGACAATTGTTTAGGCGAGGTAAAGACAACCAACTCAGATTATGTGTGCATGAAGGAGAATATTTACCCATATTAGAGATGGCACATGCAAGTGCTGCAAGAGGTCATTTTTTGGCTGAAAGAACTGTTAAAATGATTCTCTTTGCGGGCTTGTGGTGGCCAACTCTACATATGGATGCTGAAACGTATGTACGAAGTTGTGAGACTTGTCAGAGAACTAAATACCCAATTCGGAGAGATGACATGCCATTAAGACCCATGATATGCGCGAGAGCCTTCACAAAATGGGGTATTGACTTCATAGGACCTATCAATCCACCTGCCAAAGGATCACATGCGGAGTACATCATAGTAGCCACTGACTACTTGACTAAATGGGTAGAAGCAAAAGCCACTAGAAAAAATGATGCTCTTACTACCGCAAAATTTCTCTTTGAGCATATCTTCACCCGCTTTGGCTTGCCCATTGAGATTGTTAGCGATCGGGGAACGCACTTCCTCAATGAGGTAATCGAGTCATTAATGAACGAGTTTTTAGTGATTCATAAAAAATCAGCACCATATCATCCCCAAGCCAATGGACAAGCTGAGAGCTCCAACAAAGTACTATGCACGGTATTGACTAAACTCGTCAATAATGGAAGGTCTGATTGGGACAAACAATTGCATCATGCAATTTGGGCATTCCGAGTTGCATATAAAACGGCCATTGGAACTACACCTTTCAATTTAGTGTATGGGCAAAATGCAATTTTGCCAATTGACTTCTTAGTGCCAACATTGAAAGTGGCCCAGCAATATGAATGGAACGGTCATGAATTATCCCAACAACTAGATCAAATAGAGAAATTACATGAGACCAGATTGCAAGCAGTAGCAGGCATTTATGCTGCTAAACGGAGACAAAAGGCATATTATGATGCACATATAAAAGACAAGGGACTTAAAGAAGGAGACTTAGTCCTAGTGTACACCTTGAAACAACATGCCAAGAAGTTACAAAAACGCGGATACGGACCTTTGATCATAAATCGAATCTCTACTGGTGGTGTAGTCAATCTCGCCACGCTAGACGGAGACATTCTTCCCAACTACATCAGTGGATGTAGAGTGAGACGATTCATGGAACCCTTGACTGATCATACATTTGTATTTATGTAGATGAAATTAAGGAGGTAAAGAGATTACTTGAGAAAGAGTTCAAGATCAGTGACCTAGGAAAGTTGTCATACTTTCTTGGAATGGAAGTCACTTATACAGATCATGGCATATATGTATCACAAGAAAGGTATCTTCTGAATCTATTGAAGAAGTTTGATATGGAAAATTGCAGAGAAACTTCAACTCCACTTGAAGTTAATCACAAGCTCAGTAAATATGATGGTGCGGAATACAAAGATATGAGGAAATATCAATCTCTTCTGGGTAGTTTGATTTATGCTACACTAACAAGACCTAAATCTTAGTTATGCAGTGGGAGTTTTGTCACAATTCATGAATTGTCCAAAGGACCCACATTGGATTGCAGGTCAAAGAGTTCTCAGATATATCAAAGGAACTATAAAGGAAGGATTATATTATCCTTTTACATCAGATTTGAAGTTGAGAGCATATAGTGACTCAGACTGGGCAGGTAATCAAGATGACAGAAGATCAACTCATGGTTACATGATATATATTGGTGATAAGCTTGTAAGTTGGTGTTCAAAGAAACAACATACAGTAGCATTATCATCAACTGAAGCTGAGTACAAAGGACTTGTGGAAGCAGCTAAGGAGGTCATATGGATGCAGACATTGTTCAAAAGCTTGGGCATTGATCAAGGCATACCTACAATACTTGGAGATAATATGAGTTTACTTTATTTTGCAGCAAATCCAATATTTCATGCAAGAACAAAACATATAGAGATACATTATCATTTCTTGAGAGAAAAGGTAATGGAGAAAGAAATTGAAGTGGAGTACATTTCTACAAAAGATCAGATAGCAGACATAATGACAAAGAGCTTGGATGGTGTGAAGACCAACAGATTCAAAAGCATGGCAGGAGTAAAAGAAAGAAGATGATATGAAGAAACAGAGAATGTCAATTAGTGATTGAGGGGGAGCTGTTGGAGAAACACTCACTAATTGGACATATATTTGAAGGTCAAATCTTTAGAAGAAAATCAGATGCCTATGTGAAGGGAAAAATTCACAAGTGTTTTATATTTGTAAAGTTAGTTCACTTTAGTTCTAGAATTTTTTTAAAATCACGAGAATGAGAAAAACTATATAAGTTAGTTTGTATCAACTGACGCGTAGAGAGAAGAAGTATAAGAGAGTGATAGAATGTGAGAAGGAGTTTATTTTGTATGACTGAATGTAGTCAGGCTTATGTGAGTGAGGAAGCACCCGTAAAACTTCTGAGTTTTTTATAGTTATGAGAAGAACTAAGTAAAGTTCTATGTATGAGACTCTCTCCATCATCTCCATGATTACGTACTGTGTGATGAGTTCAAAAGATCAAGTTTTCCAAGCAACTCGATGCCTGGCATTGAATCTCTGCTGATAAGTCATATTCTCATTTATCTATTTCATTCAGTGTTGAAGTGTTTGCAAATCATGACTTTGTTGGAGCAACTTGATGCCTCGCATCGAATTCCAGAGGATAAGTGATGTTCTAAGTATACATGAAATCATCTATTGTTTTGGCATCTGAAAGGTCAAGGTTTTATGTGGGAAGTCGATGCCTAGCATCAAATCCCTACTGAAAAGTGGCTAAAACACCCCAAGTTGATGACCGGCATCGAATTTTCGTTGCAAGTCAATGCTAGGCATCGAATTCCATTTTTAGACAGGCGCTTTTTACTATAACAAGAAGATTTTCCAATTTTGGTAGATATACATAGTCATCTTGTGAAGGCCATAACTTGAGTTCTCCATTTCTCGCAAATAATAGCTTGTTGAAAGCTCTACTCTTCTACTTTCATAGACCAAAAAATCTTTACAGAAATAATATTTGTGCTAAGAGAAACTAGCAAAATACTGAAGGTATGTCATTTTAGTGATTCGAAATTTCTGAAGAAGTAAAGTTCTTGGTTATGGCTATCACTTCTCAAAGTTTGGAGTTGCAATGAGTTAATGGTGACCATAGAGCTTGTATAGTGTCACATTAATTCATTTCTTGTGATGTTTCACACATCAACACAACTGACATCAAACTGCATGATAACTGAGGTACATGGCATATATTATGCATAGTAAATTTTGAAGGATCAATGAACTGCACAACCACATCTCCAATCCCCACAACATCACATCATTAAGAGTCACCAAGTCTCATGGTACCAAGAGACTTTGCTGCATAATTAGAGAACCATTCTCTATCTGGTGTCACATGGAAAGAAGCACCAAAATCTAGGAGCCATGTGTGGGAAAGAGAATCAGCCATAAGTGCCTCAGTTGGCACAATACTATCAAGTGTCAACACATCAGCATCATCAGAAATAGCATTAATTTCTTCAATCTTCATAGTCGAAGTAGATAGTGTAGGTAACTGTTTAACATGCCCATCAACGTTCTGTCCTTTACCTTTATCATTCTTTAATGCATAACAGTCTTTCTTCATATGTGCTTTCTTATGACAATAATGGCATTCAATATCCCTCTTCCTTGATTTACTTCTACTCTTATTCTGTTGACCATTCTTTTCCTTGTTCTTTCTCTTGCCACGTTCCTAATTCTTTCCTTGGTAAGAATCACGAACATTATATGCATCTCCACTTTGAGTGCCAACCATAGATTTTCTACGAATATCCTCACTCAAGAGTTCTCCACATATGTCATCATAGAGGAGTTTACCACCAGGTGCACTATTGCTAATAGCTGTGCAAAATGTATCCCATGATGATGGCAAGGTGCATAGCAGCAATACTGTTTTCATTTAATTGTCCATATCCATTTTTTGAGCTTGTAACTAGGAGAATATAGCATCAAACTCATTTAGATTGGTAGCAACACTATCTGTTTCCTTCATGCAAAGGTCATATATTTTTCTCATCAGATACACTTTATTTGATGTCGTCTCTTTTTCATATGTATTGCATAACTTCTTCCAAAGCTCCTCTGCACTTTCAGAGTCTAATACTATAAAGTAAACATTATCTACCAGGTGCAAGTGAATGGTAGACTTGGCCATTTCATCTAACTCATCCCAATCATCTTCATCCATGTCTGCAAGCTTCTTTGAAATCCCATTTACTAGCTTCCATTGCCTCATTTGAACTAGCACATCTTTAATCTGATTCTTCCATAGAGCAAAGTTTGTGCCATCAAATTTTCGGATCTCAAAATGGTCTTTGCCCTGCAAGTTATAGCTTCTCCTTGGAACACTGGCACTAGACCCTGATCCACCAGATGTGCTTGAGACCTCTGGTGCCATGATGGTAGAGAACTGAATAGAATGATAATGGAGCTAGAAGAGTCCAAACACCAATGAATAAGTGTATCAAAGAGTAAATCAACCATTGTATAGTTGACTAAACCAAAAATCTCGAAACAGTTTGCCAGAATATCCTCTTCAAAATGAGCATATGACCAATGTCAAAATATCATAAAACTACAAATACTGACATGTTTAGTTGCATAGTGAATCACTGACTCCACTACATATAATCAATTACCCAATAGAAGTTAACTAGGCTTATCAAGCACCTATGAAAAACTATCATACATCTCGTATGGCGAGGTTGGGTAAGTCTTCCACATGCATCACCGAAGAGACCCCGACATTTGGGTGTCTCCTAGTTAAGAAAACCTCACCATGACCCTCTTTTTCAAACGTAAAGGCTTTATGCAAAAACGTAACCGCTATAGCGTACATGGTGTGTATGTGCTCAATATATGCAATAAAATGACACTGATGTTTTAGGCTCAAAAAACCTGCATAAATTTGCAGCACCTGCTCCCAAGTGTGGCTGAAAACCTTTCGAGAAACCTGTAGTTTTACAAGTGTGGCTGAAAACACAGCCCCAAAGGTTGATATTTATTGTCTGAGAAGTACAAAGACCACTCTTCTTGATGTTCTTCAACCTGTGTGAAGAGAACTATGTGCAAAAATACTCCAAAATGGCTCCAAAAGACACCCGAAAATGCTTCAAAAATAGGCTTTGAAAGCAAAGAATGAAGCTTTGAGGGACCAAAACATGTTCAAGATAATGTCAACCTTAGTCTTTCCCCTTCTTCAGACACCACAAGACTGTAGCTTAGTGGCAAGAGATTGCCAAGGTTAAGCGAGCTCTGGGGCAAGCAGTACTGGGATGGGTGACCTTCACTGAAGTACCAGGAAGCTCTATCTTCCTTGATCATTGAGATCCTCCCTCACATAGCCAACGCACCAATGGTGACTTCGGTGACTCGGATGACAAGGTATGCCACGATTTATGCCTTGGTTGTCACCTTGGTCACCACCTTCGTTGAAAGCCTTGGGGGGGGAGGTGGGTTTCTCGCTTCACTCGCACAAAAGGAACAAAGCCTTTTGTGTTGAGCTACTTTGATACCAGTGAATGGTGATGCACCACAGTGCGCTCTCCTTCTCGAGAGCTCCATGAAGATATGCTCGGAGTAGAAAACCGAGCTCCGAAGGCCACACATAGTACTATGCATAGAGGTTGTAGAATACGCAAAAGAAATGCAGTACACAGGGAGCATGAAGACAAACTTCTTAGGTCTTACAAATGCAATCGAACTTACAGTCTGTGACTGACCAGGCCACTATATGTTTTATTAAAGAACATATACAAAGAAGTGTCCGGTGGCCATTTGGCCTTTCACATGGACACTAATGGTAACAGGATTATCATTCATTTGAAAGATATCAAGAAAATTGGGAGGAAAA
The DNA here is from genome assembly GCA_020310875.1 of Ceratopteris richardii. NCBI lineage: Eukaryota > Viridiplantae > Streptophyta > Polypodiopsida > Polypodiales > Pteridaceae > Ceratopteris > Ceratopteris richardii. Next base: position 52,148,186 of record CM035412.1, on the reverse strand, counting down.
TGAAATGAGAGAATCAGTTTTACAAGCCTTAGATTTGGGAAATGGAAGAATAGAAATGGACACAGCCACATTTATGTACATAACCAATAATTACATGTCCAATCAGAGATCCGAATTCAAAGGAGGTCAAAAGATAACATGTTATAGATGTGGAGGAGAGCATTTCATAAGGGATTGTCCACAACCTCCAACACTAAAAGTAGAAGGAGCCATTTGTACGGATTGTGGTAGGGAGCACTTAATCAGAGATTGCCCAAGAAATCCTCAAAAACAACAAAACACATCTAATAACATACCATTGAAAACAGTAAATATAGTGGAACAAGAAGAACTAAATGAGAATCAACCAGTGGCATTAAATGCCATAACAAGAGCTCAAGCCAAGGAACAAGGCATTAGAATAGAAACACACACTGTGGAAGACAAGAAAAAGATATTCTCAAAGGAGAAGAAAATAAGACAAAAAGGAGATGGGAGATAAAGACAAGAGCTAGTAAGATCCTAGCCTTGGAAGAAGAAATTGATAGTAACCCAAACCCTAGTCAACAACAAAGTACACAAAAACAAGGAGGTATAGAAAACTCAAAATGCTTGGATACACTGATAGAAGCCTATAAAGGTAGAAGTCAAGATGGACCAAACCCTACAGATCATGTGCTAGCTTATCCAATGCCAGATATCGAGGATGAGAGAATGCAGAGGTGTAAATAGATCATTCGAGAAGCACAATACAAGTAGAAGAGATAGACAATCATAAAAAGACATATGAGGAGTCAAATGCAGCAAAATTTAAGGAACATTTAGTAGATAAGAACTCAGGAAAGGAGGAAAAACAAATAACTCTTCAATTCAATTTAGACAAACACTGTACAATTCTATGTCAGACTACAATGGAAGATTTAGTAAAACAGAATCCTCATTTACAATATAATATGAAGAAATGGGAAACAAATTCACATTCCCTAGATTCACACTCATAGGAAACAGAAGAATTGTTGTACATACCTATTGACAAGATAGGAGGCTATTGTGAGGGAGAAGAAGGGAACTCAACTTTGAGAATGCAATTTGGTAATCATTATGCCAAAGCAATACTGGATAGTGGATTTGAAGTGGCAATCATGACCAAACAAACTTGGAAGAAATGGGTGGAAAATGAATTGATACCTACCAAGATGAGATTACAACTTGCAGATGGACATATAGAGGTACCCCTAGGAATCTGGGAGAAGGTGATTGTGGAGATATGTGGGATAGAAATAGAGCATATCTTTGCCATAGTTGAATTTCCACAGCCTACCTCTTATGAAATCATCCTAGGCAGACCATTCATGAGACAAATGGAGATTGTGTAGGATTGGGGTAGAGATTGTCTATACCTTCAAAGTCAGGGGAAGGTAACTAAGGTAAACCTAAGAAATGGGTAGTATTATGATATATCCCCTCAGGAATGGTTCAAAGTGCATTAGAATCAAGAGTCAGGTGAAGAGTCTAGAAGTGAAGGTCAGAGTGAAAAGGAATTATCAATTTGGAGGTGTAATGCCATAAGGAACACGCCACATAAGAGAATGTTGCTGAAGAAAGAAGATTGTCAAAACGTAAGGAAATTAGAGGATGAGAATAACATTCCACAGATAGTTGAGCCCTATGGTTGGAGTCAGATATTGTCTACAATGGATTTGGCCAATGATGAATATGTGGGAATCAAATTTCAAGATGAAAAAGGATATGATGTCTTCCATATAGGAGTACAAATGATAAGTGTGACAAAGTCAGAAGAGATTTTGAGGGAATCTGTACTTTTAAGTACTGACAAAACACAATTTCTAGAAGAGATGCATGCTTAGGATGCTATAAAAGAAAAAAATCTCAAGAACTTATAAAATATGTGTACATAAAGAGATTACTGAAGATCCAAGGCCTGAAATGAGTAAGAAAATGAGGAAATAGAAGGCATTTACGGAAGAGGAGCAAAAGTTTGATGTACCTTAAAATTTCAAGACTTATGAGGTGGAGGATAGATTACTTTTGAAAATGAAACCAAAAAGAGATAAGAAAAAGGGGGAATCATATGACAATGAGGAACAAACTAAGAAAGTGGTAATTGCTCAAGAAGAAGGGGAGGATAGACACATTGTCATAGCTGATGATATGTCAGACCAGGAGGAGGAAGCGTTAATAAAATTGGCTAAGGGATATAGGGATGTGTTTGCATACAGGTACAAGGACTTGAAAGAAATTGATCCTAAAATTTGTGAACACAAAATTCCTATTACTCCTGATGCAAAACCTAGCAAACAAAGACACTATACATTTAATGATAAATACTCTGCCAAAATCAAGGAGGATATTGATATATTACTTGTTGCCAATTTCATTTATGAAATTGAGTACACTGAGTGGATATCTCCTATAGTTGTGGTACCAAAGAAAAATGGAAAGCTCAGGGTGTGTATTAACTTGAAAAAAGTTAATGCAGCAACTATAAGAGATAGCTATCCATTACCTAAAACTGATCATCTCCTGGAGAGAGTTGTAGGGAAAGAGGTTTATAGTTTCTTAGATGGTTTTTTTGGATATAACCAAGTGCCTATTGCCTTGGAAGATCAACATAAAACTGCATTCTCCACTGAGTGGGGAATATATGCATTCAGGGTTATGCCTTTTGGACTAACTAATGCACCAGCAACCTTTCAAAGGTTGATGTGTCATGTGTCATGTGTTCAAAGAGTTTCTTACAAACATGATGGAAATTTATGTTGATGATCTTTGTACCTTTTCATTGAAAAGACAAAATCACTTGGAGGACTTGGAGAATATATTCAAGAAATATAGAACCTACAGAGTATATTTGAATCCTGAGAAATGTGTTTTCTTTGTGAGGCAGGGGAGAATGCTAGGTCACATAGTTTCTAGAAATGGAATTTCAACTGATGAGAAAAACATTAAGGTTATTGTGGACCTACCAAAGCCAACCAATGTAAAATAACTCCAAACTTTTATGGGACATTGTGGATATTATAGAGAATTTGTGCATAAGTTTGCAGATACTGCGAAACCTTTTTATGCATTAATTACAAACTTTGAGTGAACCCAAGAGTGGTACCAAGCCTTTGAAACCCTAAAAACTTGTTTGGTAACAACACCTATTTTGAAAACCCCACTGTGGGATCAGGTTTTCCATGTTCATGTTGATGCTTCAAATTTCGCCTTAGGATGTGTTCTGGCACAACCTATAAATGGAAGTAAATTGGATTTTCCAATTGCTTATGCTAGTAGGCAGTTGAACTTAGCTCAAAAAAATTATACAACCACTGAAAGGGAAGTACTTGGAATGATATTTGCTATAAAGAAATACAGGCATTATCTTCTCGCCAACAAGTTTAAATTCTTTGTGGATCACCAAGCTTTGCTTTACTTGGTGAATAAACCCTGTCACACTGGTAGAATTTACTATTGATGGAATCTGATTTTGAAGTTGTTGTGAGACAAGGAAAAACACATTTAAGAGCAGATCACTTGTCTAGGATACAAACCAAAGAACAAGATTCACCTCTGGATGATGATTTACCAGATGCATATCTATTCAAGGTAGAAAGCATTCCCAATTGGGCAATGACTTTGGTACCTTTGTTAACTGTTGGACCATGTAGAACACACAATAATACGACACATCTTGTATTACAAAGTAGAAACTTTGTATTACTTGCTGGACACTTATATCATGTGAACCACATTGGTATACTGGAGTATTGTACTCCAAAAGATGAGCAACCAAGAGACCTAGAGAAAGCTCACTATTGGAATCCATGTACTCACGCTTCTCTAGTTGTCACTCTAAATAGTCTTGCTAGAATGGGTGTCCACTGTCCCACAAAGGCTGAGGATGTGGAGAGATATGTTTTTTAATTGTCCAAAATGTCAATCTTTGAAGCACACAGGTGTTGTAACTTTGTACTGGTTACAAAAAGACTCAGATTGGAGCAAGCACACAGTTGAGGAGTTGACAAATGATCAACCACTTAAGTCAAGAAAAATTAGTGCAGAATCTAGAAATTTAAAGGAAATGAACAAGGACTATCAGTTGACAGGAAACTAGTTATACAAGAAAGGAACATATGGATATCTGAGAATATGTGTTCCTAAAGATAAGTATGTGGAAATGTTAGAGATGGCTCATTCAGGAGTAGCAGAGGTCACTTTTCAAGTGAGAGGACTGCTAAACTCATATTATACTCTGGGTTTTGGTGGCCAACTCTCTTTCTCGATGTAAGGACATATGTGAAAAGGTGTGACTTATGCCAAAGAACAAGTCAACCTAGTAAAAGGGATGATATGCCATTGATATCGCTCATTTCAGCCAGAGCATTTAGCAAACGGGGGATGGACTTCATTGGACCCATACATCCTCTTGCTAAACACTCTCATGCAAAATATACACTTGTAGCTACTGATTACCTCACCAAGTGGGCAGAGGCTAAGGCTACAAGAAAAAATGATGCTTATACTACTACAAGATTTCTTTATGAGAATAGTATCACCAAGTTTGGTATACTAATTGAGTTGGTAAGTGATAAGGGAAGTCATTTCCTAAATCAGGTAATCGAGAACATAACTGATCATTTTCTCATTAGTCATAGAAAATCAGCTCCCTATCATCCTCAAGCAAATGGATTGGCAGAGATTACTAACAAAGTACTTTGCACTGTTTTGTCCAAATTGGTAAATACAAGTAGGACTCATTGGGATTTGCAACTTAATCATGTTCTATGGGCATATAGAGTGGCATATAAGACTGCTATAGGTTCAACGCCATTTAACTTGGTGTATGGACAAAATGCAATTTTAACATTAGAACTTATCATACCTACATTAAGGGTGGGAAATCAATTATAGTGGACTAGAAATGAACTATTTGAAAGAGTACTGGAGTTAGAGAAACTTGGAGCCTCAAGACTTCAAGCTGTAATGAGCATCTATGCAGATAAAAAGAGACAAAAATCATATCATGTTTTTCATATCAAAGATAAGGACTTGCAAGTTGGAGACTTGGTTTTAGCACATACCTGAAAGAACATCAGAAGAAACTCCAAAAAAGGGGACATGGACCTTACATTATCAGTCAAATAAGTAACAGTGGAGTTGTCCGATTAGCCAATATAGATGGAGAAATCATGCCAAATTTCATAAGTGGATGTAGAATTTAGAGATACAATCTTCGATTGATAGCTCTAGAATGGAGAAGAATACATCAAGCTCAAAATAGAAGGAAGGAAGAGGAAAAAATTAGGTATGAAGCTCAACAAGAAGCTAAGGAAAGAATGAAGAAGTCCAAGGAAATAAGGAAAGTCTTCATGTGTGAGAAACCTTCAGGTAACGTAAGAGAACATTTACCTATGGTTACAATGAATTTTCACATGAACAAATTAGGGTTTTGATAGATTCAGGTGCACAAGTCAATTTGATCTGTACAGAATTGCTAAATAGACTGAATGCCAAAAGGAAAATAAGTAAAACCCTAATCAAAACACTAGATGGACAGATAGTTCAAACTTTGTCTTCACAATCAATCAGAGTTAGGTTTAATCAAGAAAAGATGAAAATAGATTGTGAGGAATGGCCTGATCACATGATGACTGAGAAGATGATTTTAGGACAAGCTTGGATGAAAGAAGGTAAAGTAATTATGAATTTTGAAAAGATGATTCTTAAATTGAAATTGAATTCCAAGAAACTTTTAATGTCTTTTTTGAGTGATGAAGAAGAGGGAGTTCAAAAGGAAATTCATAATTCAGATTTGGAAAGATTTATATTTCCATTAGAAGATATAGAGGATCTATAGAAAAATCTTTTCTATGACAGAAAAGAATTCAATGGTAAGCAGAAGGAAGTTCAAAGAAAGCAATATTGTTCGAACCAAGCTTGGGTATGGAGACCTAAAATCATCCAGAAAAGCTCAAACATAAGGACAAAGTGGATATGGAGACCTAAAGCATTAAAACACTACTCAATGGAAGAAGTCTCTTTGAATCAAAGGGAAAAACAGTTCATTACAAAGAATTGCTGGATGAAGAAAAGTGATCTGTTACAAGTGACAAATCACAAAGACAAAGACATCATAAAATTGCAGAAACATGAAGATTCACAGATTAGGGATAGGAAAGACTCATCCTTGGATAACCACTTGGGTTTTTTTTACGAAGACTTCAGATTTGCATGTTGTTCAAAAACTCAATTCCAGAGTATGCATCAATAGGGCAACATTACAAATGCCATGAGTTCAATAAGCATCTGTGTTTATTCCCATGAACTTTGCACAACTCTTTTTCTAGGAAAAAGAGTAGGAGGGGAAGAGAGTTTCCTCAAATAATTGACTATGTAATGCAATGGCCTATGCAACAGAAATAGAAGGCAAAGGATCCTGGAATATTGGATCCTGAAATATTGGATCCAGGAATAGGAATTAATAAATGTTAAAAAAACAGTAAAAAATATGGAAAATATATAGAAAAAAACGGAAAAAATATACAAAGGGAAAATGATAAAAAAACAGATCAAAATTGATTGAAAAAAGAAAAAAAAAAAGAAAAAAAGAGCTAGAAAAAAGAAAAAAATTGAATTGATAAATCTTCAAAAAAGCTCAAAAAATATTCAAGACTTGATTCAGCTCTTTTGCATTATTCACCAGCACAAGCAAGATTTAGGGTACAATTAAGAAGATGATGTAGTTTTTGTATGTTTTCCATTTTTTATTGTTACTTTTTAATCATACTTTTTCTATTTCCAACATTTTTATATCTTTTTTTTAATCAACACTACAAAATATTAGATATCTTGATACACATGTGATGTTCACTTCTTTTGAATTTTGAAATCATTTTGTGATTGAATCTTGAAGAAAAGTGTTTTTTCTTATAAAGAAAGTCTTTCTTTTCTTTTTATTTCTTGAGCATGACTTATGTTGTGGAAGTCTTTGTGTGGTGTATTTTTTAGTTACAAGATGGTGGATGCTAAAAAGCTGACTATCCATGATTTCAAGGCTCACTCAGTAACCTTGTCTAGGGGACATTGGTTCTTGGATATAGAAGAGATTGTGGAAGTGGAATCAGATGCTGATGATGATCTCCCAGATTTAGAAGTATTAATCAAGGAAACAAAGGCCTTCATCAGATAGGTGGCTCAACATATCTTTACTGTCAAAAGGGAGAATATAAGTACATAGTGTTGTGCCAATAATTTTACAAGTGGCAAAGGGTCAATTTCAGCTATAAAAAGTGGAAGGCAATGGGAATCCATAAGATGTTAGAAGAGCCTATTTTGTTTGTGGACTTTGAAAGGTTAACCAAGCAATGAACAGTATGATGGAATTAGGCAAAGGAAATGATACATATTTAACATGCTCAGTAAATGATAAGGATGGGAAACAGGTCAAAGTGGACATAAACGCAGAGCATATTAAGAATGCCTTGAAATTTTCTTCCATGGGTACTAAATTGGATGGAAGCTTTATGAAAAAGAATGTAGCAAGTTATGTCGAGTACACTAAATTCTCATATTTTAAAGATAAAGGGAGTGAAGAGTTGGCAACTAGGATGTTTCTCCAATTCTTTTGTTTTCCTAATCTCAACAGGTATAACATGCCTCACAAGCCAGTGACCCTCATCATGATGGACAATAAAGATAAAGCAAATCCCTTTGGAATACATCCATGAGCAGTTAAAAGAAGCTTCTAAGCATTGGAAGCAAAAGAAATTAATGAATGGAGCCCAGATTTTTACAAGGATTTTATATCATGTTTTAGGCATGGAGGACCAAATCAAGCTTATCCCAGCTCAATATTTTAGAAGCCTAATGGAAGGAATGAAAAGTCTAGCCAAAATCATTCAGGTAGGAGAACATGGAGTCAGAACAAGTATGAGAGGATCAGGTATGAAGAGGAAAATTATTTCAGAAGAAATAAATCAAGAAAAGGAGAGTGGATCCTAGGAGAGTAGAGCTAGAGTAGAAAGAAGCAACAAAAGAAGAACATGAAGCAGCCCAATAGGAAGTATAGTCCTCCAAGGAGCCTCATCCATCACAAACAAGCAAGGAACAGTTATATTCATATTTGTCTCAAGGAAATGATAAGAGAGCATTATAGGAGGCAAAAAATGTTGGAATGTTATTCTTATAAAGCAATTGACTAGAGGCAAGAAGAGATTGAACATTATGAAGATTTGCATGACCAAATGATGGCAGCAGAGTCTGAAGATGTATTTGTAAGAAAAGAAGTGGAATTATATTTCAAGGAGTTGCAGGGACCTCCAAAAACCAGAACCATAGTGGTTGTTAAAAGAAAGGTTCAGAAGAAGCCTGTTCAGGAGAAGAAACCAACCAAGAAGGATAAAGGTAAGGTTGTAGAGCAGGAGGTAGCTGAAGAGTCAGTAAAGACACCAGTAGAAGGAAAAAATTAGAAGGAAGTAGTTATAAGGGAAGGAAAAACTCAGGACCAAATAAGAGAATATGAAGTAGCCACTTCTTCAAAAATGTCTTCTGATTCAGATAGTGATATTGAGAATTTTTTATTGAGAAGTTTAAACCTATTAGTACCAAGCACACCAGTTAAATCAGCACAAACATTAGAGGTGGACAAATCATCAGAAAAATTGATTGGAAGTTCAAAAGGAAGTCACATGGTGGAAGAGTCTACAAAGAAAATCAATCCTGAAGAAAAGAAGAGAAGGTTAAAGGGTAAAGGAAAAATATTAAAAGAATATTACAAGTAATGAAGGACTCAGGAAGGAGGTGTAGATACAGGGATTTGGACAAAACCTTCAAAACAACGATATTGTCAACCCTTTGTGGAAGGGTAATTAGGGCATATCAATTTGGAAGAAGGGAAAGCCAAAGTTATTAAAGGATGTACGGCTCTAGATGAGGAAGTGCATAAAGGAACAGTAGCATCAGAAGAAGACTTCATTGTTACAAAACCATCAGATTCATGTCGTCAACCATTTAGTAAAGAGAATATAGATATGATAAAGAAGAAGTTAAAATCCAGGAAAAGGAGGAGCTCAAAGATAATTATGAAGATAACCAGGAAAGAGAGGAAGAAGTAAACAAGAAAATAGAAGAAGTACTTTCAGATCTAGGACATCAAGAAGAGCAAACAGATCAAGGTGATCAAGGAGTGGAATATGAAACAGACTTGATGGATATAGATGATCAAGTGATAGGAGGAAATGAGCAGGAACAAGGTGATCAAATTGAAAATAAGATTGATCAAAAGCTAAAATCAAATACAGTCTAGGAAGAAGTAATTCATGAAGAGGAATTAAAGACTAATGAGCATATTCAAAAGGCGCAGGTGATGGAAGAAGTGGAAGTAGCAGAGGAGGAAATAGAAGTTGAAAAGGAAATGGACCAAGAGACATATTATGAAGAAGATGATGAATTGAAGAAAGAAAAGCAAATAGAAATAAAGCAATTAGAACTAGAGATTGGCCTTGAGAGGATACCCAAGGATATGAGATCTGCATGTAAAGTTATTATGAGTAACATAGATCAATTCAGGCCCTCTAGCAAAAATATGATCATATCAGGAATGGTTGTTGAATCTGAGTTTGTGAAGGGAAGTAGGATCATTACAGGGCGAAAGAAAAAGAAAGACCAACTTGAGGATCAGATAAGAGCATTGCAAGAAAAGAATGAAACCCTAAAAAGAAAAGATATTTTCTTTAGAAGCACAGGAAATATAGAATCAAAACATAATTGAGTTTCTTGAAGACAAATGTGCTAAACAATTAGAACATAGTAATAAAGTGGAAAGTGAGCTGAAGAGAATGAAAGGTAGATTTAGGACAATTCAGAGTTCATATTAGATAATGGCCAAAGCCAATGAAGAGATAAACAAATTATTGATGGAAGAAGGGCAAATGAAAGCAGAGAATCAATCTACTCAGATGAATCAGGAAGAAATGGAAAGGATGAGTAAAAAAATTCAGAAGCTACAAGAAGAGCTCAAAGAAGCCAAGGAATTGGAAAAACAAGCCAATGTGCATGTTGCAAATGCCATGAGAGGACACAACAAGTTTAACTTGGACATAGAAAAGGAAAGAAGTGAATGGAGCTCAGAGAAAGAGTTGTTGGTATCTCAAAATCAAAGCCTATTGATGGAGGTGGCAGAGTTACAGAGAAGTATTGAAATCCAACATAGAAACGATGAAGAACAGGCAGTGAGGATGCAAGCAGAGGAACAAGAACCTGTGGAAGATAGTAGAAGATCTTCATCACCACGGATTCACATGAACAAGAAGAAAGGAGCATTGAAGATTATTCAGATGATTTTGTACATATGCTTTTAACAAATAGAGAATCGAGGATGAAGTTTATCAGGAAGATGCATGATGAATATGAAACTCAGATTGTAAAATTTGCTCTAGAAAATGGGGTAAGTCCAGATCAACATCATTGGGCATCAGATGGCCTTGGAACTCCTTTCTGTATGATCCTTGAAAGTATTAAAATCACTAGACTCCAAGATTTGGTCTACCACTTAATAGGTATTTGGAGTATGAAGAGGACATTAATGTCACCAAAGAGTTATTTGAAAAGGCCAACCCTAAGTGGAGAAACAGGTGGTTAGATTCCAACAAGGACTGCAGGAAAATATGGAAACAGGCACCACTACAATTAAAGCTAAATCCGGCATATTTCCTAGTAGCCAAAATGAGGGATTGGTCAGTTTTTTGGGAAAGAAGAAATGAAGGGCAAATTCCAGCAAAATGGCTGAATTTTCCAAAGATTGCAGGACCTAAGGCAAGATCTTGGCCAAACAAAAAATACATGATTGATACTCCAAAATCTCTTATATCAGCATATAAAGATGTAAATGACCCCGTTTGTATATTAGTAGTTAGAATTATGTGGCTTACAGTAGCATGTATAGAAACTTTTACGGACACAGATGTGAGAACCCTTAGCTACATAGGATTCAACTCACCATTAGATGCTTTACTTTTTTATATGAGTGAAACAGTAGATAGAATTTTCTTAATGGCCTATTATAGTAGAGTGGTATTTTTAGGTAGCCATCAGCTTCAAATTTTTGAGGATGCTTTCAATTAGGGGTTTTCTGAAAGAGAATTAGATATTTTTGGTAATTTGTCAGTAATTACAAAGTCGAGACTCATTGCATATGAAGCTACATGCACAAAGTATCTAAATAAGGATGTGATAGACAGACCAGAAGCAGCAGTTCAATGGAGAAAAGGTTCATTTGAAATGGCGAATAATTTGAATGTCACAAAAAGAAAGAGTCATGATTTGTTGTCATAGGTTTATCAGAGGAAGAAAAAGTAAGGTGGACTTACAACAATATTTTGTCAAATCAATTTTTTGTCAGGAGCCAAAAAGTGTAGGAGGGGAAGGATGTTGGAAGAAGCATTTTTTGAAAGAAGTTTCTTGTAATATGATATTTTATGTAGAAATATTTATTCAAATGATGTAAAAATGAGGAAGATTCTTCCTCATGTATAGTGGAAGCATATTTTTAGATTGGAAAGTAGGACCAAATTTCAAGTGTGTAAAGGGACACTTGAAAAAGTATAAAGGATAATTTCTTCTACTTTATAAAGGTTGGTTGTTATTATTCTCATGCTACTCAAGTAATGTGAAGAGCTTCTTGTAGAAAATCGTGTTTCTACTTCTCTAGCATGTCTCCTTGATTTATTGAGTCTTTCTCTTGCGAAATCTATGGAATTTGTGAGCTTTTCTTGTGTATTTCTGAGTGTAGTGTATGAAGAGAGGTGATTATCAGTATATTGAGGGAAGTGGTGCAAGACATCAATGTTGGAAATGGAAATTCTTAGTTTTTATAGAATCGTGATTATCTCATCTATGTGATACAAGTACTATTTTTGAAATGTGGCTTTATATTTGTAATCTATAGAGAAAATGAGGCATTTTAGGCACAAAGATTATTGAAAATGCTATTGTATAGCTCAAGATATTCAAAACCCTAGTTTTTCCATCTTCATCTTCATTAATTTCTCAGAGATCAGCCATGTTCCTCTTATTCTTGGAATCCTTTAACTAGAAGGGGATGTGCTCTTTGCATACTTCCTAGATTGACAATTTAAAGTGTTAGTTAATGTTTTGTGCTATAATGATTGGAGAGGACAACTCCAAAGATTGACAACAAACACTAGGCAAGGGAAATCGGTCCCCACCCCTATGTGTCCTATGATCCCTAAGAGGTTCTTGTTCCATCCTTCCACTTTCGGTGGGAGCCCTCTCCATGCCTGCAAAATGGATGAAACTACTTTTTGCACCCCTTGTTCTTCTCTCTATGTCCTTGGGATGTGCCATCACCCAAACTATCCTTAGGTGCTTGTGATTTCACAAGAGGGAAAACCAATTCTCCTCTCCATGTATACGCATGTCGTCCATGTTTTGTGACCTTATACATCCATTCTCAAGTGTCATCTAAGTATACTACCTTTCCTAGAATCTCTCGGTCTTTTAGTTCATAAATCATGTTTGATCCTGCCATCGTAGGTTGCTTTGGCCTATATCTCCAAAAGGCTTCATCAGTCTCCTTATTCCAGAACAATTCTATACTCCTATTGTCTTGGGGCATCCACTTAGGAGTTATCACCCTTGTTAGTACACATTTTCCTCTTGGTGTTCTAGGCTCCTCAATCTATTTACCATGTCCTTCCGCATCTATGTCTACATTATCTACCATCTCTCCTAGGTCATTGGTTGAGTTTGCCCTAATTGCAACAATATACATGGTTCCTTCCTTGTCGATGTAAACCTCATCTTCAAACTTAATGGCTCGATGTTCTAATCCCATAGGTTGATCGGGATTATGTAGTTGTATAACTGATCTATGAAGGCCATCCTCATATACTCAGGCATCCAATCTATTTGTACGAATGTACTCCAACTGAGTCCCCTCCGTCTTTTCTAGGTGGGCTACATTAAATGATACTCCTGGTCTACTCATGTTGAAAGATATATCCGAGTCGCTTGTATCATAGCTCCCTAGCTGTTGTGCCCACAATCGTGTTGTAGTTCTTACGCTAACCTTGGAAGATTGAACACTCCGTTTATCACTTTTCCCTAAGTATTTTCCAGACCTTAGGTTCATTAATTCTAATCTCACCTTACCGTGTGTACCCCTTTAATTGGGTCAATCACTTAGTTCTTTTTTAATTTTCTTTAGAGCTTCTTGTCTTGTTCACAATTGTGGCAAGGAATCATTTTGATATGTTTCAATTTAAATTTATTTGAGCGTTGCATATTTAATTCACAAAAGTTCCTTGAGGCTTGGTCCCTTCACCCACTTACGTCTTCTTTCGTCAACTACTTACTATTGGGAAAGATGGATGGACACTCCAAGAAATGAGTAGGTACTGCTAGCTCCTGCCTTGTACCAACCGCTTCTTGCTTCAGAGTTGAGTAGTAGGCCCTCTTAGCTTTCCAATGACACTAAACAAGTGCCTATGTACTTTGGAAATGATGTGAGAAATGATTGAACCAAAATAGACTACTTCCAAGTTGAAAGATCAATGAAAACCTTCTATTTTTGTTCACACACCTACTGCTTGTTATGCTCAGTGCTTCCAATACAATAGGAATTAGATACATTCCTTTTGGGTATATCAAATTAGCTTAATGAGCTAATGATTCCAAGTGAAATCACTTAAAATGATGTAGTATACACAAAGCAATCAATTTAGTAATCAAATCATTACTGCCGATTTTTTAGGACCTCTACAGAGTTTGACCAATGGGTACTTCAACGCACTTTTCTCCAAATGTGCTTAATGGATTATCTTGAAAATTTGTGAACATGTACATGACTTGGAGATGATTACAAAAAGCTATAGAACATTTAAAATGGTCAATAAATGACTGAGATATGAGCAATACAAGTTGACTGTTATGAGTGACTATGATAGAGAGACCATAGATGAAAAGTATTAATCTATTGTATTAGAACACAATGTTGTACAAGATCATAGGCATGATAATCAAAGCCTAATGATCATGAGTATTATAGGCTATGATATAAGCCTTAATCTCTTACAATGTGGTCAAGGAGAACTTGGGAATGAAGTCATACTACCCACAAGTTTTTTAGTCATATTTTATAGATGATACACTTGAAATTTGAATTTGAATTCTCCATTGGCTCTCAACAAAAGTAGTCCCCCAATCTAGGAGATATTCTCTCAAGTAGAGTCATGATTTTTTTCCAACTAACAACTCCACGAGTTTAGTGGTGGTTACAAAGTTTCTTCTAAGTCAATTTTTTTGGAACACAGCAATCACAGATTGATGATTAAAAAGAGCTTCAAGCATGTCAAAGATCAGATTGAAGTTCAAGATGTCACTTGAGAAAGTGAAGAGATCTCAGAAGTGAAGTTTGTATACATATGTACATTACTGTTGAAAATTCTTGTAATATGAGTATAGATAATCATTAGGATGATAAGGAGTAATGTAATAGACGCGGGATAAGTCTAGAACCATATGTATATAAGTCAATGATGTAGAGAAATACAAGAGAGAGTCATTAGAAGACAAGTGTCATAGAGATAGATGTGAAGAGAGTTATCTTCAAAAAATAGCGACGAGTATTTCGTAGATTTCTCTCAGTCTGAACATGTGGATTAGAAATCCTTTTGTACACATCTAATCTAGAATCTAATGAAGCTATGTTAAAAGTTTCATCATCTAATTCTTCTTCTGCTGTGAGTATGATCAATAGGAACATGTGTATGTAAAGTCTGCAGATGATCTCTCAGAGTCCCGCACTTTTTCATGCCAATGTTTTGCTTAGATCTCAGTGCACAGTGTAAAGTTTTTTATCAATGAGCATTCAAAATCTAAGTTAGAAGGTAAGGAAGCTATGGCTAAAAGAATTTAGCAAAACGGGATTTGTGCTGTGAGAAATCAATCTTAGAAGTTACCTATGTCAAAGTCGCTTGTTCAAAAAGACAGTTTCTGACATACTTTTGATCTTAAGGATAAAATTAAAGTTTTAATGATTCTTTTGATGAACTAATGGTTAATATGATTGCGCAAAGGTATTCTGAAGATGTGTACATCATTGGTTTGAAGAAATTTGAAGGTATGTGCAGAAAATAAAGTCAATTTCTGAAGCAGACTTTCTGAAGAAGGAATTTCTTTCCTCACAGAAGTGTTAGTGAAAGTTTTGATAAAAGAAGACAATATTTGTGTAAATTTTGATCCATAACTGATATAGAAGTGTTCTTAGATTAGTATAGATCAGACCTTTGGAGATTAAGAAGTCTCCAATAGTGGTATCAGAGCTGAAGGTGCAATACAAGTGAAGTAAAGAGCATTGGAAGTCCCGACTATTGCAGGTATTGAAGTTCCTTCTAATTGAAGGTGGCCAAGGACAAATTCTTGAAGATAACCTGCAGAAGTACAAGGTATGAGTTCAAAGGATCAAGAAAGATTAAAGCTTCATATCAAAGGTACACTTTATCATCATAAATCATAGTAATTGCAGACACATAAGATCAAAGATGGGAGAAAGCTTGCAGATTGATAAGCTAGATAGGGAGAACTATCCAGCTTGGTCCATGAGGATGGAGGCACACCTTATGAGCAAAGATTTGATGGCATTCATTAAAGGAGAAGAAGAAAAGCCTGAGTTTGAAGATCCTAGTGTTCCAACTAGGGAAGAACTTGCAGGTTTGGAGAATTGGATGAGAAAGGATGCTCAAGCTAGGAGCATCATTTACATGGTTGTAAATGATTATCTTCTACCTCACATCAGAGGATTAGAAACTGCAATAGATGTGTGGAATGCTTTGGAAGAGCATTTCCAAAACACAACCAAGTCTAGGAATTCCTCATTATGGGCAGAATTCACAACTTTCTAGAAGAAGAGCTCACAATCAATTTCTGATTATGTGGCAAGAATGAAGGATATTGCAGATAGCTTGGGAGTAGTAGATGAAGACATTGGAGAGGATAAGTGTTGAAAGTTTTTCAAGCTCAAGAGTGTGGGAACATGCCCCAAATTGAACCTTCCACATCATCCATAATCAAAGGAGGCTGATTTCCACGAGTTGGAGGCATCCAATTATGCCCATAATGGAAAGAAGTTGATTACAGAAGATTTAGCTCACCTCTTGATGTGATTGGACCTCACTTTTGACATGTATATGATTTTGATTGGTTAAAGAGGTTAGTATGTGGTCTTTAAAACCTCTAATGAGTTGTATTATGACTTAGAGTCGTGGAAATACGTGCCCAAGCTGCCCCCTTGCTTAAGCACACCCCCTACTAGCTGTTCTCTGCATATTTTGTAGAAATTTCACTTTTACACACTCTATATATCTAGATGTTTTTGGCAGACCCCCCGATCTTGTAATTGTTGTTTCTCCTTCATCCGGAATCCATTTGCAATGGTTTTTGTCTTGTTGGAAATCTTATAAGTTCTAATTTATCTGGTATAAGTCTCAGGTTCAGTGCCTGCACATGTGCAAAGAAATGTCCAGAATAGTGTCTGTCTAGTTAGCTCATACTCTGTGAAGAGATCACGTTATCTGTTTTGTTGCAGCTGGTTGATGCATCATCCAGTATTCAAATGGAGTGATTTTACTCTCATTTGAAAGCTCTTAAAGTCTAGTTTATGCCTGCAAAATTTCATTTTCAATCTCTGCATATACTCAGAGAAACTCAGAAAATACAGAGCCTATGTCTGAAAAATTTCAGGATCCTAGGAGGGTTCATTTGCTTTTGTTGTGCACATAGGAGTGTTTATCCTCCAACAGTGGTATCAGAGCCATAAGTGGAGTATCAAAGAGAGAAGAAGGAGCTACTGAAGTGAAGTAAAGACTTCATCAAAGTTTGAAGGAAGGAAGCAAAGAACGGGCACGTCAACAACAAGGGGAAGCAAATACATCATCAAATCAAAGACGAAGCTTCATCAAGAGGAGTAGCTCTATTTTTTGAGGTAAAAGACATCCTTTTCAACTTCATTGCATCAAGGGGGAGGTTCAAAAGAGTTAGGAGGCACCATGGCTGATCTCAATGCTCAGATTGAAAAGCTTGAAAAAGGAAACTACCAACCGTGGCGATTTAGAATAAGCATTTTTTTGATGGGGAAAGGTTTGTGGGGACTTGTGAGTGGTGGAGAGCCAAAACCCTACATAGATGAGGTGAATCCAACCAATGACCAGAGGAGAGTAGTAAGAGAGTGGGATGAAAGGGACAAAAGGGTCATTTTCATTTTATCTCAGCATATTAGCAACTCTATGGTAGGGCATATTCAAGATTTGGATACATCGAAGAAGGTGTGGGAGTGCTTGGAGAGATTGTATTCAACCTCCACAAAAGCTAGAAAAATTCAGCTCAAGAATGAGCTAAATAATCTTAGGAAAAGCCCCTCTCAAGGTGCTAATGATTAAATATTAAAGGTTAAAGAGCTTGCAGATGCACTAGGGTCAATCGGTTGTGCCCTAGATGATGACGATCTTGTCGCCCACACCCTAAATGGACTTAGGGATGATGAAAAATGGAGGGCTTTCACAACTTCAATGTATGTAAGGGACTTTCTTCCTAATTTTGATCAACTAATCACTCTCATGGTGACAGAGGAGATGAACCTTGGTGGTCATAATGCCAAGGATAGCCAAGGCCAATTGTTGTATGCAGGTAGAGGAAGAGGAAGACACAACCGAGGTGCTACAAGAGGAAGAGGAAGATATCAAAGCAACCAAGGAGGTCAAGGACAACAAGAAAATGCAAGTCAAAGAGGTGGAAGAGCCACAAATAGAGGAAGAGGTGGAAGATTTGGTGGAAGAGGACAAGCCACTTCAAAACGATGCTTTGTATGCAGTAAGCCCGGTCATTTTGCAAATGAATGCTATCATAGAGCTCAAAGAAAAGGGAATCAAATCAACAACAACAATTATAGAGGGCAAGGTAATTATGCAAACACATCATCCAGCCAAGGGAATGATTATTTACTTGCCATGAGGTATGGTGAAGATACAACTCAAGCTAGCGAAGATGTATGGTATGTAGACAGTGGATGTAGCAATCATATGTCATGTCGAAAGGATTTTTTTAGTAATTTGCAGGTCCCAAAGCATCAAGGGCATGTGGAAACAGGTGATAACTCAGAGCATATCATTCAACATGTGGGAGATATCATTTTGGAAGGAAATCAAAGAGCAAAGTGCTTATCAGAGGTATTACATGTCCCTACTATTACCAAAAACTTGATTTCGGTAGGCCAAATGGTAGAAAAAGGCTATCAAGTTAGGTTCAATGAAAGAGGATGTTTTGTTGAGGATCCAAGGGCAGGTTTCAAGCTCATAGCAAAAGGAAAAAAGCAAGGGAGAATGTTCACAATGGACATAAATCAGCCACACCATTCAATGTTTGTCACATATGGAGACAAGAGGATAGCAGATTTGGATCTATGGCATAAACGAATAGGTCACATCAACCTAAAAAAGCTCAAGGACATGCAAAGGAGGAGCTTGGTAAGAGGCCTACCAAATTTTACATCTAAAATGTTGCATGAAATTTGTGTAGCTTGCCAACAAGGAAAAAAATCAAGGTTGCCCTTCAAGAAGAGTACCTATGTAAGTGCAAATGTTTTAGACCTCATTCACACGGATGTTTGGGGTCCAACAAGAGAAGCATCCCTTGCTGGAAATAGGTATTTTGTAACCTTCATTGATGACTTTTCAAGGAAAGTGTGGTTGTATTGCATTAGAAACAAATCAGATGTGTTCCACTACTTCAAGAAATTCAAAGCATAGGTGGAGAAGGAATCTGGCAAGTTTATCAAAACTTTGAGATCCGATGGAGGGGGAGAGTACTTCTCCCATGAATTTTCTGAATTTTTGCAGGTCAATGGCATCAAAAGACAATTTACATGCAGGTATACCCCTCAACAAAATGGGTTAGCAGAGAGAAAGAACAGACACATAGCAGAGGTAGCAAGGTGTATGCTCAACGAAATGAATATGCCGCATTGTTATTGGGGAGAGGCTACATATACAGCCACATACATCATGAATAGATGTCCTACATCAGGTATACATCATCTAACCCCTGAGGAAGCATGGAGTGGAAGAAAACCTTGCATTTCACATCTTAGAATCTTTGGTTGTATATGCTATGTACATGTACCTCAAGAGTTGAGGTCAAAGTTAGATGCCAACTCTGAAAGGTGTATTTTTTTGGGATATTCTATGGAACAAAAGGGGTATAAATGCTATAATCCCATCACCAAGGAGCTGAAGGTAAGTAGGGATGTTGTCTTTGATGAGTTGAAGCCTTGGTATGCATGCACAAGTCCATTGCAGGTTGAAGACATAGGTGAGACAGATTTGAAGAATGATGATAGAGTTCAAGAAAGCATGGATTTGAGTGGTCCAAGCAACTCATGCAACACAAGGACACCCTCACCATGGAGTGGAAGGCTTAGGGAAAGAGAGACCAGCTCTGAAGAAAGCAAAGTCAAAGGCAAAGAGAAGATTTCAATTGAAGAAGGAAGCTATGTGGACGAGAGCATGTTGGAAGATGAAGAGATAGAAGAAGTTCAAACTCTAGGAGTGGCCAAACAAAGAAAGAAGATGGCAACCACACCTAAAGGAAGTGAAAGAAGGTCTTCAAGAGTAAGATATCCAGTACAAAGGTTAACATATGATAATTTCATTGCAAAGCATTATGCATACATGACTCAGGTAATCAAGGACAAAGAACCAACTAGTTATGAAGAAGCTAAGGATTGCAAGGAATGGCAAGAGGCAATGAAGGAAGAGCTCAAAGCACTTGATGAGAACCATACTTGGAGCTTGGTACCAGCTCAAGAAGGCATGAAGGTGATAGGTAATAAGTGGGTTTACAAAATTAAAAGAAATTTAGATGGTTCCATTGCTAGGTACAAAGCAAGGTTGGTGGCGAAAGGCTTCTCCCAAAGCTACGGGATAGATTATGATGAAACTTTCAGCCCCGTAGCCAAGATGCCAACAATTAGAACTTTGATTGCAGTGGCCACATCAAGGAAATGGAGCTTATATCAGTTGGATGTGAAGAATGCCTTCCTCAATGGAGAGCTTGAAGAAGTAGTCTACATGAGCCAACCTCAAGGATTTGCTAGTATGAGGTACCCAAATCATGTTTGCAAGCTAAGGAAAGCATTATATGGACTAAAGCAAGCCCCAGGGGCCTGGAATCAGAGGTTAGTGGATTATTTATCAAGTTGTGGATACAAAGAAAGTGTTGCAGATCCATCACTTTACATAAAGAAGCAAGGAGACAAGACGGTATACATATGCATCTATGTGGACGATTTGATCATCACAGGAAGTGATATTGCAGGTATTAAAGATATCAAATCAAAGCTAGGAAAGGAGTTCAAGATATCTGATCTTGGAACACTAAAGTACTTCTTGGGAATAGAGGTAATCTATGCACACAATGGCATCTTCTTGATTCAAAGAAAATACTTGTTGGATGTGCTATACAGGTTTGGTATGAGTGGTTGTAAGCCACTTTCTCAGCCCATGGAGCCCAATACAAAGTTGGTTGCAGGTCAAGGAGAGGCTATACAAGATATTACACTATATAGAAGCATAATTGGTTCATTAATTTATGCTACATTCACTAGACCTGATCTTGCATATGTAGTAGGTGTTCTCTCTCAATTTTTGCATGCACCTACTCATGATCATCTTATGGCGGCAAGAAAGGTGCTTCGTTACATCAAGAACACCATCAACCAAGGTCTATTTTACTCATATGATGCTGATCTAAGTGTCAAAGGATATAGTGATGCTGATTGGGCAGGTAGCAAGGATGATCGAAGGAGTACATCGGGTTATGTTTTTCATGATAGGTACAAAAGTGATCTCTTGGAGCTCTAAGAAGCAACCCACTGTTGCTCTTTCATCCACAGAGGCTGAGTACAGAGATTTAGCATTGGCTACATGTGAGCTATTATGGCTTAAGAAGCTACTTAAGGACATGGAAGTAGAAGTGGAGGAGTTTCCTCTTTATGGAGATAACATTTCAAGCATCTATCTAGCTAACAATCCCATGTTTCATACAAGGAGCAAGCACATAGAGGTTCATTACCACTTCGTTAGAGAAAAGGTGATGGCAAAAGAGCTAGATATAAGGTATGTGAACACTAAAATGCAGGTTGCAGACATGATGACAAAGCTTCTTGAAGGTACAAAGCTTGGAGGATTCAAGGAAGCTATCAACGTAAGAGACATAGGCTGAAGCAACGAAAGGAAAAGACTTGAGCTTGAGGGGGAGTGTTGAAAGTTTTTCAAGCTCAAGAGTGTGGGAACATGCCCCAAATTGAACCTTCCACATCATCCACAATCAAAGGAGTCTGATTTCCACGAGTTGGAGGCATCCAATTATGCCCATAATGGAAAGAAGTTGATTAGAGAAGATTTAGCTCACCTCTTGATGTGATTGGACCTCACTTTTGACATTTATATGCTTTTGATTGGTTAAAGAGGTTAGTATGTGGTCTTTAAAACCTCTAATGAGCTGTATTATGACTTAGAGTCGTGGAAATACGTGCCCAAGCTGCTCCCTTGCTTAAGCACACCCCCTACTAGCTGTTTTCTGCATATTTTGCAGAAATTTCACTTTTACACACTCTATCTATCTAGATGTTTTTGGCAGACCCCCCGGTCTTGTAATTGTTGTTTCTCCTTCATCTAAAATCCATTTGCAATGATTTTTGTTTTGTTGGAAAGCTTATAAGTTCTACTTCGTCTGGTATAAGTCTCAGGTTCAGTACCTGCACATGTGCAGAGAAATGTCCAGAATAGTGTCTATCTAGTTAGCTCATACTCTGTGAAGAGATCAAGTTATTTGTTTTGTTGCAGCTGCTTGAGGCATCATCCAGTATCCAAATGGAGTGATTTTACTCTCATTTGAAAGCTCTTAAAGTCTAGTTTATGCTTGCAAAATTTCATTTTCAATCTCTGCATATACTCAGAGAAACTCAGAAAATACAGAGCCTATGTCTGAAAAATTTCAAGATCCTAGGAGGGTTCATTTGCTTTTGTTGTGCACATAGGAGTGTTTATCCTCCAACAATAAGTTGGTAAGGAAAATACTTACAGGTCTGAGAGGAGATGAGAAGTGAAAGCCTTTCATATTGTCCATAGAATTTTCACTTGATCACTTTACTCTTGATCTTAATCAATTGCTAGGACACATGCTAACTTTTGAGCAGGACATTGAGGGAGAAAATGATAGGAGTGCAAGCCAAGCTATGTACTCCAAGGACAAGAAAAAGAATGGCAAAGGGAAGCAGTCAACTGATGATGAAGGAACTTCAAGTCAAGCTAACTTTACAAAAGGAAAGATGAACTTCAGAGGAAAAGGAAGAGGAGGTAAGAACAAAGATAATACTAAAGCTTGTTGGATTTGTGGCAGAACCAATCATTTGGCAAATGATTGTTGGTATAACAATCAAAATGGAGGAAATAATAATCAGAGTTTTAATCAAAGAGGTAGAGGAGGCAAAAACCAAAGAGGCAACTTCAGAGGAAGAAGTGGTAGGACATCATATGCTAGAGGAGGTGGAAGAAGTTTTCAATCTCAGTCCTACAACAACAATTATTATAATTATGCATCAGATTAGAAGGATGATATGACTCTTATCTTGAATGCAACTCATGAAGCAGTAGGAGAAGACCAAAGGGTGTCTTATATTGATTCAGGATGTAGTAATCATCTCAGTGGTAATATATCATTGATGACTGACATGGAAGCAAAGGTGAATGGACATACAGTTCAAACAGGTGACAATACTAAGCATAAAGTGGAAAGCATTGGATCAGTGAAGAGAAAGAATGGAAGTACACTCTTGAGCAAGGTACTTTATGTTCCTGCTATTCCTAAAAACTTGATAAGTGTAGGTTGAATTGTGGAGAAGGAATATGAAGTTAGATTCACAAATGATGGTGTTTATGTGCAAGATCCAAATCAAGGATATAGAAATATCATTGTAGGTAAAAAGGAAGGAAGGCTATTTACTCTCAAAGTTCAAGGTAATGTGGGACATGCTTTATTTACCTATGGAAGTCAAAAGATGTCTGAGCTAGACCTATGGCATAAAAGGCTAGGTCATTTCAATGAGAGAGCCATAAAGGAAATGTCAAGGAATGATGTGGTGCTTGGTTTGCCAAAAGTTGAAGGGCAACACATGGTGTACAAGTGTGAAGCTTGTCAATTAGGTAAAGCACACAAAAGTTCATACAATAAATCAGGGTACAAGTACTCCAATATGCTTGAATTGATTCATACAGATGTGTGGGGTCCTTTAAGGGATTATAGCATAAATGGATCTAGATATTATGTGTTGTTTGTTGATGATGCAACCAGATGGATTACTTTATATGTAATCAAGGATAAATCAGAAGTCTTCAAGACATTCAAGCATTATCATGCTTATGCAGAAAGGATTACAGGAAAAAAGCTCAAGAGGTTGAGATCAGATGGAGGGGGAGAGTATTTCTCTAAAGATTTTGATGATTATTTGTGGAATGCAGGTATAAAGAGAGAAGTAACTTGCAGGTACTCTCCTTAACAGAATGGAATTGCAGAAAGAAGAAATAGAACTCTTGTAGAGTTTGCAAGAGCTATGATGAAGGAAAAGAATTGTCCAAACTACTTATGGGCAGAAGCTATCAACACTACAACATATCTTGTGAATAGGTTACCTTGTAAAGCTTTGGATGGAAGAACTCCTTATGAAGCATGGTGGGGTAAGAGACCTACTCTTGATCATTGTAAAGTATTTGGATGTTTAGCATATGCTTATGTTTCTTCACAATTGAGACATAAGCTAGAACCCAAAGTAGAGAAGTATGTGTTTATTGGGTATGATGATAGACAGATGGGTTACACATTGTGGAGTCCATCCACAAAGCAATGTCTTGTTACCAAAGATGTTACATTTGATGATCAAAGCACATGGTATACAGGGTCAACAAATGATTATGCAAGTGTTGAAGAAATACAAAGGAAAGGGAAGACAAAAGTAAGTGTGTATGAAGAAGATATTGATGATGTTGATTATAAAAGTAAATTGCAGGACAATGTTGAAGATGGGCCAAGATTTGATCCAGAATCAAATGTAGCTGAAACTTCAAGAAGTGTAGAGGTGAGAAGATCCTTAAGATAAAAGAAAGAGCCTATCAGGTATAGCTATGATACATCTTTCCTAACAACAAAAGATTATGCTTACATTGTGAAGACAGAAGAGGATCCAATCACATATGAAGAAGCTAAAGGTAAACAGAATTGGGAGAAGGCAATGCAAGAAGAGTATGATGCTCTACTTGAAAATAAAACATGGGAGTTGGTGCCAAGACCAAAGAATTAGAAAGTCATTGGATGTAAGTGGGTGTCTAAAACAAAAGGGTTTGCAGATGGTAAGGTGTCTAGATACAAGGCTAGACTTGTGGTTAAAGGTTATGCCCAAACCTATGGGGTAGATTATGATGAAACCTTTAGTCCTGTTGCTAAGATGTCTACAATTAGATCATTGATTGCTATTGCTGCTTGTAAAGGATGGAAGTTATCACAATTAGATGTGAAGAATGCATTCCTGAATGGATGCATTGCAGACGAAGTATACATGGAGCAACTAGAAGGCTTCATGGATTCAATTGGATCAGATTATGTGTGTAAGCTCAAGAGAGCTTTGTATGGCATGAAGCAAGCCCCAAGAGCATCGAATTACAGGCTTGTTAAGTTCTTGAATGAATGTGGATTTCAAGCATCAAAGGCAGATAGTAGCTTGCTAGTAAAGGCAAGTGAAAATGGATACATATACATGTGTATTTATGTTGATGATATTATTATCACAGGTACAGATGCTCAAGGAATCAATGAGCTTAAGAAACAAATAGAGAAGGAGTTTAAGATAAGTGATTTGGGAAACTTATCTTATTTCCTAGGAATGCAGATTGTATATACTCAACATGGAGTATATGTTACACAAGAGAGATACTTGAAGAATCTTCTGATCAAGTTCAACATGGAGAATTGCAAGTCTTCAAGCACACCATTGGAGGTAAATCATAAGTTGAGCAGGTATGGAGGTGAACAATTCAATGGTATGAAGAAATATCAGAGTTTGGTAGGTAGTCTAACCTATGCTACCTTGACAAGGCCAGATCTATCATATGCAGTAGGTGTGTTATCACAATTCATGCATTGTCCAAAGAAGACTCATTGGATTGTAGCTCAAAGGGTACTCAGATATATCAAAGGAACCCTAAGTGAAAGTCTGTATTATGGATTTACTTCTGATACAAGAATCAAAGTGTTTAGTGATGCAGATTGGGCAGGTGATTCAGATGATAGAAGGTCTACTCATGGGTATCCCTGTTATATTGGAGATAAACTAGTTTCTTGGTGCTCAAAGAAGCAACATACAGTTGCTTTGTCATCTACAGAAGCTGAGTATAAAGGAATGGTAGAGGCTGCAAAAGAAGTGATATGGTTAAAGACCTTATTGAAGAGTTTTGGAACTGATCAGAGTACTCCAATTATTTTTGGAGACAATATGAGTTCATTGTATTTGGCAGGTAACCCTGTTTTTCATGTCAGGACTAAGCATATAGAGATTCAGTATCATTTCTTGAGAGAAAAGGTACTTGATCAAGAGATTGAAGTGATGTATACTCCAACAAAAGAACAAGTTGCAGATATGTTAACAAAAAGCTTGGATGGACCTAAGCTACAAAGATTCAAGGAGATGGCACGAGTAAAGAAGAATGGAATAATCACAATTAGTGATTGAGGGGGAGCTATTGGAACACAACAATCACAAATTGATTATTACAAAGAGCTTGAAGCATGTCAAAGATCAGATTGAAGTTCAAGAAGTCACTTGAGAAAGTGAAGAGATCTCAGAAGTGAAGTTTGTATACATATGTACATTACTATTGGAAATTCTTGTAATATGAGTATAGATAATCCTTAGGATGATAAGGAGTAATGTAATAGACGTGGGATAAGTCTAGAACCATATGTATATAAGTCAATGATGTAAAGAAATACAAGAGAGAGTAATTAGAAGACAAGTGTCCTAGAGATAGATGTGAAGAGAGTTATCTTCAAAAAATAGCGACGAGTATTTCGTAGATTTCTCTCAGTTTGATCATGTGGATCAGAAATCCTTTTGTACACATCTAATCTAAAAGCTAATGAAGCTATGTTAAAAGTTTCATCATCTAATTCTTCTTCTGCTGTGAGTATGATCAATAGGAACATGTGTATGTAAAGTCTACAGATGATCTCTCAGAGTAGCACACTTTTTCGTGCCAATGTTTTGCTTAGATCTCAGTGCACAGTGTAAAGTTTTTGATGAATGAGAATTCAAAATTTAAGTTAGAAGGTAAGGAAGGTATGGCTAAAAGCATTTAGCAAAATGGGATATGTGCTGTGAGAAATCAATCTTAGAAGTTACCTATGTCAAAGTCGCTTGTTCAAAAAGACAATTTCTGACATACTTTTGATCTTAAGGATCAAATTAAAGTTTTAATGATTCTTTTTATGAACTAATGGTTAATATGATTGCACAAAGGTAGTCTGAAGATGTGTGCATCATTGAAGATATGTGCAAAAAATAATGTCGATTTCTGAAGCAGACTTTCTGAAGAAGGAATTTCTTTACTCAGAGAAGTGTTAGTGAAAGTTTTGATAAAAGAAGACAATATTTGTGTAAAGTTTGATCCATAACTGATATAGAAGTGTTCTTAGATCAGTATAGATCAGACCTTTGGAGATTAAGAAGTCTCCAACAAAATTGACTTTTACAAACGATAAAAGATAAAAGGCTTCCTAGCAATGGTTTCCATGGAGCTTCAATTGTACATAAACTCTAGCCAAATGTGTAGGCTTGATATTTGCACCAATAGCTCCCCCTCAGACCAAACATTTTTTGTTTTGTTCTTCTTCTTCAATCTTATTAAATGTCCTGCAATCCAATCATAGACTTAACCTACAAAGTGTTGTATCATCTAATGCTTTAGTCAATAAGTCTCCACATTGCATATTAGTTGATACATAAGCCAACTGAATTTCCTTTCTCAATAGCTTCTGTCTCACATAATGATAGTGGACCTCTATATGCTTGGTCCTAGCATGATAAATAGGATTTTTTGCAAGATGTAGTGAGCTTGTATTATCTCCAAAAATCGTTGGAGATGTAGTATGCAAACCCAAATCTGTATACAGCAATTTGATCCATATGGCCTCTTGAGTAGCATTGGCCAATCCTCTATACTCTGCCTCTATAGAAGACAAAGAAACAGTAGTTTGCTTCTTTGAAGACCATGATATAGGTTTATCACCTGCAAAAGATAGGTATCCTGAGGTACTCCTATCATCTTTGCAACCTGCCCAATCTGCATCTGAATATATCTTGATGTCCAAGTCTGAAGTATAAGGAAAATATAACTCTTGATTTTGAGTTCCCTTAAGGTACTTCAAAATCCTCTTGGTAGCTTCCAAATGAGTTGCCATAGGTTTGTGCATAAATTGTCTTAAAACACTTATTGCATAAGCAATATCAATCCTTGTTAATGTAGCATACTTCAAGCTTCCCACTATGCTTTGGTAACTTGCAATGTTCTCAAGAACATCACCTTCATGAGCACTTAACTTTTGGTTTACCTCCATTGGAGTACTTGTTACCTTGGCATCTTGCAAGTGAAACTTCTTTAACATATCCTGAAACTTCTTTAACATATCCTATATATACTTTCTCTAAGTAATATAGATTCCAGAGTTAATATAGACTAACTCAAGTCCAAGAAAATATTTTAGTGATCCAAGGTCACTAATTTTGAACTCCTCCATCATCTGATTCTTGATTTGCTTGATGCCATTAGCATCATTATCTATGAGTATGATATCATCAACATATACACATAGGTATATTACCTCTAAATTTCTCCTCTTAAAAAATAGAGAGGTATCTTCTTTACTCATGATGAATCCTTGATCCTGAAGGTACGTAGTCAACCTATGGTTTCATGCCCTGGGTGCATGTTTTAATCCATAAAGAGCTTTGTTCAATTTACAGATACATATGTTACCTTGCTTGGATCCTCATACCCAGGAGTTTGAGACATGTACACCTCCTCTGAAATCCAGCCATTTAGAAATGCATTTTTTACATCCAATTGATACATGTTCCAATTTTTTGATGCAGCCACACTTACCAATACCGTGATGGTTGGCATTTTTGCCAGAGGTGAGAAGGTTTCTTCATAATCAACTCCTTGGGTTTGTGCAAAAGCTTTAGCCACAAGTCTAGCTTTGTACCTAGTTACTGATCCATCAGAATTGCTCTTGATCTTATAGATCCATCTAGAACCAATTACCTTCATAGACTCCTTCTTTGGTACTAGCTCCCAAGTATCACTCTCCTTGAGTGCTTCATATTCCTCATCCATAGCTTCCTTCCATTCTGCCTTGGACTTTGCCTCTTCATATGATGATGGCTCTTCAAACGACAAGTCTTTTGCAAGATAAACAGAGTGCTTAGTAACTAAGGAAGTGTCATACTCATATTTGATTGGCTTCTTGCTCTCCCTTTGTGATCTCTAGATTGCTTGGTTGGATGATTCAGGTATATCCTCCAGCTTCTTCATTTTGACTTTGCCTTTGGACTTCCATGCCTTGAATTCTTCTAAGTTGATGATGTCCTCATCATCTGAGTTGATGTCTTCAATCTGATTAGGCTCCTCCTTCGTGAGGCTTGGAAACTCCTCTTCCAAGTCATAAGGTAGCTTTACTTTCTTGCATTTACTTTCAAACCAAGAGTCATTCTCATCAAAGACAACATCTCTATTGACCATGAATCCTTTGTTGGAAGGATTGTAGAACTTGTATCCTTTCTGACTCAAGTCATACCCTATGAAAATGGACTTCTCTGCCTTAGGGTCTAGCTTACCTCTTATTTGAGAAGGGATATGCACATAAGCAACACATCCAAAGATCCTGCAATGATCAAGTGAAGGTCTTCTACCATGCCATGCTTCATATGGGTTCATCCCATCAAGAGATTTGGATGGCAACCTATTTACAAGATAAGTGGCAGTAGATACACTCTCTGCCCACAAGTAATTAGGTAATTTTTTCTCATTTAACATTCACCTAGTTGTTTCAACAATTAATCTATTTCTCCTCTTTGCCACCCCATTTTGCTCATGGGTATACCTTGTTGTAATTTCTCTCTTGATTCCTCTGTCCCGCAAGAATGCATCAAATTCATTTGGGAAGTACTCACCTCCTCCATCTGACCTTAGTCTCTTTAGATTTCTTCCTGTTTAGTTCTCAACAAGTGCAAGATACTTTTTAAAGCAACTGAATACTTCATCTTTGTGCTTCATAAAATATAAGACAGACTACCTACTAAAGTCATCAATGAAAGATGCATAATACCTTGATCCAGAAATTGAGGGATCCCTACTTGGTCCCCATACATCTGTATGGACAAGCTCTAAGTAGTCCTCATGCATGTAGCCTTTCCTTGAGAAGGATAACTTGTGAGATTTCCCAAACTAACAAGCACCACATTTATAGATCATGTGTTTCTTGGATACATTAGGTATCCCAATCACACATTGATCTCTACATATTTGCTTTAAAGTTCTCTCACCAATATGTCCTAACCTCTTATGCCAAATTTCAAGCTCTAATAGTGTTTGATCTTTGTACCTATAAAGTGCAATGTTCCTTGTATCCTCAAGTTCAAAAGTGAATAATCTACCTGTCTTTTCTCCTTTGGCAATTCTCTTGAATCCATGTTGGTGATCCTCCACAACTGCTCCATATTGGTTGAATCTAACCTACAAACCCTTTTCCACAATCTGTCCAACACTCATAAAATTCTTTGTAATTGTAGGTACATATAGAACCCTACTCAACATATTTCTATTTCCATCAGAGGTCTTAACATTTCCTACTTCAATTTGGTGTCATCAACTGTTTATACCTGATGCTTACCCTTTGGTTCCTCAAGGTCAAAGAGAAGAGCTACATTGCCTGCCACATGGTTTGAGCATCTTGAGTCGATGTAGAATAGATGGTCATCATTTATACCTATTTTTGAAGTCATATTCGTAATCATAAGAAAATCCTCTTGCTCCTTTGTGTGGTTGTTGTAATCTTTCCTTGATTTGTAGCCTCCTTGGTAGTTTCTATTTTAGTTGTTGTTGTTGTTGTAGTTGTTATTGTATCCTTGATGGTGATTGAATCTTCCTCTCGATTGTGTATATCCACCTCTTTGAAATCCTCTACCTCTATGATTCTTGAAGTTCCTGTAACACTCATCTGTAGTATGATCTGAAAATCCACAAATATTACATGGTGAGGAGTTATAAGGTCTCCCCCTACCTTGCTTACCTCCTCTACCCCTTCCTCTTGAGGTTCTACCTCTCCCTACATAGTTGGCTTGGGAGGTGGCTCCTTCATCTTCAATCTTCTTGTTCTTCCCTTTCTCTTTGAGCTTACTTTTATTAGTGTATAGGGCAGAAGAGCTATTACCTCTTGATGAATCTCCATTTTTTGAGCTCGACTTCATGGGTAAAGAGTTGCCCCATGAGAGTGGTAAGATCTGGAATCTGCATGTCCATGTACAATTCCATGGTAGTTGTGAAGCTTTCCCATTTGTCATCAGCTTTAATACCATTGATTAAGTGTCTTACAATCTGCTCCTCGTCAATGTCTTCTTCTATGCTTGCCAATTGATCTGCTATATCTTTGACTTTGGTCACATACTCTGAGATGCCTTTCTTGGGTTGCTTTCTTTGGGTGGTAAACTCAATCCACAATTGGTTCTTCCTAGCCCTCGTGTTGGAAGAGAAATATGAAGACAATGTTTCCCAAGTCTCTTGGGATGTCTTACAGTTCCTAATGTGTGGAAGAAGAAAATCAAAACTTGAGTTAAGTAAGTAAGACCTTGCTAATGCATCCTTGGCACACCATGTATTAAGTCTTTCCTATTCTTCCCTTGTAGGTTGTCCTTTGCTTCTGAATATGGGCATCTCCTCATCTTCTGAGATGTATCCATAAAGGCTCCTTCCTTGCAAGGATGTCTTCATCCTCAAGGAACATGCTTGATAGTTTATCCTCTCGAATTTATCAATGAAAGAAGGAAAACAATCTCTCATTTTACCTTAACTAAGCTCCGATACCACTATTGGGAAAGATGGATGGACACTCCAAGAAATGAGTAGGTACTGCTAACTTTTGCTTTGTACCAGCCCCTTCTTGCTTCAAAATTGAGTAGTAGGCCCTCTTAGCTTTCCAAGACACTAAACAAGTGTGTATGTGCTTTGGAAATGATGTGAGAGATGATTGAACCAAAACATACTACTTCCAAGTTGCAAGATCAATGAAAACCTTCTATGTTTGTTCTCACACATGTTGCTTGTTATGCTCAATGCTTCCAATACAGTAGGGCTCAAAAAGATTCCTTTTGGGGTTATCAAATTATCTTAATGCACTAATGATTCCAAGTTAAATCACTTAAAATGATGCACTATACAGAGAGCATTAAATTTAGCAATCAAATCATTACCCCCGATTTTTTAGGACCTCTATAGAGTCTGACTAGTGGGTACTTTGATGCACTTTTCTCCAAATTTGCATAATGGATTATCTTCAAAATTTGTGAGCACTTAGAGGACTTGGAGCTGATTCCAACAAGCTATAGAACATTGACAATGGTGAAGAAATGACTGAGATATGAGCAGTACAAGTTGATACATATGAGTGACTATGACAGAGAGACCATAGATGAAAAGTATTAATCTATTGTATTAGAACACAATGTTGTACAAGATCATAGGCATGATAATCAAAGCCTAATGATGATGAGTAGTGTAGGCTATGATATAATCCTTACTCTCTTACAATGTGGTCAAGGAGAACTCGGGAATGAAGTCACACTACCCGAGAGTTCTTTAGTCATCTTTTATAGATGATACACTTGAAATTTGAATTTGAATTCTCCATTGGCTCTCACCAAAAGTAGTCCTCCAATCTAGGAGATATTCTCTCAAGTAGAGTCGTGATCGTTTTCCAACTAACAACTCCACGAGTTTAGTGGTGGTTACAAATGTTCTTCTAAGTCAAATTGACTTTTACAAATGGTAAAAGATAAAAGGCTTCCTAGCGATGGTTTCCATGGAGCTTCAAGTGTACATAAACTCTAGCCAAATGTGTAGGCTTGATATTTGCACCAACACTTACCACTTAATGAGCTAGGGTGATACCTGGCTACACTAGGAGTCCTAATACACTTTGTTGATCACAATACAACCATACTCAAAGAAATCGTCAACAATTTAAGAAATGGAAATTCCACTTACAAAGTTCTCTTGGAATGAAGAAGCAGTTGATTGACTTTGCCCGAGAACTTGTGGTACTTGCCCACTTCTTCCTTTGCTCTATGCCACACACAAGAGCTCACAATTAATGCCTAACAATTGACCCAAAAATTTGAAAATTTGTACCAAAACCCCAAATTTGTGTTTTCTCTGATAGTCATGATGATCAACCACAATCGAGATGATCAGTCATAGTCATGATGGCATGACACCCATGATGATAAGAAGTCATGATGGTCAAGCCTCATAATGATCAGTGACAGTTGTGATGGTCAACTTATGACGATCACATAGGATCCTGTTGGAGATCTCTTAATCTCCAAAGACTTGATCTATACTGATCTAAGATCACCTCTACATCAGTTATAGACCAAACTTTACACAAATGCTACTTTGATTTACCAAATCATTCATGAATAATCCTCTGAGTGAGAATTTTCCTTCTTCAGAAAGTCTACTTCAGAAATTGACTTCAATACCTACACATATCTTCAGATTTCTTTAAACCAATGATGCACAAATCTCCACACTACCTTTGCGCAATCATATCAACCATTAGCTCTTCAAAAGAATCATTAAAACTTAAATTTGATCCTTAAGATCAAAGGTATGTCAAAAACTATCTTCTAGAAATGGCGACTTTAACATGGTCAACTTCTTAAGTTGATTTCTCAAGGCACAGATCCCGTTTTGCTAAATGCTTTTAGTCATAGCTTCCTTATCTTCTAACTTAGATTTTGAATGCTCATTCATTAAAAACTTACACTATGCACTGAGATCTAAGCAAATCACTGACACGGAAAAGTGTGCGACTCTTAGAAGTCTATGTGCAGATTCTACACACAAATGTTCCTATTGATCATACTCACAGTAGAAAAGAAATTGGATCATAAAATTCTGAACATAGCTTCATTAGCTTCCAGATTAGATGTGTACAAAAGGATTTCTGATCCACATGATCAGACTGAGAGAAATCTATGAAATACCCGACACTATTTCCTGAAGATGACTCTCTTCACATCTATCTTTATGACACTTGTCTTCAAATGACTCTCTTACTTATTTCTATACATCATTGACTTATATACATATGGTTTTAGACTTATCCCGCATCTATTACATTACTCCTTATCATCCTAAGGATTATCTAAACTCAGATTATAAGAATTTCCACCTGTAATGTACATATGTATACAAACTTCACTTTTGAAACCTCTTCACTTTCTCAAGTGTCTTTTTCCACTTCAATCTGATCATGAGCTTGCTTCAAATTCTTTGTAATCACCAATTTGTGATTGGTTTGTTCCAACAGCTCCCCCTCAATCACTAATGGTGACTATTCCATTCTTCTTTACTCCTGCCATCTCTTTGAATCTCTGTAGCTTAGGTCCATCCAAGCTTTTTGTCATCATATCTGCAACTTGTTCTTTTGTTGGAGTATACATCACTTCAATCTCTTTGTCAAGTACCTTTTCCCTCAAGAAATGATACTGAATCTCTATATGCTTAGTCTTGGCATGAAAAACAGGATTAGCTGCCAAATATAATGAACTCATATTGTCTCCAAAAACAATTGGAGTACTCTGATGAGTTCCAAAACTCTTCAACAAGGTCTTTAACCATATTACTTCCTTTGCAGCCTCTACCATTCCTTTATATTCAGCTTCTATGGATGACAAAGCAACTGTATGTTGCTTCTTTGAGCACCAAGAAACTAACTTATCTCCAATATAACAGAGATACCCATGAGTAGACCTTCTATCATCTGAATCACATGCCCAATCTGCATCACTAAACACTTTGATTCTTGTATCAGAAGTAAATCCATAATACAAGCCTTCATTTAGGGTTCCTTTGATATATCTGAGTACCCTTTGAGCTGCAATCCAATGAGTCTTCTTTGGACAATGCATAAATTGTGATAACACACCTATTGCATATGATAAATCTGGCCTTGTCAAGGTAGCATAAATTAAACTACCTACCAAACTCTGGTATTTCTTCATGTCATTGAATTCTTCACCTCCATACCTGCTCAATTTATGATTTACCTCCAATGTTGTGCTTGAAGGCCTGCAATCTTCCATGTTAAATTTGACCAGAAGATTATTCAAGTACCTCTCTTGTGTAACATATACCCCATGTTGAGTATACATAATCTGCATTCCTAAGAAATAAGATAAGTTTCCCAAATCACTTATCTTAAACTCCTTCTCTATTTGTTTCTTAAGCTCATTGATTCCTTGAGCATCTGTACCTGTGACAATAATATCATCAACATAAATACACATATAAATGTATCCTTTTTCACTTGCCTTTACTAGCAAGCTACTATCTGCCTTTGATGCTTGAAATCCACATTCATTCAAGAACTTAACAAGCCTGTAATTCCATGCTCTTGGAGCCTGCTTCAACCCATACAAAGCTCTCTTAAGCTTACACACATAATCTAATCCAATTGAATCCATGAAGCCTTCTGGTTGCTCCATGTACACTTCATGTGCAATGTATCCATTCAGAAATGCATTCTTCACATCTAGTTGTGATAACTTCCATCCTTTACAAGCTGCAATAGCAATCAATGATCTAATTGTAGACATCTTAGCAACACGACTAAAGGTTTCATCATAATCTACCCCATAAGTTTGGGCATAACCTTTGACCACAAGTCTAGCCTTGTATCTAGACACCTTACCATCTGCAAACCTTTTTGTTTTATACACCCACTTACATCCAATGACTTTCTGATTCTTTGGTCTTGGCACCGATTCCCATGTTTCATTTTCAAGTAGAGCATCATACTCTTCTTGCATTGCCTTCTCCCAATTCTGTTTTCCTTTAGCTTCTTCATATGTGATTGGATCCTCTTCTGTCTTCACAATGTAAGCATAATCTTTTGTTGTTAGAAAAGATGTATCATAGCTATACCTGGTAGGCTCTTTTCTTTCCCTTGAGGATCTTTTGACCTCTGCACTTCTTGAAGTCTCAGCCACATTTGATTCTGGATCAAATCTTGGCCCATCTTCAATATTATTCTGCAATTTACTTTTACAATCAACATCAAGAATATCTTCTTTATACATACTTACTTTTGTCTTCCCTTTTCTTTGTATTTCTTTGTCATCTGCATAATCATTTGTTGAACAAGTATACCATGTGCTTTGCTCATCAAATGTAACATCTTTGCTAACAAGAAATTGCTTTGTAGATGGACTCCACAATCTGTAACCCATCTGTCTATCATCATACCCAATAAACACATACTTCTCTGCTTTGGGTTCTAGCTTATGTCTCAATTGTGAAGGAACATAAACATATGCTAAACATCCAAACACCTTACAATGATCAAGAGTAGGTTTCTTACCCCACCATGCTTCATAAGGAGTTCTTCCCTCCAATGTTTTACAAGGTAACCTATTCACAAGATATGTTGCAGTGTTGATAGCTTCTGCCCATAAGTAATTTGGACAATTCTTTTCCTTCATCATTGCTCTTGGAAATTCTACAAGAGTTCTATTTCTTCTTTCTCCAACTCCATTCTGTTGAGGAGAGTACCTACAAGTTACTTCTCTTTTTATACCTGCATTCCACAAAT
This sequence comes from Ceratopteris richardii, assembly GCA_020310875.1. NCBI lineage: Eukaryota > Viridiplantae > Streptophyta > Polypodiopsida > Polypodiales > Pteridaceae > Ceratopteris > Ceratopteris richardii. The sequence goes on along the minus strand of CM035412.1, from coordinate 52,112,153 downwards.
AATCATCAAACTCTTTAGAAAAATACTCACCCCCTCCATCTGATCTCAACCTCTTGAGCTTTTGTCATGTAATCCTTTCTGCATAAGCATGATAATGCTTGAATGTCTTGAACACTTCTGATTTGTCCTTGATTACATATAAAGTAATCCATCTAGTTGCATCATCAACAAACAATACATAATATCTGGATCCATTTATGCTATAGTCCATTGAAGGACCCCACACATCTGTATGAACCAATTCAAGCATATTTGAATACTTATATCCTGATTTATTGTATGAACTCTTGTGTGCTTTACCTAATTGACAAAGCTTCACACTTGTACACCATATGTTGCCCTTCAACTTTTGGCAAACCAAGCACCACATCATTCCTTGACATTTCCTTTATGGCTCTCTCATTGAAATGACCTAGCCTTTTATGCCATAGGTCTAACTCAGACATCTTTTGACTTCCATAAGTAAATAAAGCATGTCCCACATTACCTTGGACTTTAAGAGTAAATAACCTTCCTTCTTTTTTACCTGCAATAATGTTTCTATATCCTTGATTTGGATCTTGCACATAAACACCATCATTTGTGAATCTGACTTCATAACCCTTGTCCACAATTTGCCCTACACTTATCAGATTTTTAGGAATAGTAGGAACATAAAGTACCTTGCTCAAAAGTGTACTTCCACTCTTTGTCTTCACTGATCCAATGCTCTCCACTTTATGCTTGGTATTGTCACCTGTTTGAACTGTATGTCCATTCACCTTTGCTTCCATATCAATCATCAGTGATATATTGCCACTCAGATGATTGCTACATCCTGAGTCAATATAAAACATCCTTTGGTCTTCTCCTACTGCTTCATGAGTTGCATTCAAGATGAGAGTCATGTAATCCTTTTGATCTGATGCATAATTATAATAATTGTTGTTGTAGGATTGAGATTGAAAACTTCTTCCACCTCCTCTAGCATACGATGTCCTACCACCTCTTCCTCTGAAATTGCCTCTTTGGTTTTTGCCTCCTCTACCTCTTTGATTGAAACTCTGATTATTACTTCCACCATTTTGATTGTTATACCAACAATCATTTGCCAAACGATTGGTTTTGCCACAAATCCAACAAGCTTTAGTATTGTCTTTGTTCTTACCTCCTCTTCCTTTACCTTTGAAATTCATCTTTCCTTTTGTAAAGTTAGCTTGACTTGAGGTCCCTTCATCATCAGTTGACTGCTTCCCTTTGCCATTCTTTTTCTTGTCCTTGGAGTACATAGCTTGGCTTGCACTCCTATCATTATCTCCCTTAATGTCCTGCTCAAAAGTTAGCATGTGTCCTAGCAATTGATTAAGATCAGGAGTAAAGTGATCAAGTGACAATTCTATGGACAATATGAAAGGCTCCCACTTCTCATCTCCTCTCAGACATATAAGTATATGCCTTACCAATTTATCCTCTTCAATGTCTTCATCTACAGCTCCCAAGCTATCTGCAATATCTTTCATCCCACATAATCAAAAATTGATTGTGAACTCTTCTTCTTGAAAGTTGTGAACTCAGCCCAAAGTGAGGACTTCCTTGACTTGGTTGTGTTTTGGAAATGCTCTTCCAAAGCATTCCACACATCTGTTGCACTTTCCAATCCTCTGATGTGAGGTAGAAGATAATCATTTACAGCCATGTAAATGATGCTCCTAGCTTGAGCATCCTTTCTCATCCAGGTCTTCAAATCTGCAAGCTCTTCCCTAGTTGGAATACTAGGATCTGCAAATTCAGGCTTTTCTTCTTCTCCTATAATGAATGCCATCAAATCTTTGCTCATGAGGTGTGCCTCCATCCTCATGGACCAAGTTGGATAGTTCTCCCTATCTAGCTTATCAATTTGCAAGCTTTCTCCCATCTTTGATATTCTATGTCTGCAATTACTATGATTTATGATAGTAAAGTGTACCTTTGATATGAATCTTCAATCCTTTTTTATCCTTTGAACTCGTACTTTGTACTTCTGCAAGTTATCTACAAGAATTTGTCCTTGTCCACCTTCAAATAGAAGGAACTTCAATATCTGCAGCAGTCGGGACTTCCAATGCCTTTACTTCACTTGTATTGCACATTCTGCTCTGATACCACTATTGGAGATCTCTTAATCTCCAAAGACTTGATCTATACTGATCTAAGAGCACCTCTACATCAGTTATAGACCGAACTTTACACAAATGTTACTTTGATTTACCAAATCATTCATGAATAATTCTCTGAGTGAGAATTTTCCTTCTTCAGAAAGTTTGCTTCAGAAATTGACTTGAATACCTACACATATCTTCAGATTTCTTCAAGCCAATGATGCACAAATCACCACACTACCTTTGCGCAATCATATCAACCATTAGTTCTTCAAAAGAATCATTAAAACTTTAATTTGATCCTTAAGTTCAAAGGTATGTCAAAAACTATCTTCCAGAAATGGCGACTTTGACATGGTCAACTTCTTAAGTTGATTTCTCATTGCACAAATCCCGTTTTGCTAAATGCTTTTAGCCATAGCTTCCTTATCTTCTAACTTAGATTTTGAATGCTCACTCATTAAAAACTTTACACTATGCACTGAGATCTAAGCAAAACACTAACACGGAAAAGTGCGCGACTCTAAGAAGTCTATCTGCAGATTCTACATACAAATGTTCCTATTGATCATACTTACAGTAGAAAAGAAATTGGATCATAAATTCTGAACATAGCTTCATTAGCTTCCAGATTAGCTGTGTACAAAAGGATTTCTGATCCACATGATCAAACTGAGAGAAATCTACGAAATACCCAATGCTATTTCCTGAAGATGTCTCTCTTCACATCTATCTCTATGACACTTGTCTTCAAATGACTCTCTTACTTATTTCTATACATCATTGACTTATATACATATGGTTTTGGACTTATCCCATGTCTATTACATTACTCCTTATCATCCTAAGGAATATCTAAACTCCGATTACAAGAATTTCCACCTGTAATGTACATATGTATACAAACTTCAGTTCTGAAACCTCTTCACTTTCTCAAGTGTCTTTTTCCACTTCAATCTGATCATGAGCTTGCTTCAAATTCTTTGTAATCACCAATTTGTGATTGGTTTGTTCCAACAGATCCTGACTATTAAGTCACGACGGTCAATTCACGTGGATGAGTCACAGTCGTGACTATCAAGTCACAATGATCAAGCCCCATGATGATGCGTGAGGATCGCGATGGTCAAGAGACGACGGTTAGGGTCACGATGATCAGTCACAATCATGATGATCAAGCGATGATGGCCAATCAGGATTGTGATTGTCAAGCACCGTCGTGATGGTGAGTCACCCGTCATGATGGTGAGGCACGTTCGCGATGGTGTGAACCAATCGCCATGACGATCAGTGACCATCACGATGGTCAGACACAATCATGATGATGTGTCATCATCACCATGGTCAGAAGATTATACAATTTAACAAATCATGCATAGATGTGTGCAAGCACTTGCCTAGTCTCCTCCTTCATGCAAAAATTTTGCACAAATTCCTACATTTCCTAATAGTCGTGATGGTCAGCTTCAAAGGCAATTTTCTAAGAAAAAATGGAGTTTTTACCTATGTTTCCAGCAAATTGGTGGTGTCCAAAGGCTGCCCTACAAGATTAGTGCACCAAAAAACACAAACATACACTTGCAAAATCTCTCTCTCACTCTCGCACACACACAAATGAGCGAAAGAGAAGAGAAAGGGGGAATATGACTGATTTTTTGCGATTTTTTGGAGTTTGAGATAATGATGGAGAATGATACTAGAAGAATAGAGGAGTAAAAGTGTGTAAAAACTAACTACAGACAACAAAACAACAAAGAAATTTTACCTTGCAACGATTTTCTCCAATACACTTACCATCACATGCTCAACCTAGAGCTCGTCCCCGGCAATGGCGCCAAATTTGGTGTCACTCTAACACAATGGAAAGTAACAACGTGAGGAGCTTCACCTTGTAATTGTCAATCGGCGGAGAGGTTAGGCCGATATGAAGATCAAGAGTGAATGATGTGCATGAAGATGGTAAGAAATGCAAGAGCATACACACACATGCATACACACACACTAGGAAAGTTGCAATGGAGATCAATGGAAGGCAAGACAAAGACTCATAATCATATTCATCATCATCTAGTTACAATAGCTCTTCTAGCTCTAGCTCATAGGTTCAATCCTAAACTAACAACAACCACAAAATGAGCTCTCTAGCTCTATTTATAGTTTTTGCCTAGTTTTGATCGGTTTCACATCTAGTGATTGGCATAGTTAAATAATAGGTTCTTCCTCTAATTTGAACTATCTAATGGCTTCCAAAAATTACAAAAATTGGTGTAGGCGTTCTACCTAGACTCCTCAAGCTCGAGGACTCCTCGGCTTGCACAAAATGGAGTCGCATCCGTGATAATTGGGTATATATACATATGATACATTGGTTTAGTGATAAAAATCACTGTTGTCAGGATGAAATCTTTCGAGTAGTTTTAAGTGCTTCCTCTTCATCTATGATGAGAACTAGTACTCGAACCTTTGCCTTGAACAATGGCTTACTCCAATCCAGTGTTGTTAATATAGGTGATAAACACAAGCATCCTTTGAGTTCATTGAATGACTCCTCACACTCAACCGTCCATTCAAACTTGGTCAAAAGAGAGTACAGAGGCTTTGCTATGATAGTGTACATGTGTATGAATCGTCAATAATAACCACAATGGCCCATAAAAGCCTGTAGTTCTTTTACATTTTTCGGCCTAGGTAGGTTTGTAATTACTTTCACCTTTTCTTCATCCGTAGAGATTATGTTCTTTGACACTATATGTCCTAGAATCTTGCCTTGCCTGACCATGAAAACACACTTTTTTGGGTTCAAGAAAACTTGATATTCTTGACATTTTTCAAATACTTGCCTTAGTTTAGGGATACGAGTCTACCTCATATTCGACTGAGTACATATGTCATCTACATAAACTTCCAAATTCTTGTTTAAAAATTCCTTAAAAACATGGCACATAAGTCATTGGAAAGTGGCGGGTGCATTTGTTAGCCCAAATGGCATTACACGAAATGCAAATATGCCCCATTCAGTGGTGAAAGCCATCTTATGTTGATCTTCAAGAGCAATGGCTAGTTGATTATAGCCTGAGAATCCATCAAGAAAGCTATAGACTTCCTTGCCCACAACTCTCTCTAATAAGTGTTCCATGATAGGAAGAGGATAAATGTCTCTAATTGTGGCGGCATTAACTTTTTTAAGGTTAATATACACGCATAATTTTTTGTTCTTTTTGGGCATGACCACAATGGGGGATACCCATTCGATATGCTCAATTTCATAAATGAATCCTGCTTCTACCAAACGATCTATCTCTTCTTTAATCTTGGCCGCCTAATTATCATTGTACGTGTATGGTTTCTGCGTAGTGGGTTTGGCATCTGGAGTCATAGGGACTCTATGGGAGCATATATCTAGGTCTACTCCTTTCAAGCCTTTGTAGCTCCAAGCAAATATGTCTCTATATTCTCATAATAGGATCATTAACTCTTGTTCTTCTTCTTGTGTCGAATGGTGCCCTATGTATGTGCATTTTTCTTCTCCTTCTTCTATAGTAGCTACTATTTTTTTGGTTTTCTCTCGATTATCATAGTCTTCTCCAATTTCTGCTTCTCTCATGGGCATTCGTACCATAATCCTTCTATCTTCTATTTCATACTTCTTGAAATTCTCGAGTACTTCCATGAGTGGTTCTTCTTCTTCTTCTATCTTAGGTGATTTCTTTCTCTACTTTTGCTTCGTGGGTCACTTCCGTGCATTCTTCTAAGATGGGTTCTTCCTCTAAGGGCTCTAGCATAAAGATGGAAATGTCATTACCATCTTCATCACAATGAGGGGTCCATTGTTCTTCATTTACAGCTATGTCCATCGTAGCTAAGATCTCTACCCAACCGTGAGGCTCGAATTCCTCTTCTATAAATACTATAGGTGCATATGCAAGGTCTTGAAGGGTTTTTGGATGTCATTCCAAACCTAAGGTCCTAACTTCTAATTGTTCTTTCTTGTTTTTTGCTACCTTACACATCCATAGGTGAGTATCCGCATGCAACCATGATGGGTCTAATTCTAATGAATGCACAGACTTGGTTACTCCTAAATGTTGCAAATACAAAGAATTAGTTCCCCAATCTTGTACAATTTGTAACTAACGCATGACTGGTCGTCCTAAAATCATCTCGTAAGTGTGATTTTTCCCAAAATCACAAATGGTGAATGTATGTTCAAACTCCACACCACAAGTGACATAGGCCTTCAAGTAAGACTAATGGCTTTTATATATGTCCATCGGCCATTTGTAGCTTCATTATTGTGGGTCTTAATGCTGGCTTACCCCAACGTTTCCATAAAGCAGTGGTAGTGATGGCTACTCCGGCTCCTGAATCTAGGATGGCTTTGGTGGTGTAGCCCTTGTGGGTTATTGGAAGATAAGTATTACCTTCCTCTCCCTTGCTTACATCTCCAATTCTTTCCACAGGTATCTCTAGTACCTTCTTGTGTGATCCTATCTGGGAGGGAGCAGTGGCAATCTCAAGGAATTGGTTTGCTACGTGCTTCCACAATTCTGGTTTAATCTTGAACAATTCCTCTAATGTGAGGTGACATTGTACTTTGGTGTTCTTGATCATTTTCGTGTTTCTAGGGATTATTGATTCTTCATTCCTCACTATTATAGTGGGTTCTCTCATGCTAACAGACTTTGCTTCCCAAGGTCTTGTGAACTAAGGTAATTCTTGCAAAGAATTGGATTCAAAATCCGTTTGTTCACTGAGTTTCTCTTCCTCTACATCATCATAGATAGAGGGTATGTCTTGGGGAAATTGTTCTTGCAAGTTTTTTATCTCTTGAATAGGAGGATGGGTTTCTTGCTCTTGTCTCCATTTCTCTTCTTGGATTTCTCTCAGAAAACCTTGTGAATACTTATGTATGCAAGACAGGTTGTCTTCCACCTCAGTATTTGGCACTTGAGACAGGGATGGTGCATTTCTTTCCTGTTTCTCTGAGATAATAGGGTCCCTTTGCAAATTCTTCTTCTCATTGCTAGTAATCAAGTATTCTAACCTCTCCAATAGTCCTTGAAAGTGTAATTCAGTTTTTCCATGTTGTTCCAATTAATATAACGAGAGGCTTCGAACATAGTTTGTGCTAATTCTACCATCTTCATGCAAAGTTTAGTTATCTCAATCTCTAGGTCTGCTCTTGGATAGTTCTTATTCATTTCAGCTACCTAGGTTCCTTCTTTCAATCTTGTCTGATATGCACAAAACATCATGTCTAGGTCCTCTAGTATGGGTTCAGCTAGAACTGATCTTGATCTTTGAGCTAGGTTCTCCCGATTAGAATCTTGAGAAGTTAATTCAAGGATTTTGGCTCTTGATTCCTTTAGAATTCCTTCTAGTTTTCTTATTTTCTTGCTCCACTTTCTCTTAATTCTTTCTCGTGATTCTTTCCAAGTTTTCTTCTTTCTGCTACTAGACTCTCCAACTTCACTAGTTTCAGTTATTTTTTCAAGATTAAGCTTTTGATTTTGCAAGAGTGTTTGGGCTCTTGTTATAGCTTGGATAGGCATGTATGTGAGGTTGGATCCATCTGACTTATGCACAATATCTATCTCATTAATGGGCGTCACTTTTGAGGCATTAGCAGGGTGCTTCGGACAATCTCTTATAACATGCTCTTTACCACATTCAGCACAAAAACCTTGTATGTTATAGTATTGTGATCATCCTGCTATTGGAGGATGTGGGCAATCCTTTACGAAATGATCTCCTTGGCACCTAAAGCATGGTCCTCTAGGGCGTTGTGTTCTTGGATGTCTCAATTGGGGCTGTGGATTAGGGTTCGTATACATGACATTGGCATAATCAGGCTCCCAATTGGGTTCCAATGGTGTAGAGTCAAAACTGTTAGAAATGGGATCACTATCAGTGATCAGGGGTGAAGAAGGCACTAAAGCTCTATTGAGGTTCTCTTTTGCAGCATCGTACTGATTGAGATTACATTAGCTGGGGGTGGTGGCTGCTGAGCTAAAACGGGTTGTGTTCTCTGTTGAGCCTGATAAGGAGAGTTCTATGGAGGCCTATAATAATGAGGTTGAGCATTATATTGACCTTAATGCCTACCTAGTTGGGGGTATGCTTGTAGGTAGTTCTGTCACACTACTTGTTTGTTAAATGGGCAATCTTGGGCTGTGTGATTCGTGTATCATCTCTCAATTATACAGTATTGGCTGCTAGGGTTGGCTTGAGGTTGTGCCACATTGGGACACACATTTGCCATATGATCTCTACCACAGGTGTAACAACATTTGTTTGTTGTTAACCAAGGCATCTGTTTGCTTAAAACTCCTAGTTTCTGGGCCACTTTTTCTGCTAGTTCTTTGTTGGTAGCAGTCAAGGCATCTCAAGACAAGGGAGCTAACATAAGGAATCAGAGCAAGGAGAAGGGCCAAGTAGGCAAAGTAGTCAAAGAAGATCCGGCAAATAGGCCATTCAATTTTTCCAAGCTAATCCCCTTTTAATAGTGATTTTCATCACTACATGAACATTGTTAATATCATTTTTCGTAGATTAGACTCCATTTTCTTCAAGCCAAGGAGTCCTTTAGCTTGAGGAGTATTAGAAGTATTTATGTACCAATTTTCATAATTTTTAGAGCTCATTTGAGCCTCCAAATTAGCCTAGGAACCTAATTTTTAACTAGGCCGGAGACTAGGTCTAGACAAGGCCACTAGCTAGTCAAAAACTATAAAAGGAGCTAGAGAGCTCATTTTTGGGAGAACAACTTGTAGTTTGAACTAAAGAAGAGCTCATGTAATTGTGTTTCGATCTCAATCAAAGCTTCCATTGTCTCACTCTTTGTTCTTACGTGTGTGTATGTGTGTGCATGCTTGTGTGCTTCTCCATCACCACTTGTGCACATCACTTGCTTGAGGTCTTCATACCATCCTCATGTCTTCTTGGATTGACATTAAAGGAGGTGCTACTCACTACTAAGTTACACCAAATTTTGGCACCATTGTCGAGGATCGAGCTTTGAGGACAAGCATGTGATGGTAAGATTAGAGTAGAGACGTGGGAAGAGTAGGTAAGCATTTCTTTTACTTGTTTTTACCCTCCCCTTCACTTCTTCACACCATATCCATTCATCACCATCTTCACCATCGTGACCATATACCTCCATCTCCATTCATTTCCTCATTTTCACTTGTGAGAGAGAGTGACAGAGTGATTTGTGTGTGCTGTTTTTGCATGTTTCTTGAGTGCTCTTGTAGGTATCAGCTTCCATAGCAGCTACAACAGCTCCACCAGGTGAGAAAATTGTCTATGCAGGTCTCGAGGCATTGACCTCTATCGATCGTGATCGATAGAAAAATGTGGATTTTGGTAAAACAAAGTCCACCACCACAAAGCACATGAGTAGCACATCCCAAATCACTAATTGCAGCCAAAAACTTCTGTGATCTTCTATCAGTCGTGATTGACACTATCGATCCCGATCGACACCCACGATCGACACCTTTCTCAATCCCAACCGACACCATCGATCATGATCAACAGCCACGATGGATTGCCACATAGGACTCTATCAGTCATGATTGATATCGTCAATTGTGACCAACTAAAATTTCACAATTGACATAATAAATCGCGTGTCCACATGTCCATTGCGACAGACACAACCCCAATTGACTAAAATCATGTCAAAATTTGCGGAAAAAGTGTCGATCGTGATTGACACTGTCGATCACGATTAACATCCCTCACGATCGACTCTGTCGATCGTGATTGAGACCATCAATCACAATTGACACATCAATCATGATTGACACCCACGACAAACCGCTCTGTCCATTGTGACTGATAGCCCTATCGATCACGATTGACATGCATTTTCAGCCAAATTTTTAGGGTTTGTTAGTTTTCAAATTGTTGCAATTTTGGGCATACATTTCAAGCAATTGGTGCATAGTGAGGCCCCCGAGGGAATAGTTAGAAAGATCCTATCTGTGTGTAACCTGGTTTAACCCTGTTTTAATCCCAAAACCCTGAACTCTCATAATTTCTTCATACGAACTCCGTTTCTAGTGATCTTGGGCTTGTTGGGAGTTATATATATGGTATTTTGAAGTTGACCTTCTATAGGGGAGACAGTCAAGGGATATCTAAGGGAATTTTCATTAAGATAAAGCAAAATTTGGGTATGTGAAGTGCATGCATGGACATGGTCTATTAAGTCAATTAAATTGAAATCTTGAGCTAACTTTGGGACTCTTATAGGTCCATTGAGAGCAACGAAGGGCCTCCACAGCATTAGTATTCCTGAAAACGTGATATCAGACAAGAGAATAAACACGATAACCCACTAAAAAAGAACTAAGTGACTAATATGAATTGATCTATAGCGAGGTTGTACTTGGGGTAAAACTAGGGTTGTTCAATCACACATATGAACCTTAGATCAGGACGACATCTAGGGAGAGATAGACAAAGCCTTAGGTCTTCAAAGGCTAGTGTCAATCACACTATTAGGTTTGGGCCCAGTAGTTGAGCAATTATCCACACTACCCTAGCTCTGAAACTAGTGAATCAGAGATGTCTTATGGTATGGAGAGACCTAGAGGAAGTTCAAGTGTGGCTTACTTAGAGAAACCCGAAGGCCCTTAGAAAACTCAACTTGAATACATCAGAACCAACCGATTAGGTGCTCGCATCTATGAGGACGGTCTAAGAAGATCTGTTGTCTAGGTCAAAAACTCTGAACATGCAGTCGACAAATTTGAGAATGGTGCATACCTAGATAAGGAAGGAACAATGTACATAGTCACCAACTAACCGGATAGAACAGATGAATTCGGTAATGTGATTCCAGAGACAGACATAGGTGACATAGAGCAAGGGAACTTAGGAAGAGAGCCTAGAACTCCCCAAGGAAAATCAGTCCTGACTAGAATCATCACTCTAGAATGGGTTCCCAAGGACAATATGAGCATAGATTTGCTCGTGAATCAAGAGACGGATGAGGCTTTTTGGAGGTATAAGCCTGAGCATCCTAACGAAGTGGAGCACTTACCATCTATGAATTTAAAGATCCTGATAGCCGAAGCAAAGTGACCTACCTAGAAGATACTTTTGAGAGGATATTTGTGGTCTCAGAGCATGGAAGATACGCATACACTTGGAAGGGTGAATTTGTTTTTCCCCAACCTTGATCCACTGTGTCTTATGGTCACCAAGGAGCTGGAACATCTCAGGCTCATGGAACTCAAAGAGAGAGGAGTAGAGATAGACTTGAGGTGAGCTTTTCTAACCCACTGGGAAGAGAAAGAACAAGGACAAAGACAGATAGGATGGGCAAAGAGAGACATAGGGACCCAAGGAATCCAAGAAATTCATAAAAATTCCCTTTTCCAAAGCCTAGAGAACACGCTAGACCCTTAAGGCCTACACAATTGGTTAAGTCCATGAAGAATTGCTTCAATGGCACAGGAGACCCATATGACCATGTAGTAGAGTTTAGGCAAGTTTTGAGAGCTGAGCAAGTTGAAGACTTGTTCACTCAATACAATGCTTTTGGCCTAACTCTCAAGAACACCGCATTAACTTGGTTTCAACTGCTTCACCGAGGTCAGTTCCGAAATATAGATCAACTTCTTGAAGCATTCATCACTCAGTTTTCCAAGAATTAGGCATAACACATCCTTCCTGATATACAGCTTCAAGCAAACACCTCAAGAGACTGTGAGGCTCGCAAGATGAAGTTTTTGGCAATACCTAGAGAGATTCCTTGTTCCAGAGTTACCCACTCCAGCCAAGCAAGTGACCTTATTTCTAGATGGATTGCTAAGTACCAAACTAAGATCATATGTGTACTTAAAGGACCCTAGATCCATAGAAGAGTGCGTACATAGTCATCAAGGATAATATAGGGGAGGAGTTAGAGCTCTCAAAGATCTATAAAGATTCAGATAGTTCTACTAGCCTTACATCCTCAGAATCCACATCGATTGAGGATCTTGCCGAGAAAGTAGCTCAAAAATTAGGAGTCTCTAGCAAGTAGATTCCTAGATTTGCCCCAAGAAAATGATGCTATACCTGTGGAGGAGACCATATGGCTAATGTGTGCCCTATCATGGCTCAACCCAAAGTGAAACCTAATAGCCAATATTGCACGATAGAAAGGAGATATACGAACCACACTGTGCAAGATTTCCCATATAATAAACAAGCTATGAGACAAATTTATCCTCAGTCGTATCCACAACAAGGAAAATACCAGAATCAGTACCCACAACAATAGTATGCTAGGCCCCAGCAACCCTATCAACCACCCTATCAAGGGTAGCAAAGATCTCAACCAGTATTAGCACAGCAACCCCCTCCTCCAACCAATGTGATCCCAGTGAAGTATGCAGCTATAGACGAAAATCTGAATAGAGCCTTAGTGCCAGTAACAGCATTGCTCTTAGAAAGTGATCCAAGTGATCATATTTTTTACTCTACCCATATTGATAGCCCACATGCTTACTACATGTAGTCACTTGAGCATAATGAGTCATGCTATTATGAAGAACCAAGTGAACCTATTTGGGAGCTAGAGTATGCAAATGTCATGTATGCAAACCGCAACTCTAGACCTCAACCTAGGCAGATAAGAACTCCATTTCCTACAGGCATGCTTACCGATGTCAGGGAGATCACCTCATTCATGATTGCCCTATGCCCACATCCACACAATCCCAATCGGTGACAATTCAATGATTTTGTCTAGATTGTGGGAAGGAGCACTTTTACAAGAGTGTCCCAAGAACCGCACCAATATGACAAAAATCGCTCATATCAACGTTATTGGTTTAGTGGTAGAGTCCATGGGAAGTGTGACTTCCATGGCCCCAGTGCAAGCCATCACGATTGCACTTAAGAAAAACCAAGACTTACGTTAGGAAAATAATTATGAGGTTAACGAGACCGAGAGTCAGAATAAGAAGAGGACAAGATCTTGGAGAGAAAGTCATGAACGTATGAAAAGGCAATGGGCAAAGAAGATGAGCGAACTCGAGGAAATTTTGAGAGAGACAAAAGCCAAAATAATAGAAATCACATCCAAACGCACTCTCACACATTTACCACCCCAAGTGGGATCAATCTTAGCAGATCACACTCCCGAGGACATAGACATGATGCTTAGGGCATATCAAGCCAGAATCTAGGAAGGGCCAAATGTAATAGATCATGAAAAGTGTTACCCTAAAGCTGACCTAGAGCTCGAACGAACAAAACTTTGCAACAAGATGGTGGAATTGGCTCAAGCCATGTTTGAAGTCAATGGCATCTTCAATTGCTCTAGCTTTACTAGAACACATCTGCATTTTGATGGTCTATTAGATAGATTGGAGAGGTTAATTTCAAAGTCTGGAAAAGGAGTCATCTCCCAGGCTAAGGAGAGGGCAAGTGATAGAATAAGCATTCCTCCCCAAGAAGCTTATGTGCCTACCTCCATTGAACCAGACACCTCTTCTTCTATGAATCGATATTCACCAGAATTCCTACAAGAGATTCAAGAAGAAAAATGGGCAAAAGAAAGTGGGAATCCTCCACCCATTGAACTTGTGGATGACCTACATGACCAATTCCCACAAAACATTCCCTCCATGTATGGAGAATAGGAGGATGCCCCATCAAGTGAACTGTTAGACTTCAAGTCTAATTCTTTGCAGGAATTGTCTCATTTCACCGGCCCATGGGAAGCAAAATCCACATGTATGAGGGCACCCACAGTCCTGATAAGAAACGAAGACTCAGTCATACCTAGGAACACAGAGTTATTAAAGAACACTAAAGTGCAGTGCAACCTCACTTTAGAAGAGCTACTCAAGGTTAAGGCCGAATTGTGGAAACATGTAGCCAAACAAGTGCCAGATGTAGCAAAACCTCATTCCCAGGTAGGATCTCATAGAACAGTGCCAGAAATACCCTTGGAGAAGATAGGGGACATGAACGAAGGAGAAGAAGGAAACACTTATCTTCCCATTACTCATCGAGGTTACACCACCAAGGCAAATTTGGACTCAGGTGTAGGAGTTTCAATTGCTACCACTTCCCTATGGAAGTGATGGGGCAAGCCCACACTCAGGCCCATGAGAATGAAGTTGCAGATGGCGATGGACACATTGAGAGACCTTTAGGACTACTAGAAGGGATAACTCTTATCACTCGTGGTGTAGAGTTTGAACATACTTTTGCTATATGTGACTTTAGCAAAAATCAAGCCTGCGAGATGATTCTGGGAAGACCATTCCTGAGACAATTTCAAGTGGTACAAGATTGGGGAACCAATTCTTTGTATTCGCAACACTTAGGTGTTACAACCAAAGTCAGTCTCAAGGATTACTCTCATAGAGATGTACCCCCTATTCAATGGAATCCCATCCATAGACCTAAAGATGACACGGAGTCAATGCATTCCATAGGATCAGGATCTTCATGGATGCATGAAGACACCCACTTATGGATGTGTAAGGCTACAGTACAAGAAGAGAAGAGAGAAAAGGCCAAGGAGGTAGGTGCAAAGGAAATTCATAGGTCTATTCAATACCCAGCCTATGCACCTGTAGTCTTTCAAGACGAAGAATTTGAACCTCATGGTTGGGCGGAAATTTTAGCAACAAGGGATGTAGCCATCAATGAAGAACAATGGACTCCCCACTGTGAGGAGGATGGCTATGACATTTCAATCTTCACAATAGAGCCACTCATGTGTGATTTGGTTATTGAGGAATGTGAACCTAGCACTGATGCATTTGAGGATGCAAGTGACTCCGATTTAGAGTCTATCATTATGGACCCACCTTTTGCATTAGATGAGGAATATTTCTATGAAGTAGAAGCTCACCCTCAAAGACATGAAGAACTTACAAATGATGTGAGATTAGTCACACAGGTAACCACTAAGAATGAAGGCAAGAAGAGGAAGAAGAGAGAAGTCACACCAGAGGAGGAAGAATCCTTGTTTGAGGTCCCGAAAAACTTTAAGAAGTATGAGATAGAAGATAGGAGAGTCATGATGAGAATTCCTAAACGTGATGCACAAGCAGGAGAGGTCTATGATAACAAAGAAACCACCAAGAAAATTGTGGTAACCATAGAAGAAGGAGAAGAAAAGTGCACATACATAGGACATGACCTGACAGAGGAAGAGGAGCAAGAATTGATAGCCTTGCTAAGAGAATACAGAAATGTATTCGCTTGGAGTTACAATGACTTGAAAGGTGTAGACCCTGACATATGCTCACATACAATTCCCATGACCTCATATGCCAAACCCTCTAAGCAAAAGCCATACACATACAACAATAACTATGCTGCCAAAATCAAGGAAGAGATAGATCGTTTGGTTGAAGCTGGATTCATCTATGAACTTGAGCACACCGAATGGGTATCCCTCATTGTAGTCGTTCCAAAAAGAATGTCAAGTTACGTGTATGCATTAACTTGAAGAAAGTTAACGCAGCCACTATTAGAGATAGTTATCCGCTTCCTATCACTGAACATCTCTTAGAAAGAGTGGCAGGCAAGGAAGTCTACAGCTTCCTTGATGGCTTCTCTGGCTACAATCAAGTGGCCATAGCTCTAGAAGATCAGCATAAGACATCCTTTGCTATGGATTGGGGCATATTTGCCTTTTGAGTAATGCCATTTGGTCTTACCAATGTGCCAGCCACCTTTCAAAGGCTGATATGCCATGTGTTTAAAGAGTTCTTGAGGAAAAATTTGGAAGTCTATGTTGATGATCTCTGTGATCATTCTAACATAAGACAAACACATATCCCGGAGTTGAGAGCTATCTTTGACAAATGTAGAGAATACTAGGTCTGCTTGAACCCAGAAAAGTGTGTTTTTATGGTCAGGCAAGGCAGGATTCTAGGACACATAGTGTCAAAGAATGGCATATACATAGAGGAGGAGAAAGTTAGAGCTATTGTAGAGCTACCTAGGCCAAAGAATGTCATGGAAGTACAAGCTTTCATGAGGCATTGTGGCTATTATCACCGATTCATTCATATGTATGCCATCATTGCAAAGTCTCTATATTCCCTTTTGACTAACTTTGAGTGGATTGAAGAATGTGAGAATTCCTTTAATGAGCTCAAGAGAAGATTGTGTTCTGCACCAATCTTGACTACACCTGATTGGAACAAGCCATTCCATGTCCATGTAGATGCATCTGATTATGCCATTGGATGTGTACTGGCACAGCCTACTGGTGAAAGTAATATGGATCTCCCAATATCCTATGCTAGTTGATAGTTAAATGCAACTGAATGGAACTATACTACAATCAAAAGAGAAGGACTAGGCATGGTATATGCGGTAAAAACTTTTAGACACTACTTGCTTGCAAATAAGTTTAAATTTTTTTACAGATAATCAAGCTCTATTGTACTTGGTAAACAAACCATGCAATACAGGTAGATTAGTAAGATGGTTCCTCTTACTAATGGAATATGACTTTGAGATAGTGGTGAGGAAAGGCAAGGCTTACTTGAGAGCAGATCGTCTCTCGAGGCTCACATTTGGAGAGGCCCCACAAGGAGTGTCGGATGATCTTCTTGATGCTTACCTATTTAATTTGGAAGTTGTACCACAGTGGGCCAAGACATTAGTGTCAATATTGACATACAGGCCTAAACACCCAGTAATAAACACTCAAGATAGGGAGGTAGTAAAAGCCCAAAAGTACCATATCTGTTGGTGCAGGAAAATCACCAATTGATGTTTTGACATGCAAATGAAGTCAAGATTTGAAGGAAAGATTCAAGTTATGAAGCAAGGAAGAAGTATACAATCAGAAGAGGAAGACATGTACACATATGTACAGATAGCTCAATTATGTCTTTAAGAAGTCATAAGGTTGTAAATTTTTGTATATATATCCTATGAAAGTGTCGGGGCAAATATGAGAGAGCATGAGAATAGAGAAATGAGAAGTTGTAAGAGTCATTAGACATATGAGAAGTTAGTTGAACTCTCTCTTCATTCAGTTGTAAACTCCTTCAGAAATGAAAGATTTTTGCGCCCGATGTTTCTGAGTTTTCTCTTCCTGTGTTAGATCTTTTGTGAAATGCTTTTGTACAAGTCTAAGTCTATAGGTGATCGATCTTTGTACAAATTTTTAGCTTCCAATTGTGATCAGGCTAAGAGAATTATGTATAGGAACATTTGTATGTGAAGAAGTGTTCACTGGTTCCTGAAACATGCACAAAATTTGAAGTCAATGATTTGATCATTTCTCACTCCATAGTTTAAAGTTTTGAGCAAGCAAGCACTCAATCTTTAAGTTGGAAGGTAAGCTAATTGTGACTAAAAGCATTTGCTTAAACGGGTTCTATTCTTGGAGAATCATGTCTTAGAAGTTATAGGTGTCTAAATTGACTTCTCAGAAGTATAGTTTTAGACATAGGTGACTTGTTAAGAGTATTTCTCAAAATCTACTAAATCTTTTGGAGTAATTTAACTTGGAGGAGGTGCATAATCTTTAGGTGACACCCCATGCAAAGTTTTATAAAAAACTTTACACATTTACTTAGTCAATGAGAAAGATAAGTGCAGTAGACTTTCTGTAGAATCATCCTCTTCACAGATTTTTCAGAATCCTTATAATTGAGTATTAATCCTCTAAATAGGTGAAGGTTTTGACTTACTCTTGATATAGAGGTGCTCTAATTACAAGAGTAGGTTGTTCTTTTGGAGATTAACACTCTCCATCAGTGGTATCAGAGCAGGAAGCATTAGAATTGAAGGAAGGAGGATCCCGACTGCTGCAAGTGCAAAGAATTCAACATCTGAAGGTTCAAAAGGTGAAAGTTTGAGGATAAAGCTTGAGAAGGAGATCATACGACATCAAGGAATTCAAAAGGAGTATCATTCGAAGTAAAGCTAACCTTATACTTTATAAAGATTGAAGAATTCAATACACAGGTGAAGAAAAGATGGGAGATTCTCTTCAGATAGAGAAATTGGATAGAGAGAACTATCCTGCATGGTCAATGAGGATGGAAGCTCATCTTATGAGCAAAGACTTGATAGCTTACATTACAGGTGAAGAAGAAAAGCCTCAATTCAGAGACCCTAGTGTTCCAACTAGGGAGGAATTGTCAGAATTGAAGAATTGGATGAAGAGAGATGCTCAAGCTAGGAGCATTATCTATATGGCAGTCAATGACTACTTGCTACCTCACATTAGAGGTCTTGAAAGTGCAAGTGATATATGGAATGCTTTGGAGGAGCATTTCCAAAATACCACAAAGTCAAGGAAGGCATCTTTGTGGGCAGAATTTACCACTTTCAAGAAGAAGGCCTCTCAACCCATCTCAGATTATGTAACAAGGATGAAAGACATTGCAGATGAATTAGGAGCTGTTGATGAAGACATTGAGGAGGATAAATTGGTAAGGCAAATACTCACAGGTTTGAGAGCTGATGACAAATGGAAGCCATTCATTTTGTCTACAGAATTATCACTTGATCATTTCACCCCTGATTTAAATCAGTTGCTAGGTCATATGCTAACATTTGAGCAGGATGTCAAAGGTGAAAGTGACAAGAGTACAGGTCATGCAATGTACTCAAAAGATAAGAAGAAAAGTAGTAAAGGAAAGCAACAAGCAAATGAAGATGAAGGCACAACTAGTCAAGCCAACTTCCTAAGAGGAAGAAGTGGTGGCAAAGGTAGAGGAAGAGGCAGGAACAACAAAGATGGAGTCAAAGCTTGCTGGATTTGTGGTAAGACAAATCATTTAGCTAATGATTGTTGGCATAATAATCAGAGTAGTGGTGGATATAATCAAAATTTTAATTCAAGAGGAAGAGGTGGCAGAAATCAAAGAGGTAATTTCAGAGGTAGAGGTAGTAGGGGTTACTTTGGAAGAAATGCAGGTAGAGGATTCCAAAGTCAACAATACAATAATACCTACTACAATTATGCTTCAGATCAGAAGGAGGATTCAACATTGACAATGAATGCAACTTGTGAAAGGCAAAGTGAAGACCAAAGAGTCTTCTACATTGACTCAGGGTGTAGCAATCATCTGAGTGGTAACATAGCATTGATGACTGATTTGGAAAATAAGGTGACTAATCATGTTGTTCAAACAGGAGACAATACAAAGCACAATGTGAAGTCAATTGGATCAGTAAAGGCCAAGGATGGTAGCACCTTATTGAGTAAGGTCTTGTATGTTCCTACAATTCCTAAGAATCTGATAAGTGTAGGACAAATTGTTGAAAAAGGTTATGAAGTGAGGTTTACTAATGAAGGAGTGTTTGTGGAAGACCCTAGCAATGGGTATAAACAAATTGTTTCAGGGAAGAAAGAAGGAAGATTGTTCACATTGAAGATTCAAGGTAATGTTGGTCATGTCTTGTTCACTTATGGAGGACATAAGATCTCTGAGTTAGATCTTTGGCACAAGAGGCTTGGACAATTCAATGAAAGAGGTATCAACGACATGATTAACAATGGTGCAGTGCTTGGATTGCCTAATGTTGCAGGTCAACATATGACATACAGATGTGAGGCATGTCAATTAGGTAAGGCTCATAAGCAATCTTATTCCAAGCATGGTTTTATGTATTCAGAGAAGCTTGAGTTGGTACATACAGATGTGTGGGGACCATCAAAGGATTTCAGTATCAATGGTTCAAGGTATTATGTGATTTATGTTGATGATGCTACCAGATGGATCACTATCTATATGATCAAAGATAAGTCAGAGGTATTCAATACATTCAAACATTATCATGTGTATGCAGAAAGAATTACAGGTCATAAGTTGAAGAGACTAAGGTCAGATGGAGGGGGAGAGTATTTCTCTAATGAGTTCAGTGATTACTTGTGGAATGCAAGTATAAAAAGGGAGGTTACTTGCAGGTACACTCCTCAACAAAATGGTGTAGCAGAAAGGAGGAATAGGACTCTTGTTGAGTTTGCAAGATCCATGATGAAGGAGAAAAATTGCCCAAATTATTTGTGGGCTGAGGCTGTAAATACAGCCACTTATCTGGTCAATAGGCTACCATGTAAAGCCTTGCAGGGTATGACACCATATGAGGCATGGTGGGGTAAGAGACCTACATTAGACCATTGCAAAGTATTTGGATGTTTGGCATATGCATATGTGCCATCACAATTAAGACACAAATTGGAACCTAAAGCTGAAAAGTATGTGTTCATTGGTTGTGATGATAAGCAAATGGGATATAGGTTGTGGAGTCCATCCACAAAACAATTCATTGTGTCTAAGGATGTTACATTTGATGAGCAAGGTACTTGGTATGTAGGTACTATCAATATTAATACAGGTGATGAAGAAGTTGTGAGTCAAAGGAAAGGTAAATCAAAGGTACATATATTTGATGAAGAGGAGAACAATGAAGTGCAGGTTGAAGTTGAAGAAATGCCAAGATTTGATCCTGAGTGTGAAGAACCAGAAACCTCAAGGAGTGGAGAACTTAGAAGGTCATCAAGACACAAGTGGCAACCTACAAGGTATAGCTATGATACTTCTTTTTTGGCTACCAAAGATTATGCTTACATGATAAAAGCAGATGAAGACCCTTCTACATATGAAGAGGCAAAAGGTAAAGAAAATTGGGAGAAAGCTATGCAGGAAGAATATGATGCATTGATGGAGAATCAAACATGGGATTTGGTTCCAAAACCAAATAGCCAGAAGATCATTGGATGTAAGTGGGTCTACAAGACAAAAAGGTTTGCAGATGGAAGTGTGTCTAGGTACAAAGCCAGACTTGTTGTGAAAGGGTTTGCTCAAACATATGGTATTGATTATGATGAGACTTATAGTCCTGTGGCAAAGATGACAACCATCAGAACACTCATAGAAATTGCTGCATGTAAAGGTTGGAAATTGTGTCAATTAGATGTGAAGAATGCTTTTTTGAATGGGTATATTTCAGATGATGTTTTCATGGAGCAACCTCAAGGATTCAGAGATGGAAGGCATCCAGATCATGTGTGTAAGCTCAAGAGAGCTTTATATGGCTTGAAGCAGGCCCCAAGGGCATGGAACTATAGGCTTGTAAAGTTCTTAAAGGAACTTGGATTTCAAGTATCTAAGGTAGATAGTAGCTTGCTTGTTAAAGCAAGTGATGATGGGTTCATTTACATGTGCATATATGTTGATGATATAATTCTTACAGGTACAGATGAGAAAGGCATTCAAAGCCTAAAGAAGCAAATGGAGAAAGAGTTCAAAATCAGTGATTTGGGAGATTTGTCATACTTCTTGGGCATGGAGATTTCATACACTCAACATGGAGTGTATGTGACTCAAGAAAGGTATTTGAAGAACTTGTTAATCAAGTTTAAAATGAATGATTGCAGGGTAGCACCTACTCCAATGGAGGTGAATCATAAATTGAGCAGATATGGTGGAGAGGAATTCAAGGATATGAAGTTATATCAGAGTTTGGTTGGTAGTCTTATTTATGCTACATTAACTAGGCCTGATTTATCATATGCAGTTGGGGTTTTATCCCAATTCATGCATTGTCCTAGGAAAGAACATTGGATTGCAGGTCAAAGAGTGTTGAGGTACATTAAGGGTACACTCAAAGAGGGTTTGTATTATGGTTTTACATCAGATACAAACATCAACGTATATAGTGATGCAGATTGGGCAGGTAATCCTGATGATAGAAGGTCAACCTATGGATACATGTGTTATGTGGGAGATAAGTTAATCTCTTGGTGTTCAAAGTAGCAACATACAGTTGCTTTGTCATCTACAGAAGCAGAGTACAAAGGAATGGTTGAAGCTGCAAAGGAAATAATATGGCTTAAGACTCTGATGAAGAGTTTTGACACTATACAGAGTACACCTATCATATATGGAGATAACATGAGTTCATTGTATCTAGCTGCTAACCCTATTTTTCATGCCAGGACTAAACACATTGAGATTCAGTATCACTTTCTGAGAGAGAAGGTGATGGATAAAGAGATTGAAGTCATACATACTTCAACAAAAGATCAGATAGCTGATATGCTTACCAAAAGCTTGGATGGACCAAAGCTACAGAAGTTCAAAGACATGGCAGGCATAAAGAAGATAGAGAAAACCTCAATTGATGATTGAGGGGGAGCTGTTGGTGCAGGACAATCACCAATTGATGTTTTGACATGCAAATGAAGTCAAGATTTGAAGGAAAGATTCAAGTTATGAAGCAAGGAAGAAGTATACAATCAGAAGAGGAAGACATGTACACATATGTACAGATAGTTCAATTATGTCTTTAAGAAGTCATAAGGTTGTAAATTTTTGTATATATATCCTATGAAAGTGTCGGGGAAAATATGAGAGAGCATGAGAATAGAGAAATGAGAATTTTTAAGAGTCATTAGACATATGAGAAGTTAGTTGAACTCTCTCTCTTCATTCAGTTGTAAACTCCTTCAAAAATGAAAGATTTTTGCGCCCGATGTTTCTGAGTTTTCTCTTCTTGTGCTACATCTTTTGTGAAATGCTTTTGTACAAGTCTAAGTCTATAGGTGATCGATCTCTATACAAATTTTTAGCTTCCAATTGTGATCAGGCTAAGAGAATTATGTATAGGAACATTTGTATGTGAAGAAGTGTTCACTGGTTCCTGAAACAGGCGCAAAATTCGAAGTCAATGATTTGATCATTTCTCACTCCATAGTTTAAAGTTTTGAGCAAGCAAGCACTCAATCTTTAAGTTGGAAGGTAAGCTACTTGTGACTAAAAGCATTTGCTTAAACGGGTTCTATTCTTGGAGAACCATGTCTTAGAAGTTATAGGTGTCTAAATCGACTTCTCAGAAGTATAGTTTTAGACATAGGTGACTTGTTAAGAGTATTTCTCAAAATCTACTAAATCTTTTGGAGTAATTTAACTTGGAGGAGGTGCACAATCTTTAGGCGACACCCCATGCAAAGTTTTATAAAAAACTTTACACATTTACTTAGTCAATGAGAAAGATAAGTGCAGCAAACTTTCTGTAGAATCATCCTCTTCACAGATTTTTCAGAATCCTTATAATTGAGTATTAATCCTCTAAATAGGTGAAGGTTTTGACTTACTCTTGATATAGAGGTGCTCTAATTACAAGAGTAGGTTGTTCTTTTGGAGATTAACACTCTCCATCAATATCATGGCAGGGAGTATGTACAAGCATACAGATCAAGGTATATTAGCTTTTTGTGTGGAAGAGGATGAGTATGCGAAGTGGTTGCAATTAGCACATGTGGATGCATTAGAGCAACACTACTCGAGGAAAAGAACTTCAAAGACACTAAGAAGACTCAAAGTGTACTGGCCAACAATGGAAGAAGCAGATGTCCAGAGGATGTGCAAGGAATGCCCAATCTGCACCACTAGATCTCCAGTGGAACATGCCACTCTTTATCAAGTGACTTTAGTGCTAGATAGGAGCGAACCACTAGTAGCCTTTTTGAGGAAGAAAATATTCATTCAAGAGATGACTTTGGCTAGGCAAAGGAGCTTAGAGCAAAAGGCACTAGACTACTCACTCATTGGAGATAACTTATACAAGCATGGTAAAGATGGTTACCTAAGACTATGTACCCATGAGAGTGAATATCTCAAGATCTTGGAAACTGCTCACCAAGGTGTAGCAAGAGGGCACTTTGGACCAGACCATGTGATAAAGGCAATCCTTTTTGCAGTGCAAAGATGAGATGCCATTGAAACCTATGATGGGTGGACATGCATTCTGTAAGTGGGGAATATACTTTGCAGGTCCTATTAATCCCCCAGGTAAGGGTTCACATGTTGAATATATCATTGTGGCCACAGACTATCTAACCAAGTGGGTAGAAGTGAAAGCCACAACGAAGAACGATGATCAAACGATAGCTAAGTTCTTATTTGAGAATGTGTTTGCTAAATATGGGCTACCTATAGAGCTAGTAAGTGATAGAGGCACCCATTTCTTGAATCAAGTCATTGAAAACCTTTTACAAGAGTTATTGGTGATACACAAGAAGTCTGCCCCCTATCATCCACAAGCTAATGGGCAAGCCGAAAGCACCAATAAGATTCTATGCAATGTGTTGACCAAATTAGTGAATAATAAACGCTCTAATTGGGACTACACCATGTTGTTTGGGCATACAAAGTTGCCTATAAAACAGTACTCCAAGCCACACCCTTTTAGATGGTGTTTGGCCAAAATGTAGTTCTACCATTGGACTTCTTGATACCTACATTGAAGGTAGCACAAGAGCATGATTGGACAGGACATGGTCTCTTCTCGAGGATCTTTGATCTTGAATGGCTAGGTGAAATGAGACTGAGAGCAGTTGTAGGGATTTATGTAGCTAAGAAAAGGCAAAAGGCATACTTTGATGCCCACGTGAAAGATAAAGGCTTGAAAGCAGGAGAATTAAATTTAGTGTACACCCTGAAACAACATGCAAGAAAGCTAGAGAAGCATGGCTATGGACCTATGATCATAAATAGGATCTCCATTGGTGGATCAGTTCAATTAGCTACTCTAGAAGGTGATGTCCTCCCTAGTTACATCAGCAGATGCAGAGTCAAACTATATCAAGAACCTCTCACTAAGGAAATGCTTAATCAACTCAATACTGCCAAGAAACCTAAGGAATAAGAAAAATGAATCCATGAAGAAGCACAAGTTGAAGCTTTAGAACGCATCACAAGAATGAAATTGAAAAGGCAGGGTAGAGATGAGCCTAGATCAAATGCTTTTGAAGCTCCAAGATATCATATGGCTATGTGCGAGGCACCAGAAGTACTTCCCCATAGAATAGTTGACCGACGATCTTTTGTAACCATAGAGGTAGGACAAGGAAATAATGCAAGGAATGTAAGAGCCTTGATTGACTCAGGTACAACTACTAGTGCTATTAGACTTTCTTACTGTCAAGAATTGCAACTAGAATTCAATCCTATAAAAGCTTATCTCATTGGATTGGGAGGTGTGGAAACCCCTTGCATGGGCGAGGTGGAGCTCCCCCTCTACATTCCAGATGCTCTTATGACAGTTAAGGTGCTAGTGTGTCAAGATGAGGATCTCACTGAACCTCTTGTCTTGGGTCAAGACTAGATCTACGATCATGCAGTCAACCTAAACCTACGAAGTGGACTTCTTCAGGTCTAGGTAAATCAGAATTGCATTACAATTGAGTTAGAAAATGAAGCACTCAAGGAACTAGGAAAGGCACCAACTCCTGGTCCTTCCAATAGTACACATGAAGGTGACGATGCTATTCTTGTCCAAAACTCTATGATGTAGAGGGATGATGTTCTCAACAAAGAAGCCAAGGATACGATGGAACTCCCTTCTTTTCCAAAAGTGATCAAGACATGGCAACCAAAGGAGTACCGAACGCAGAGGAAGCAGATGGCCTATGCTCAAATCCACAAGAGAGTACGAAGCAAGGTGTCTCAGCCACCTAAGCAAGTATGGGTACGGAAGGGCGAGCATCTTGTTGCAGTCAAGTTACAACCACTGACTAAATGTCATGCTAGTGATCGACAACATGACACTAATAAGAAGTCTTTCAAAGATTTGTCTACAAAAGTAAAGTCTATCTGGGTACCCAAGAAGTCAATGAAGGCCGACCCACAATCAAGACAACTTTGGGTGCCTAAGGCTTGCTTGTAGGCTCAAATAACCACACGGAAACCACACACTATAAATCATTATTCACACACTTGAATAGCCTATACCCATAATTGTTTGGCACACACTGTCACATGTTCATCGACAAGCACAAGCAGACTCACTTGTAAATGGGTCCCTAAAAAGCTTCATTTCCAAGTAAACACTATTGTAAACCCTCCCAAAGTCTTGACAAAATCACAATGCAAAGTCATACACTATGTCTGGCAACTCAAATCTTGTAATAAACCCCCTGACCCCATTGTGTAAAACCACACCCACATACTAATTGTATCCACATTACCTTGCACTACTCCAATTAGTACCTAGGAACCTTCATCTACTAACCACACTTCACACTCACGACCACATGAGCACTAACTTACCTGCTAACCACATCATAGTTCATCATGTTAATGTTGTAACGGGGACAAAAGGTCATTTTGTGTCCATTGCAATGTTAACATGTATTTATATATTCTCACAGAACTGGACACCAATACCCTCAACATGGCTGAGGCTACAGGAATGAGCTCCCAAGTAGGCACTGGTCCTCAAATAGTGGACATTGAAAGTATCCCTATTCAAGAGGAGTTGAAGGACCGACCACAAGAGTTAAGAGAAGTTCATATCATACCCATTCAAAATTCTCCCCAGGGGCACACATCACAAGTTAGCAAGAACTCTCATTGGTTCATTGAAGTCGCAAGACCCCTTGGGCATGGCACCTATTTATTGGAATCTGAGATAGAGTTTAATGGATGGTGGGGCCGATACCATTTCTTTATGTGAGAGTTTGAAAAGCTTCAAAACAACGAAGGATTGTGACCGATATGGAAGAAGGCCGGATTGGATGACTATTTTTGTGCTCAGTTACCTAAGCCGGACTTCCTAAGGTGTTCATACTTAGTTAGCTCACTCACTCCTAGCAAAGCTAAGAAGGGGACAAGCACCTTCGTACTTCCTTCTCTTACACGAGGGAATGAACTAAAGCATTTTAAATTAACCAACAAATTGGTAAGGGAAGCTCTAGAATGAACCAATCATTGTCAAAGTAGAGGAAGATGAAGAGGAGACTAACGAAGAGGAACAAGATGAAGAGCACGAAGGACCACCTGATGAAGAGGAGCAAGAATATGTTCAACATGTTATACTGGAACTCACGGGAGCCCCAACATACACAACACAAATAAAAATATTGTATGATACTATGAACCTAGTCCAGGAATAACATAGATTATCCTTGGCATCTGAGAAGGCCCTAATGAACCAAATACTTAAAGAAGAAGGTGTGGATGACCAATTTATAGCTTCCCTCGACATGCTCGCTGATGCATTGGGGGTGCCAGAGGTTGTGTACACCACCGTCGCCCACTCTGAGAGATTTGAATGAAGACACGGGAGATGCCCTCCAAGATCAGGAAAGCATATACATATTATAGTATCAAAACTACATGGCACCACATCCATGACCACCACCACGGCACACTCCACTCAACATACTGAAGAAACCATGCGTCAAGTGCACCCCCATCACCACCCTTACCACCCTCCCCTCCAACTCCACCCCCCTCACCTCGTACCACCGCTGCTGCCCCTACTATCACCGCCATGATTTCCACTACTCTTAGTGAAGCACACGATAGGAGTCAACCCTCACAACTCTCACAACCTGACACCACTACCACTAACTATCACCATAGGCTATGGGACTCTAACTATGATTACAAGGAATCCAATTTCTCATATCACACATCTAGGCAGCCCACACGCACAATTAAACATGACATTGTACACCTTCACTACCATCACCACACCTACCATTCCCATGTATATGGTAACTCGCATGGCTGCACCCACGCACGACCAAATGGAAATATCACCCACAACTACACCTCTCCCTCCCCCCCTATTTTGACAATCTCCCATTCCTCCACCACCAACATCACCACTTCTCACCACAGTATTCACCACCCCTTTCCCTCCTCCCTATCCCCCTGCATTCCAAACCTTCCCAGCATTCACCCCTATAAATAATGTATTCAACACTTTATATCAATGTGTGTCTCAGTTACAGCAAAATTACCAGCATTTAGATGTACAACATATGAACCTGTTCAAAGTCCATGAGAAATTACAAGAAAGAATCACAAGCATGGAGGAGGACAAGAGGCAACTACAACATAATTATGATACCTTATAAAGACACTATGAGGAATCGGTGGCCCGTCCCCCCAACCAGATACACAGGCATAACAACACCTCGAGGAAATGTTACGTGCCCAACAAGCAGATAATCTCAAGATACGTCGTAACCTCACGTTACTGAGAAAACACGTGTTAGCAGCATTAGAAGAGAATAAAAGACTCCGACAAAATGAAGAAAATCTAGAAGCGGTGATGGAAGGATCACCAAAAGAGATCGACATGGAGCGGTTCAAAGCTCTCCCTTCAACCAACATGCAGATCATATTGGATACACATGCCGACCTCCTAGAGGCATATGATGCCTTAGAAAAAGAGCACGATGACCTACGAAAGCAATTGGCCAAGCAACGTGAGCAACCAAAGGAAGTAGCACCTACAGACACCACATTTGAAGAGGTGATAGAATTGAATGCACAATTATTAGCTTTGCAAAATCAACTTCTACAATATGAACACCAAGCTTCTCCCATGGTGGAGCCAGAGCCCGAGGTACTAGTCCCAATTGAAGTAGAAGAGACATTTGAGGACCCTTATGTACCTATGCCTACACTTGGAGGCCGACGAATAGAAGAAGGAATTGATACATTCGAGATTGAAGCTCCAGAATGGTTGCAAAAGTTAGAAACGGTCGGCCCAAATCATGATGTCAGATTGGTCATTCAGATACAAGCCATGTCTAGTCTGGAAGATGTTGTCATCAAATTCGATTATTTCAAGAACTTACCTCATCTAGATGGATCAGCACTTCCGATGATCAGTATGTACCATTTTGTGTTTTAATGGCATATTATAATGGAGATATCAAACACAGAAACATCAAGGAACCAACCTTTGCAACCCAATTTTCCCCAGATGACATTCTTGAGAATGCCACATACGGCAACATCTTTCAGCCTACATGGAGAATACGATACTCGAAACCTACCCGGAGATGGTGCGCACATGGAATAACATGGCCTTGTATATTAAGTTTAACCCCTGCTATTGTCATGTCTTTCGACGATGATCATGGCCTGAGTTCGCGAACACTATAAAGAATGTCAAAGGATGTGACATATGGCTCAATTATCTATATCTGGCACCGTCGCATGTTCCTACAATGGTAGCATATATGGTTTCCACCATTCGGCATTGGGGCATTAGGTTCAAGAATGTACCAGATGTGATGGCACAGATGTGCCTCAAAATACTTGAACTCATGCTTGTCACATTCTAAACCTTCAAAAATGTTAAAAAACCTCACCTCTCGGCCCTAGGCTTCAATGAAGGCAACCTCGATCTAGTCTATGATATGAGCACCACCCCATCCATCAATGTTGTATATGCATGGCACGCTCGTATCAAATATCTCCCAGCATGCTTCAAACAAACATTTCAAGAAATGTTTATCGCAGGGTTCTAGAAGTATCACTCAGAAATATTCATTTGGAAACCCTCTCATCTATTACACTTATTTGTTGTGGAGTAGGCCCTACACTTAGATAAGTTCAGTATGCCACATCCGGAGGTATCCAGGCTAGTAGATTGGGACGTCTTACTCACCGATCTAGCCAGAGGATTGAGGCTAGAAGAGCATCGCTTGGCCACAGATGTGGTCGAATATTATGTCAAACGTTTGGTTCAGCAAGGGTCTATTAGAGACGATGGACGTAAGAGAGCGGGGAATCAAAGAAGATCTGGCAAATAGGCCATTCAATTTTTCCGAGCTAATCCCCTTTTAATAGTGATTTTCATCACTACATGAACATTGTAAATATCATTTTTGGTAGATTAAACTCCATTTTGTTCTATCCAAGGATTCCTCAAGCTTGAGGAGTATTAGAAGTATTTATGTACCAATTTTCATAATTTTTAGAGCTCATTTGAGCCTCCAAATTAGCCTTGGAACCTAATTTTTAACTAGGCCGGACACTAGGTCTGGACAAGGCCACTAGCTAGTCAAAAGCTATAAAAGGAGCTAGAGAGATCTTTTTTGGGAGAACAAATTGTAGTTTGCACTAAAGAAGAGCTCATGTAATTGTGTTATGATCTTAATCAAAGCTTCCATTGTCTCACTCTTTGTTCTTATGTGTGTGCATGCTTGTGTGTTTCTCCATCACCACTTGTGCACATCACTTTCTCGAGGTCTTCATACCATCCTCATGTCTTCCCGGATTGACATTAAAGGAGGTGCTACTCACTACTCAGCTACACCAATTTTCAATCGAGCTAGAAAGTTTTGAGGATGATTGAGATGAGCTATCTAAGTCTTTATAGACTTTTGAAAGTTCCAATTCATCTCCTAAATTGTCCTCAATGTCTATACAAATTTGTACACATTGCTCTGAGGTTCTAGGTTCCTTCAGGTATACATAGGATCATAGTTTAGAACTCAAAAGGTTGTTTAAAACCAAAGACACTTGCTTGGCCTGAGGGTAGTTCTTGCATTGGGCATCTCTCGACATATTGTCTAAACCTATGTCTTGCAAGACTGACTATTTCCTAAGGGGTTTGTTTGAAGTTGTGAATCAACGAAAAAGTATCATGTTTGATTCCACTTTTAGAGAATTATGTGATGAATGACTCGGACAAGTGATGAATATCCTTAAATTGCCTTTGTTGCAATGGTTGAAACCAGGTTAAAGACGTGTTCTTTAACATGAGTCCAAACGCATTGTATTGCATAAATATGTCTTCTACTTGCTCCGCGTATAACACTTGCTTAAATTCCGCAACATGTTCATAGGGATCTCCTCTCCCATCAAAGTAATTCTTCATCAACTTTACTAATTGAGTGGGTCTTAGTATCCTTGGATGTTCACGTGGTGTAGGTAGAGGAAAATCATCTCTACCACCTCGTATTCTTTGTTCGATTTGTCACTCCAATCTATTGGTGTCCATGGTGGCTCTATCCCTTCCTATGGGGTGAGTGAAACTTACTTTTGGTCTATGTACCTAAGTCGTGAAGCTTTAGGGACTTGTGTCGATGAGACTAGACCTCAATCGCCCACAAGTGCATATAGTGGTGGTAAGCACAAATTTTCACTTTTCTCTCAGCTCCAAACTCCGAATATGGTCAATACTGGGTTTGTTTTGAAGCTCTTGACAAGACGCATTTAGTGGCATTACTCAAATTTGACAAAGACACTTCAAGTTATGAGCAAAATAGTGAATGGTGGAAGCACCAACACTTGTTCCACAACTCATACTGGCTCACACACACACTACAGTAGTTCAAAAGCAATGGGAAGGGATAGACCACAGTCGTACACACACATTTCAAGCATTACACACACACAAAAGATCATGGAGAAGGAGGAAATCAGTAGGAAAGAAGCAAATTTGAAATTCTCCTTCAATTCTTCACAATGAAAAAAAGTTGTTTATAAGAGTCACAAAGTGACTTATATACATGTGTCCTAAAAGTGGTCCTTTCACACAAGAGACCGGCACTTTTATTGATTAGCTCTAATTTCCTAATATTTTACAAGAGTTATGTTACAATGATGTGGGCTTATGCATCTAGAGGACTCCTCTAGTGCATTTACATAACTTCAAGGGAGTTTTGTAGGATTTTGAAGAAGAAAATTTATGCTCAATTTTGGAAATTTTTGGGGCTCCTCTTTTGTGCTTCTTTTCTCTGCAACAGTCTCCCCTTATTTGTCTTTATCGTCCCTTGAGAGGCTTTG
This sequence comes from Ceratopteris richardii, assembly GCA_020310875.1. Lineage (NCBI taxonomy): Eukaryota > Viridiplantae > Streptophyta > Polypodiopsida > Polypodiales > Pteridaceae > Ceratopteris > Ceratopteris richardii. Next base: position 52,080,487 of record CM035412.1, on the reverse strand, counting down.
CATCATGCCTGAGTTTGTTTGTTAAGTCGGGCTACCACGCAGCCATCTAGTGGTTAAGAATGTGATACTCTTAGTCAACCACTTCAACTTCTCAGCCTCTCCCTCTTTCTAACTTTTGGTCTTTGGATATTACTTTGTCTTCACAACTCTAACCCTGTTGTATTGCTTTGGCCTGTTTACTTCTTTACACCGCACGCACTCAATGGAGGCCTTAGAGGCTCACATGCATGCATCCAATGGATGAGGAAGTTGTGTGCAACCTCCCCCTGTAAGGTCCTGGTTGTTGTAATTCTTTGTTTCCACTCTTCAAGACCTGGTCCTTTGGTGATATAGCCTGATGCATGCCCCTACGGGGCTTTGGGCAGAGGGTGGATCTTTCTTAGTGAGCTATTTTATTCTTCGATCTTCTTCTTCTTCTTCTTCTCTTTTTGATCAATTCTCCCTCCACACATCCCTGCTCCTAAACTCTGTCGTCCCTGACAGGCTTTTTTTGATGATGTGAGTAAGTTTGTATCACTTTTTGCTCTTTGTGGTTTAGTGAAATGGCTTCACATATCATCAACTCCTTCCATTGTGTTGACTTTACTCCATCATCATGTGCCTCTCTATGATCTAACAAAAAGCTCAGTTCGTAGGCCACCAGTCTCACATTTAAGTTGGAAGATATTTTGACAAATATTTCTGAGTCCATCTCTGTGAAGAAAGCCTCTTTGAACATTTGCATATAAGGACTCGATAGAAACATTAATCGCGAGTATATTGCCATGATCGTTAAGCGACTTGGAGTAGCAAATAAATCAAATATTAGGGCATCTACACCCTGATTAATGCCGATAAAATTTAAAAAGGTGTATTGCACATGTTGAAATACCTTTAAGACTGTAAGTAGCATACTCAATCTTTTATTGGTCATTTTGATGGCTAAATCTGGTAGTGTCGCATATCTTGATAGCCAGAATTCTATGGTCCACACCATGTATTCTTCTGTAGGTAAGTAGTTGCATGGTGGACTAGGTAATAGCGAATAGTTTAGCCATTGGTTATTCAAGCTACCCTGGCATTGTGCTTCCCAAAATTCCATCCAAGAGCGTCTTCTAGGGACTGGGCAAAAAGATGGGTTGACTTGGAGCACGTATGGTGTTGACTCCCAGTTTACCCTTGGTGTTGGATTTTTTGTCCAAAAATTTGCACCTCCACACAAGATCTGCTTTGTCAAATTCTTCTTGTGTATATGTGAATGTCTATAGGTTGAACTGTAGATCGTGATCAGGTTCTTTGTTGGTAGTTTTCTTGATATACTGGTGCATCTCCTCTTTGCACAATCCATAATGTATATTAAACGGCTTCAAAATTTGCTCTAAGCTTTTTCTTTCAATTCTTGCCTCTTTCATGACTTTTATCACTTGCTCTTCAAATTGTTCGATAAGTTGGGACACAAGTAGTGCCCTCTTATGTTGGCTTAGTTCTGCAATAGCCCAATTATGGCATTCAGTGCTCGGCTCTGCTTCTTCCTTATCGGTGAATGATGCATGGGGGGAGAAAGAGGACGTACCTCAGTCTCCTCAATAGCCGCTTTAGAGCTTAGAACTACTGGTGTCCCCATTATTACTGCTGTGCTATTTGACACTTTAAATTTGCAATGAGTTCATCTTTTTCTTTGATTTCCTTGGCCGCTTGTGTGATTGCTTCTTTATTCTTCAGAAGTTCTTCTCCTATGGTAGCCATTTGATTAGCATCCTCATTACATTGTTCAATGAGTTTGTTCTCTGCCACCTTCCATCTTTTTCTAAGTTCGTTAGTGTCATGCATGTATTTCTTTTCCCATTCCTCTCTCAAAGCTTGCTCTTGTTTTAGCTGATCTTCATACCTTGCAATTTGAGCTTCCAAAGCTTTGGTATCGGTTGTTGTCACTTCTTGTGGTTATATGGGTTGGTTGCACAGGATGGCAATCATAAGCTCTTTATTCCTGTTTCTTAAGTTGTCTGCTTCCTCCATATATACCTTTATTTGATATTCGAGCAGTTTACTTCTAACACTCATCCATGCTTTCTCAGCTTCACTTGCTTCATACTTGCTTTGGAGTTCTTTGAGTTGATCTTGGAGTTTCTGGTTATCAGCCGTTAACATAGTGCACCTTTTCATGGCTTCATTAGCTTTGATTTCCTTGGTTGTGAGTGCATGTTGAACTTGAATTAATTGTGTAGAGAGCTTTTCACTTATTAGCTGGAATTGGCTTCACTCTCTCATAGCCTTGTCATAATCTGCATCTGCTTCGAGCATTTGTTGTTGAGTATCCATGGCCATTTGTATCATCTGCTTCACTACGGGCTTTAGTTGAGCCACATCCACATTTAGCCATGTTTTAGGGATATTCGATTCTTCCCCTGTCAGTACATCCTTTCTGTTATCCACATGTGTAATTGCATTATGCGGTTGTCTTATTTGAAGGTGTACTTGACTCTCTTTTTCCTATTCTTCATTTGTGGTGGACTTTGTAGCACTCCCGTGAAATGTAACATCTAATGGAGAATGCCCTGCTACCACCCAGATTGGAGTGAATGGCTCTGGTTCCTCTGCTTGTTCCTATTCTTTCTCTTCCTTTGGCCTCTTTACTAGGACTTTTCATCTAAGTGAGTCTCTGTGATTTGACTCTTTGTCTCTTCATTCATTTTTAACACATGAACTTCTTCTTAAAATGATCCTTGCCTTGTTGTGTCCATGATTGTGTCATCAAGGGTTTGATCTACTTTTGTACCTTCCACCCCAAAGGAATTCGTAACTTGATTCAATTTATCCCAAATGCCATCATCTTTTGAATCACTTTTGAGGTCCACATTCATCAGGGATGGCTCTTGATCTTCTTGGGTGTCTGAAGATAAGCTAGAACTCATTAATCCGAGTTCTCTATATCTATGGACTCTTGTTAGCCTCTTCCTATGTGCAGTTTCTTCATGAGACTGGTGATAGTGATGCCATTGTACTGGTAGATTTACTTGACCTTCCATGTATTGGTGAGTAGCTTCCATTTCTTCCTTTAAATCCTCTTTCGTAATGGGCTTAGTGTCTTCAATCTTTGTCCTTGGAAGTACCTGTACTATTTTTTAAGCAAGAAATGATTCTTCTGCCTTCATCATTTCTCTTAATCTCTTGGTTCCTCTCATTCAAGGTTGAGAGCACGTTTTGGCCTCCTCCATCATTTTTACTCCCTTCTTTTTCCTTGGTACGGTGGCTAACTTAGCATACTTAGCCATCTCTGAGGATGAAGGCATCTCCTTAACATGTTCCCAAATACCTAATGCATGGTAGATGAGTATGGTCAATGCTACACTTCCATTCAAGAACTTTTTGTGGTTCCATTGCTTCTTAGCTTCAAATAGACGCTCTTGGATGTATGGCCGGCATCATGTTAACTTGGTTACCAATCTGTTTGATAGCATGAGATAATAGTTGCACAATGATTTTTTGTGGTGTTGTGTAGTGATGCATGTTTGGGAAGCAAAAGTGTTGGTGAAACAGATAGACTTCTTCTTCTATATCTATATGATTGATATCTATGAATGTTCATGTCTTGTTCCCTCGGCTTTCATCCTTCAAGTCTGTGTTCCCATCCTTTTCCCATCCAAATGCTTCTTTAATTAATTCATGAGTGAATTGGATAATCACCCATTCTCCTTCTGTATCTAGGACTCTTGCCTCTAGCACTAAGGGGCTATGTAAGGCTGGTTGGAGAGTATTCATCACCTGAGTGCATCGTTGGAAGTCTCGCTTGTAAATGGGTAGCTTGAAGTATTTTTGAATACTTGCCTTTGTCATTATATCCACGGTTCATGGGAGTTCATGTATGAATTTGAAATCTTGGGACATGACCAGGAACTGATGGTCGGTGTCCATTTTCTTTATTGTTACTAAGAAAAAATACTCTCTAGTAGGTTGGTCCTCTCAAAACCCATGACCTTTAGCTTTGGTCACTCTTTCTAATGGAAATTCCATCACCTCTTCTTGAACAGTTGCTTTGGAATCCTTAGAAGCCATCTGCACTTATAATAAAGAAAGAATCAGCTTCTAGTAGAAACCAATTCATGTGTTATGTGTGGTTCAGTGATATGTCGTTTCTTGCATCACTCAGTTCCCCCTTGCTTAAGTATGTAAGGTCTCTTACCACTCTTCTTTTGATTTTCACTCTTGAAAGAAAACAAAAGTTAGTTCTAGCCGAAGCATTTATTTATTTACAATGTAAGATCGTTCCTATGGCAGTAGAATCTAAGACCTATTCCAATGATGATGGAAATGTGCACCACTAGTTTTGTTGAAAAGATAATGTGTCAAATGCATGGCCTTGTAATGTGGCCCTATCATGCATACTATAGGTGCAATGGATTCTTCATGAGTGCAAGTGGAATCGCGCTTTGTCTGTTGTTCCATTTCCTGCTACTTCTTGGGTCTCCATGTCCACTTTGTAGTTGGTGCTTGTGGCATTTTGTTATATTGCATTCCTTGTTCTTTAGTCCTTGTTTCTTGTCTACTTGTGATCCGAGTTGTTGTTGTTGTGTTCCTTTGATACCCTTGGTGGTTCTTTGTAGACTTCTTTACTTCATGTTGTAATAAATATGATATCTCACTAAGCTTCCTATCTCTTGAGTGGTTGCTTGTTGTACCTTCTTTGGAATCAATATGTGCTGCTGTGTTTTCTAGGCTCCTACCAATGACTTTTGGAAGCCATACACGAAGGTGTCTTTGTGGTTCTGATTGCGATGGTGAGTAATGGTTGTCTCTTCTTGTCTTCACAGAGTGGCTAATCTACTTCTGTGTTGGTTTATCTAGTTTAGTCATTTGATCCTTTCGTACCCATTGTAGATGAGTATTACATGAATGTGATGTTTGAATAGTAGACATCCATGTGGATGTTCTTCTTTTGGTGTAGGTGGATTTAGAGGCATTGTCCTCACTTTCTATCTTAGGTTCATCTCTCATGGGAAAGGAGGGCACATGAGTAAGCAACACATCCTTATTTGCAAGCAATTCTAGATTAGGGCATTCTTTGGGTATGCTCTTTATTGATTCATTTTCTAGGGTTTCTTCTTCAGGTTTGATAACCTCATGAACGTGAGAAGGCCTTTCTTCCAGCAAGCTAAAGATTTCCTTATGTCCTATTTTGGTTGATATGTATCCTTGTGCCAGATGAATGCTCACTTCATTCTCAATAATCTAGTCTTGCCCTATGATCAGACTTTCTATTAGGTCTTAATTCTTGCATACCAAAACTCTTTGCTACATAGTGGAATTTCTAAATGAAGGGGTATACGGGCTTCTCCAACACATTCTATAACCTGACCTCCAATTCCTATTATGCATGCTTTAGTGGGACTTATGGTTGTTTGAAGTTGAGTGATTAATGTCCTTCGTATACAACTTAGGGCCGCTCCTGAGTCAATTAGAGCATTTACTAACTTGTACTCTTTGTTCCTGATGCTTAGGTTTAAGTATGGTCGGGAGATACTAAGGCTCTCATTGCCAGCCTTTTTGACTTGGTAGTTGGCCATGGGTATAGGTTCCTCTCCTTGTAGATATCGTTCATTCCTTTGTCTTATCCACTCCTTCCATTTCTTGATACGCTCTAAGGCTTCTTGGCATGCTTCTTCTCTAATCCTCTCCTCTTCCTTCTTTCGATTTTGCACTCCTACAAGTCATGCTAACATGTGATCTGTTAATGGCTCCATATATCATTTCACTCTACATCCACTTATGTAGTTGGGAAGTATATCTCCATCTACTGTGGCTAAATTCACCGCTCCACTCGTTGAGATTCTATTGATCAATAATGGTCCATATCTGTGTTGTTGCAGTTTCTTGGCGTGTTGTTTCAATGTATATACAAGAACTAAGTCTCCTTCTTTTAAGCCCTTGTCTTTGATATGTGCATCATAATATGCTTTCTATCTCCGTTTAGCTGCATAAATTCCCGCGACTGCTTGTAGCCTTATTTCTTGTAACTTCTCAATTTGCTCTAGTTGCTTGGATAGTTCATGTCTTGTCCACTCATACCGTTGTGCTATTCGTAAAGTAGGTACCAAAAAATCAATTGGTAAGATCGCATTTTGTCCATAAACTAGATTAAAGGGAGTAGTTCCAATTGTTGTCTTGTATGCCACATGGAAGGCCCAAATTGCATGATGCAATTGTTTGTCCCAATCTGACCTTCCATTGTTGACTATTTTTGTCAACATGATACATAACACTTTATTGGAACTCTCTGCTTGACCATTGGCTTGAGGGTGATATGGAGCTTATTTCTTATGAATCATTAGGAATTCATTCATCAAGGACTCTATTACCTCCTTAATGAAGTGTGTTCCTCTATCACTCACTATCTCTATAGGTAGTCCAAAGTGAGTAAAGATGTTCTCAAAGAGAAATTTTGCCGTTGTTTGAGCATCATTCTTTCTTGTTGCTTTCGTTTCTACCCATTTAGTTAGGTAGTTTGTTGCCACTATTATGTACTCAGTGTGTGATCCTTTGGTTGGTGGGTAAATAGGTCCTATGAAATCAATACCCCATTTGGAAAAGGCTCTCGCACAAATCATGGGTCTTAGAGGCATATCATCTCTCCTGATAGGATATTTGGCCCTTTGGCAAACCTCACAGCTCTGTACATAAGCGTCTGCATCCATATGTAGAGTTGGCCACCACAATCCTGCAAAGAGAATCATTTTTACAGTTCTTTTGGCTGAAAAATGTCCTCTTGCAACACCCACATGTGTGATCTCTAATATAGGTAAGTAGTCTCCTTCATGCATGCATAGTCGTAGCTGATTGTCCTTTCCTCTTTTGAATAGTTGTCTCCCCAGTATAACATAGTCCTTGCTCATTTCTTCTAGGGATTGCTTTCTAGTTAGACTTGCTCCTTCCTCATGCTTGCGTGTTGTTAAGAACTTCACCAATGTCCTACTCAAGTCTGGTGCTATGGTAGAGAATTGTAATGATGTATGGTCTTCTGGAGTATTTTCTTGGCGTTTTGAGCAACTGCTAATATACTCATGAACATCTTTTGGCATATCTCGCCAATAAATTCCCAATTGTTTTAATTCACTCAGTGTTCCATGAGTTCCCTTATGCATTCTCCATCGATTTACGTGAGCTTGCTCAATTAAATTCTCCTGTAAGCCTCTTCCACACATCTTAACAATACACCAATGGGGTCTTTAAAATACACACTTCCTACCACAATGTGAAAGTTACGGGATTGCAAAAACCCTTTCCTAGCATCCTTGTTGATTTGATGTTGTGGTCCATGGGTGAGTATTGGAATTAATGTTTTTGCCCACTTAGGACATACTTCTAAGTTGAACAAATAAGTATCTGGTAAATCATCCGCTACTCCCTTGGGTGGTTCTCCATGTGTTAACCTAGACAGATGATCAGCTCTCACGTGGGTATTTCCTTTTCTATACCACTACTTTGAAGTCGAACTCCATCAGCAACAGAAACCATCTTACTAGTCTTCCCGTGTTACAAGGCTTATTGACTAGGTACAATAAGGTTTGATGGTCGATAAAGAAATTGAACTTGTTAGCTAGAAGGTAGTGCCTAAATTTCTTGACTACATACACCATCCCTAAGCCTTCTCGTTCCATAGTCATATAATTTCTTTTCGCTTGGTAAATTTGTCTGCTCGCATATGCAATAGGGTTGTCTAATTTTCCTTCATCTGCAGGTTGAGCTAAGTCGCATCCTATTGCGTAGTTGGAGGCATCTACAGGATATGAAAAGGCTTATTCCAATTGGGTATCTTCAAAATAGGTATTGTACTTAATCGTCTTTTCAATTTGTTAAAACGCTTTTTTTCATTCATCTGTCCATGTAAATTGGGTTAATAATCCATATAGTGACTTGGCAATTATGGCGTATATGTGAATAAATCTATGATAGTATCCACAATGACCCATAAAAGCTTGCACTTCCTTAGCATTTTTTGGTTTTGGAAGCTCTAGGATTACCTTAACCTTATACTCGTCAGTGGAAACTCCATTCTTGGATATGATATGTCCTAGGATCTTTCCTTGTCTCACCATAAAGATGCATTTCATAGGATTCAGGTGCACTCGATATTGTTGACACTTCTCAAATATTCTTTGTATCTCCGGAATGTGCTCATGTCTCCGATTTGAGCAAGTGCATAAGTCATCATATATAATTCCATACTCTTCCATTGAAACTCTTTAAATACATGACACATCAACCTCTGGAAAGTAGCAGGGGTGTTGGTAAGCCCAAATGGCATCACCCTGAAAGTATAGACTCCCCATTCAGTCACGAATGCAGTCTTATGTTGGTCTTCTATATAGATAGCTACTTGGTTGTACCCAGAGAATCCATCTAGGAAGCTATAGACTTCCTTACCTACAACTCTTTCCAAGATATGATCAGTGATAGGTAATGGGTAGCTATCATAGGTTGTGGTTGTGTTTACTTTCTTCAAGTTAATACACACTCTTAATTTCCCATTCTTTTAGGGTACAACCACTAATGGTGACACCCATTCTGTGTGTTCTATCTCATAAATGAATTCGGCTACCAATAGTTTGTCTATCTCCTCCTTAATTTTTGTCAAGTAGACATCATTATAAGTATAAGGGTGTTGCTTTGATGGTTTTGCATTAGGTGTCATCGGGATTCGATGAGAACAAATGGATGGATCTACACCTTTGAGGTCCTTGTAGGTCCATGCAAATACATCTCGATATTCTCAAATTAGGTTTATCAGTTCTCCTTCCTCCTTTGGCGACACATCTTTTCCTATGTAAGTACATCTTTCTTCTCCATCTTCCATGGTCACTACCACTTTCTTCATTTGTTCCTTGTTGTCATATTCTTTTACTTCTCTTGCCTCTCTTTTGGGCATTTTAATAGCTATCCTTCTCTCTTCCACTTCATATCTTTTGAAGTGTTTTGGGACTTCAAAAAGTTCTAGGGTTGGTTTAGCCTTATATAACATCTCCTCATTGTTTGGTTTCATCTGAGCTGCTTCTATTGCTAATACCTTTGGTGTTCCTTCTCCGTCCTCAACTTGGATTGCTTCTAAATATCGCTCCTTCGAATCAAATTCTGGCTCCATCTCTATGCTTTCATACTATTTCTTCCATTCCTTTTCTAATAATTCTCCTATCTCTACTTCTTGAAGGACTACCATATAAAAACTCACATCATAACCTTCTTCATCCACACATCCATTCATGGTTAATACCTCCTCATTCACACACACATCTAATGTGGCTAGAATTTCCATCCACCCATGTGATTCAAATGCTTCATCCAGGAAAACTTGAGGCATATACATAGGATCATCTACGGGTCGGTAATTTTGATGTCCAATAGGTCATATTTGAGTTCTTTTCTCCTCACACTTTGCTTCCTTACACATACATAGTTGAGCATCTTCATGCATCCATGATTGGTCACTTGAACCTGCACTATGAATTGATAAATCATCCTCTTCCTTGTGTATGAGATTCCATCGTAGTGGGGGTACATCCCTATATGAAAATGTGTGTAAATTGATCTTGGTAGTAGTTCCTTGATGTTGTAGGTATAAAGTGTCTCTCCCCCAGTCTTGTACTACCCTGAGTTGTCTTAAAAGGGATGTCCTAAAATCATCTCATAATTATTTGCTTTTCCAAATTGACATATGGTTAGAGTGTGCTCAAATTCCACTCCACAGGTAGTCAACTTGATTTCTCCATTATTCCTAGGGTTCTCTCTACATGGAATCTGTTAATTGAAGCTTCATACGTGTTGGTCGTAGGGCTGGCTTTCCACATTTCTCCCAAATTTCCTTGGTGGCTATGCCTACACCTGCTCCTATGTCTAGAATGGCTTTAGTCATGTATCCATCATGTGTGATGGGTAAACATGTATTACCCTCATCTCCCTCACTGAATTCTCCGACTTTATCAACAGGGATTTGTATGGTAACAAGGGCTTCAATTTCTTTACTTTTCTTTTTATTCTCCTCATTTTCTACTTTCAATTGTCCCGCTAATTGTTTCCATAATTGTGGTTTGGCTCATAGGAACTCTTCCACAGTCAAGAGGCATTGCACCTTGGTTTTTTTGAGTTATGCTAAGTTGTGAGAGGTCTTACCTGAAGACTCATTTTCCTTGCCTCGGATAGTTGAAGCATGGAAAAGTATCGATCCTCTCTCATATTCTCCCATATAATTAGGTAAAGTGGAAATATTGTGTACTTCCTCCTTATTTCGGTCTAACATAGAAAACCTCTTCATAAACTTCTTCCAAATTTGGGGTTGACTGGCCATAGAGTGGCAAAATATGATACTGGACTTGCAGACGATATGATACCTCTGTAATCAACGATACGATACAAAAATGTTCGACGATATGATACTTGCTCACTACATGATACGATACCAGAATTCACACCATACGATACTGAGGTAACCCACGATATGATACTGACTCTATGTGCGATACGATACCACATGGATGATACGATACCAAAACAAAAGATGATACGATACTGGGTTGGCGATACAATACCAACTTTGCACGTGATACGATACCACTCGATTGACGCCAGCTCACTCATTCGCGGACATTAGGTTTTTCCTTATGTACTGATCTATATATATTGCACTTGTTGTATTCTTGTTTTTAGGTCATTCTTGTACATTCCTTTTTATGAAATAGAAGAAGAAGAAGAAGAAGAGCATTCTTCCTTGCCTCAATCTGTGTGTGTGCACTTCTCCTTGAGAGTGAGAGTGTGTGTGTGATTCTCTTCCTTATCTCCTTCCTCGTGACATGGTATCAGAGCCAGCATGGTTGTAGAGAGCTAGTGGAGAAGGCGACAGTGAAGAGTATGAAGCAAGGCGTGGAGAAAATGTGATTCACAAAGGACCTCATTTTTGTCATATCGAAGTGTCGGCGCCATCTCGACCTCCGTTTCAACCTGCAAGGTGGGGCCCATAGAAAAACCACGTCAATTTCAGAAACTATAACTTGTCTTGTGTTCGGCAACACTCATATATTCCAAATCCCAAATTTCAAGCAATCCCGTGTACTATTGATACATGAAAACTGTGTTTTTCTGAGATCCAACTATCACATCATAGTGCGACACTGTTCAAGCAGAAGTGCTGCTTGTAGTGTTTTGCAATATTGTGAATTGCTCCAGAAATGGCAAACGCAGATGGAATGAGTCAGCTTATGAGCAATAAGCTGGACAAGAACAACTTCCATGCTTGGAGATTCAGAATGAAGAATTTCTTGATGGGAAAAGGCTAGTGGAAGTACATCGAAGGAGAGAATGAAAATGCTCCGCAGTTACCAGAAAGGAATCGGACTACAGATCAGGTAAGAGCATGTGAGGAATGGAATCAAGGAGCATGAAAGGTAATGTACTGGCTATCTATTAGCATACAGGATAGCATGATTGGGCACATACAGGATGCCAAGTCTCCAAAAGAGGCTTGGAACAGTTTGGTCATATTGTATGAGGCCAATACAAAGGCACGAAAATTGCAACTCAAGAACGAGCTACATACCTTGGAGAAAAGGAGCATGTCGGTAAGTGATTATACCCTGTGTAGAGGAGGTACTGGGGTAGCCACTTTCAACAATATCAAATTGTTTACATTTCCAGTACTCCGTCTACTCAAGGGGGGTTCTCCTTAGGGAAGTATACCCTGTGACATTCTTGTGTGCAGGTACCTTCACTGATAACAGAGAAACCAATAGAAGTGAAAATGTACAGTTATAGAGAAAGGATCAATGACAAGTGCTCTTGAGAGAGGAAATCACTTCGTAACTTTGAAAATGATTACAGAGAGCTAAAGTACTACAAAAGGATGTAACAGTGGGCTAGCATGCCATTCCAAAACTAACTAGCAACAATATAAGAGTGAGACCAACAAAGTGAATACAATAAAGAAGATGACTTGTTCCTGAAGAAATTCACCGATGCATGCCAATGACTAGATCCAAGCCACTCAATCACCCTGTAATGCTAATCACCAACTCCACTGGAGGCCCATGTTCTGTATAATCATCACAGAGTGACCTTCCACAGTGTGCCTGTAGCAACAGAGTGCAGAGAGTAGACCAAAAAAATAGCCTCAACTAGCATCAACAAATGATGGTAGTGATGATACGCAATAGCCCATACGATTCAAATTACATCCGATTCAGCCCCCCAAATGAGTGCCAAACCTCTGTTTATATAGACCCAGAGTGGCCAAGGGTGGCCTTGCCAAATTCCAGCCTTAAGTGCCGCACGCGCCAAAGTGGTGGTCCAGAGGTGCAGGATGGTAGCCAACTTCAAGAAGGCCCCCAATTTTAGCTTCTGACACCGCCAAAGCCAAGTGGCAATATTCCGTGCATTACTTTTCATTCTGACACATTACTGATAAAATATGCTCCGCCCGTCATTTGCCACCCAAGTAGCTCATGGTGGAGCCCATACTAAGTCGGTAGTCACCCAATTTGATATTCCTTCATAAAATAGTAGTCACCTGATTATGGAGTTTAGACGTCTAGGTTGATGCACTTCACATGGTCGCCTTGGTAGTAGATTGAGTAGGTGGAGGGGAAAGGTTGGAGGTGGTCGCCTTAATTTGCACATATCTCAAAATGGTGGTCGCCCAAATAGTCCTATGTCCGTGGTGGGTGTGAGTAGAGAAAATGGGTGGTCGCCCAAGGTGGGCCTTGGAGGAGGGTCGCCTAGGAGTTGGGTCTTGGAGGAGGGTCGCCTAGGAGGTGGGTCGCCCAGGATGGGCCTTGGAGGAGGGTCGCCTAGGAGGTGGGTTGCCATACAATGGACATGAGGAGAGGCGGTCGCCTAATTGCCAAGGTAGACTTTGAGGGGTCGCCCGAGTCCATAGAGGTGACTAAGAAGGGGCTCGCCCACTTGGGATGGTTCAAGAGGAGGAGGGTCGCCCAAGTTTCTTGGTGACTAAGAGGAGGCTCGCCCACTTGGATGGTTCAAGAGGAGGAGGGTCGCCCAAGTTGCTTGTAGAAGGTGGGTGGTCGCCTAATTTATTAGAGGTCCCCTTCATGTGTTGCCAAAAATAAGTTGGTTGCCTTAGTAGCACAAAGGTGGTCACCCAAGTGAGCCATGAAATCAAACGGTGGTCACCCAAGTAGTCGCCCTTATTTTTAGTCGCCTCATCCTCCACGCTTTCCCATCATATGGGCATCGCCATATTCCCATGTAATGCAAGAGTGAAAGTCGCCCATGTTTCCATAAGTGAAATGACAAGCATTCAAGGCGTCGCCTAATTCCTTCTTACCTCCCATATGGGCGTCGCCCCATAAGCTTACTATGTTGCAAAGAAAAGGTGTCGCTTTTTCTTCATTCCTACCTCACCATATGGGCGTCGCCTCGCCCCATAAGCTTTTGTGCATAATTGAAGGCGTCGCCAAACTTGCTGATTCCATGATTTACAATAAAACCACTTGTTGAGTTCCTAAATTCAAGGCGCCCAAGTTTCATACTTTGAAGAAATAAAGAGAAGAGTGGTTCTTTATCAAATGAGAATTTCAACTTCTCAAAGAGGGTCATATGGGCAAAGGGTCCCTCCATGGAGCAAAAAGACCAGAGCTCTCTCCTGGAGAGTGTTCTTTTCTGCCATAGACTTATAGGGTTAAGGATTACCCAATTTGCATCCACTTGTGCTCAAGAGCCTTTGCTTCGATTATCTTTGCATGTTCTTGACTTGTTTACCTTTTCTCGATGTTGGAAAATGTAGGGTGTGGCCTAGGGAGTGCCACCAAGCCCCTAGAGTGAGGGTTGCCCAAGGTGGCCAAAGACCCCCCCCCCAAGGTCTCAAGGTTCACTTTTGAAAATATCCGGATCCCAAGTGGTTCTTAGCAAAGGAACAAAACATCTTCCACCTGCTCTAGAGACCCCCACATCAAGACTTTGCACCGTCCCGGTGCAACAACTCATTTATTTGCTTATTCCATCAAACAAAATGAACTGCAGAAAATGAAAAGAACTATGGTATGTACAGTGAGTGAATTCCATCTGCTTGCATTAATTCAAATAGCTTTTCACCCTGGAGATGTTGACCAGGGGCAGCCTTTCACCCTGCAAGTCCTCTAAATGAACTACTCCTTGTGATAATACCTTTATCACCTTGTAGGGCCCTATCCATTTAGGTGCCAATTTGGTGGATGCTGGCGGGATCTGATGCACCAAGACCAAAGATCCTTCCTGTACCTCATTAGTCCTTAGATACTTGTCATGCAACCTTTTGCGTTCCTCTTGCTTTACCTGCAGTTTCCTCATTGCTGCTTCCCTATATTCTTCCAATGCCACAAGTCTTCTAATGGGAGGCTCAATTCCGATGGTTCTAGCTCCAATTTCCTTCTTGATAATAAATTCGAATGGTGCCAAGTGAACTATTTGAGGGTTTTCTTCATCTCCAAGATTTACTACTTGAACAAACTTTTCAGAATTGGACTCACTTGAAAATTCATCCCCACTGTATGCAGGAGCGGAGTTCAATCTGTTCCTTGATCCATCCTAAAGGTATATTTGAAAATGGTAGTTCTTGAAGGTCAAAATTAGCCTCCTCAGATGCAGGCACAACTTTGTCACTTTCTGGTCCTGCAAGCATAAAATCATCCAATTTTTCATGTTTACATGTCTTCTCCTTACATATCATTGTAGTGGCGCCGATTGTCAAATTTTGACTATCCGGGTCTAGTGGCCCAATTAGAGGTTTCAGTCCTTCGGGAGGTGCCTGCAAAAGATAAGCGCGACTACCTTGCTTAAGAGAAGAAGTGAGTTCCAGAGGAAGGATTGGCCCATTTTGGCCACTCTTGGCTAAGTGCACAAGTCGGGCCTCATGTCGCCCACTTGGGCCACCTCCAGCTAGGTTCCCATCTTGGGCCTCATGTCGCCCACTTGGGCCACCACCCGCTAGGTGCCCATCTTGGGCCTCATGTCGCCCACTTGGGCCACCACCAGCTAGGTGCCCAACTTGGGCTTCCTAGTGCCCCATATGAGTGAGGCGCCTGATTTGGGCCTCATGGTGCCAAATTTTTGCCGCTTCCTCTAATTTTTTGTGATCACATATCTTACTCTTTCCCATACTGTTCAAGTGAAAAACATCAATTTTTTCCTCTTTCTGGCCTCCTTGTGCTGCTTCTATAAAATCCTCATTTACTTCACATATCTCCACTGTGCAGCATTCTGCACTCCCCATCATCCAATTTAATAGGGTATCATCTTCAGAAGGCATTACCTGAGTCTCCATTGTATACCCAGTAGCCTTGTTGATGTCTGATCCTTCTTCCAAATGTATCTGTAATTGATTGTTAGTACATGTGGAAATCCATAACTTGTTCTTTCCCCAATCCTGTAGAGCCTTTGCTTGCCTTAACCAAGGCCTTCCCAAGAGTAGAGGATATGAGGTCTCCTGTGGCAGGGAAATAACAACAAAGTCTAGAACAAAGTGACAACCCTGCACTATCATAAGTACCTTTTCAACAATACCAAGTGGTGTAACCCGACGTTGATCTACTAATGTAACTGTGAAGGGTGCTGCCTTCGTGGGATTCAATTTTAGTTTCTTCATGGTGAAATCTGGCATCAAATTGATGCCGGAACCTCCATCTATGATAACACCTGTGAGAGCTTCATCCTTTATAAAAACAGATAATCTTGAGCTTTGATAATCAGCCAGGGGTGCAGGGGGAAAGTCAACCATAAAACCATCTATGCTAGGAGGTGGGCACAAGCATGCAGAGTGTATAATCTTCAACAAATCACTTCTTACTTTTGAATCCATCTTTATGAGTTGGTACAGACTAATCTTATGATGAATACCTCTCAAGATTTCCTCAATGTTCACCTCTTGTGTGTCTTCCTGAGGACTTGCTGGTTGATCTTTTAGCAAAGTAGTCACCCTCTCATAAGCTCCTTCAATGTCTACTTGGTCCGTCCATCCCGCCTTCTTTTCCTCATCTCTATCTTTGAGTCCTTGTTGTTCCTCCCTATAGGCTGTTGCCGCTTGCCTGGCTCTAGTCATCATTGGCATTGAAGAAGATGAAACAGCATAAGACTGAGTGGTCATACCTTCTACTTGTGGGGAGACTGCAATCATGTGAATTGGAGGAGGGCGGCTCCTTGGGCAATCTCTGGTATAGTGATCTTTAGCATCTGGACAATGCTGACAGGGAGGTGCACCTTCTGGTAGGGAGCACTTGTTCTGCATATGGCCATACTCACCACAACGATAACACATGAGTGGCCTATTATATCTAGGCCGAGTTGGACGGGTCTCTTCTCTATTAGGTGTATTCGAAGTACTAGCATAATATGAATCCAAAGCTTGATGGTTACCTCGTTGTTGTGTACCCTTGAGGTAGTAGCAATCTCTGGCTTCATGACCATCCTTTCCACAAAATTGACAGCTTACCTTAATAGGGCAATTAGCATTGGAGTGTCCATTGTTGTTACAGATTGTACATCAAATTTGTCTCCTTATATCCTGAGTGGTCTTCAAATCTTCTAACTCTCGGCGAAGTTGAGCTACTTCATCATCAGTGCGACGTAGTGGTGGCAAGACCTTCTCTTCTTGTTGAGTTTGTTGCATTTTCAATGCTTCCAATTCCTTCCTCAGTTGCTCAACAGGATCCAGGTCTGCAGCATACTTTGAGTGTGTATCTCCTTCAAAATGTTGCCTTGCTTCTTCAATGCGCGATGCCGCTGCAACAAAATCATTGAGGGTGGCATCCAATCTAAGAGACTCACGAAGCTTCTGCTGAGATGACCTGGGCAGAGCCTTCTCTATCCACTTTTTAACCAAAAAGTCACCTGGAGCATGTGGCAGACGGGCAACAAGTGCTTTTGTTCTAGTATGAAGTTCATGAAAAGATTCACCTGATCTTAGCTTCAAATTCTCTAGCTGATCTAGAGCTCTTTCCGAGGAATCACTTGGTCGGAATGTCTGTGAGAACGCCGCCTTCAAAGCCTCCCATGTAGTGAAATGGCCATCTGCATATTGACTATACCATTTATCTGCAAGACCCTCCAATGTGGATGGAAAAAGTGCCAACATTGCATCCTCTCTATTTTGTAGACCTCTTCCAAGGCATAAAGAGATGAATCTCCTCACATGATCATCAGCATCCTCATAAGTTTGTCCCTTGAAGGTAGGGAATTTGATGTTTAATCTGGAGAGCAAATGAGAGAGGTCCTCCATTTGTACTGGTGCTTCTTCTGAAGTATCAGAGGAAAAATCTAACGTCCTCCTCAGCTTCTCTTTTGAAAGCGGGGTTGAAGCCAAATCGATGGAAAAATTTAAGGGTAGAGGGGTACTAGCCGAAGGTAGAGCTGACTTCTTGAGGCTCTTTTGTACACGAAGGGGCTCTCTGTCTACTCGAGTGTGGGTCATGTACCCACTCACAGAATGCAAAAATCAAGAAATTAATGCAACAACAACTATATAGTGCACACTAAATACCTCACACAAAAATGCAAGGGTCCCACCGGGCGTGCCAAACTGTAGAGGAGGTACTGGGGTAGCCACTTTCAACAATATCAAATTGTATACATTTCCAGTACTCCGTCTACTCAAGGGGGGTTCTCCTTAGGGAAGTATACCCTGTGACATTCTTGTGTGCAGGTACCTTCACTGATAACAGAGAAACCAATAGAAGTGAAAATGTACAGTTATAGAGAAAGGATCAATGACAAGTTCTCTTGAGAGAGGAAATCACTTCGTAACTTTGAAAATGATTACAGAGAGCTAAAGTACTACAAAAGGATGTAACAGTGGGCTAGCATGCCATTCCAAAACTAACTAGCAACAATATAAGAGTGAGACCAACAAAGTGAATACAATAAAGAAGATCACTTGTTCCTGAAGAAATTCACCGATGCATGCCAATGACTAGATCCAAGCCACTCAATCACCCTGTAATGCTAATCACCAACTCCACTGGAGGCCCATGCTCTGTATAATCATCACAGAGTGACCTTCCACAGTGTGCCTGTAGCAACAGAGTGCAGAGAGTAGACCAAAAAAATAGCCTCAACTAGCATCAACAAATGATGGTAGTGATGATACGCAATAGCCCATACGATTCAAATTACATCCGATTCAGCCCCCCAAATGAGTGCCAAACCTCTGTTTATATAGACCCAGAGTGGCCAAGGGTGGCCTTGCCAAATTCCAGCCTTAAGTGCCACACGCGCCAAAGTTGTGGTCCAGAGGTGGAGGATGGTAGCCAACTTCAAGAAGGCCCCCAATTTTAGCTTCTGACACCGCCAAAGCCAAGTGGCAATATTCCATGCATTACTTTTCATTCTGACACATTACTGATAAAATATGCTCCGCCCGTCATTTGCCACCCAAGTAGCTCATGGTGGAGCCCATACTAAGTCGGTAGTCGCCCAATTTGATATTCCTTCATAAAATAGTAGTCACCTGATTATGGAGTTTAGACGTCTAGGTTGATGCACTTCACATGGTCGCCTTGGTAGTAGATTGAGTAGGTGGAGGGGAAAGGTTGGAGGTGGTCGCCTTAATTTGCACATATCTCAAAATGGTGGTCGCCCAAATAGTCCTATGTCCGTGGTGGGTGTGAGTAGAGAAAATGGGTGGTCGCCCAAGGTGGGCCTTGGAGGAGGGTCGCCTAGGAGTTGGGTCTTGGAGGAGGGTCGCCTAGGAGGTGGGTCGCCCAGGATGGGCCTTGGAGGAGGGTCGCCTAGGAGGTGGGTTGCCATACAATGGACATGAGGAGAGGCGGTCGCCTAATTGCCAAGGTAGACTTTGAGGGGTCGCCCGAGTCCATAGAGGTGACTAAGAAGGGGCTCGCCCACTTGGGATGGTTCAAGAGGAGGAGGGTCACCCAAGTTTCTTGGTGACTAAGAGGAGGCTCGCCCACTTGGATGGTTCAAGAGGAGGAGGGTCGCCCAAGTTGCTTGTAGAAGGTGGGTGGTCGCCTAATTTATTAGAGGTCCCCTTCATGTGTTGCCAAAAATAAGTTGGTTGCCTTAGTAGCACAAAGGTGGTCACCCAAGTGAGCCATGAAATCAAACGGTGGTCACCCAAGTAGTCGCCCTTATTTTTAGTCGCCTCATCCTCCACGCTTTCCCATCATATGGGCGTCGCCATATTCCCATGTAATGCAAGAGTGAAAGTCGCCCATGTTTCCATAAGTGAAATGACAAGCATTCAAGGCGTCGCCTAATTCCTTCTTACCTCCCATATGGGCGTCGCCCCATAAGCTTACTATGTTGCAAAGAAAAGGCGTCGCTTTTTCTTCATTCCTACCTCACCATATGGGCGTCGCCTCGCCCCATAAGCTTTTGTGCATAATTGAAGGCGTCGCCAAACTTGCTGATTCCATGATTTACAATAAAACCACTTGTTGAGTTCCTAAATTCAAGGCGCCCAAGTTTCATACTTTGAAGAAATAAAGAGAAGAGTGGTTCTTTATCAAATGAGAATTTCAACTTCTCAAAGAGGGTCATATGGGCGAAGGGTCCCTCCATGGAGCAAAAAGACCAGAGCTCTCTCCTGCAGAGTGTTCTTTTCTGCCATAGACTTATAGGGTTAAGGATTACCCAATTTGCATCCACTTGTGCTCAAGAGCCTTTGCTTCGGTTATCTTTGCATGTTCTTGACTTGTTTACCTTTTCTTGATGTTGGAAAACATAGGGTGTGGCCTAAGGAGTGCCACCAAGCCCCTAGAGTGAGGGTTGCCCAAGGTGGCCAAAGACCCCCCCCCCCAAGGTCTCAAGGTTCACTTTTGAAAATATCCGGATCCCAAGTGGTTCTTAGCAAAGGAACAAAACATCTTCCACCTGCTCTACACCCTGAAAATCAAAAGCATATGTGAGTCACTTGCATCTATTGGAGTGAATGTAGATGTTGATGATAAGGTGGAAGTATGCCTTCGTGGTTTAGGAGCTGCATATAAACAGTTCAGAACTTCTATACAAACCAAGGAAAATATTCCAAATTTTGCTGATCTCGTATCTATCCTAATTATTGAAGAAAAGAATTTTGGTGAGGATTCAAACTCCAAAGGAAAGCCCAGTTCTGAGCAGGTATTCTACTCTGGCAGAGGAAGACGGAGAGGTAGAGGTTTCGGAAGTGGAAGAGGAAACACTAACCAAGACCAAAGTCAACAACAAAATCATGCAGGAGGAAGAGGATAGTTTCGAGGCAGGGGGAGTCAAAGAGGTCGCAAAAATTTCCAAAGAAATGATTCAGGTAATGACAATAAAGGATGTTGGAATTGTGGTAAACCTGGACACTTTGAACGTGATTGCAGGTTGAAGAATCAAAATAACAGAAGGCAGCAGAATAACTATGCATCCACAAGTGTAGATGATTTTGAGAAGTTGTTCATGGTTCAACATCACATGATGAATATGATGTTTGTTGGTGTTTCAAAATCAAATGATAATGTCTCGTATGTTGATTCCGGTGCTTCAAATCACATGACCATTCATGCAGAATGGTTTAGTACTTTGCAAAAATAGTCAGTTCCTAGATATGTTGAAATAGGTGATGACACATCACATCCTATTGAGCATACAGGAAACATAGCACTATGGATGGAGGATGGAAAGGTAAAACATCTTGTTGATATAACAAAGAATTTGGTTTCCGTTGGACAAATGGTTGATGAGGGATAACAAGTTAGGTTCAATGCTGATGGATTATGTAGAAGAGTATAAGCAGGATGGACGATTGGTTGCCAAAGGAAACAAAGTGGATAGGATGTTCACCTTAAATGTGAAGATTCCTGAAATGAATGTAGCCATGTTTGCAAAAGGTGTAGGAGTTATTGCAGATATAGAGATGTGGCACAAACAGATTGGACATGCAAACTTGCAAATACTGAAATTGATGCAGTCAAAGGAGATCATCCATGGACTACCAAATTTCAAATTTTCTGAAATGCAAAAGTATGTGCAGTATGTCAATTTGGTAAATAGTCAAGAGCATCATTTCCACATGAAAAGCATGTTAGTGAGAATGTACTATAAGTAGTACATACAGATGTTTGGGGTCCAGCAAAGACCACATCTATGGGTGGTTGCGGGTTTTATGTTACTTTCATTGATGACCATACACGCAAAGTATGGGTATATTTCATGAAAGAGAAGAGCGAGGTGTTCAATCACTTCTAGAATTTTAAAGCTATAGTGGAAAAGCAAATAGGGAAGTACATTTAGACATTAAGATCTGATGGAGGAGGTGAATATATGTCAAATGAGTTCAGTAGTTTTCTAAAAAATCATGGAATTCAGTGTCAGTTTTCATGCAAGTACACACCACAACAAAATGGCATTGCTAAACACAAAAATAGACATATTGCAGAAATAGCAAGAGCCTTGATGGTTGAGAAGAATATGCCTCATTGTTATTGGGCAGAAGTTGTGCATACTACTGTATATATCATGAACAGAACTCTGACTGCTATTGTACATCAAGTTACACCTGAAGAGAAGTTTACAGGTAAAAAGCCAAACTTATCACATCTTAAAGTTTTTGGTTGTATTGCATATGTACATATCCGAGATGAGTTGAGGATAAAGCTTGATCCAAAAGCAGAAAAGTGTGTCTTCATTGGATACTCCCTTGAGCAAAAAGGATATAAATGTTATAACCCACTCACACGACAGGTAAAGGTGAGCAGAGATGTGGTATTTGATGAAATGTCAAGCTTCTACGCAGATGCCAAAGAAGGATTGAATCTTGAACCAAATGACAAAGAAAATGTTGAAAAATCAAGTGCAGAATCTCAAGTTTTGAGTGGACTCGATGCATCACCAAGCAATAGCTCCAACTCAAATCCATGGAGTGGAAGATTGCGTGGAAATTTTAGTCCAAAAAATTCATCAAATACATCCAAGAAAGGTAAAGAAAAGCTTTTTGCAGGTCATAAAACATGTGGAGGTTTTGAAGACGTTGATGGAAATTCAAGCGGTTAATAAAAGAGTCTTGATGAGGAACTTGGACTGCCCTCTATGAAGACTCCAGGAGTAAGAAGGGTACATGTAGATGATACAAGGAGAAGTGACCCAGGACCAAGAAGATCTGGGAGGATGTGGAATTCAGTTATATAGCTCGTCATTGTGCCTACATGACAAAGGTAATACAAGATGTTGAACCTTCTTGTTTTGAAGATGCAATTGGAATCACAGATTGGGAAAAAGCTATGGATGAGGAGATGGCTACACTTTATGGAAATGATACATGGAAGCTGGTTCCATTGCCGCAAGGAAAGAAACCCATAGGCTGCAAATGGGTTTACAAGGTAAGCATAAGGTTGATGGTAGCATAAGTAGGTATAAAGCACGATTGGTAGCTAAAGGATATGCACAAACACATGGCATTGATTATGAGGAAACATTCAGCCCTGTAGCTAAAATGTCTACTATCAGAACACTTGTTGCACTAGCTACAACAAAAGGATAGCCTTTGCATCAGATGGATGTGAAGAATGTTTTCCTACATGGTGAGTTATAGGAAGAAGTATATATGGACCAGCCACAAGGATATGAAGATTCAAAGCATCCAGAATATGTTTGCAGTTTGCAAAAGGCTTTGTATGGGTTGAAGCAAGCCCCTCGTGCATCGCATGCAAGGATTGCTGATTACTTAACCATCATTGAGTTCTCTGTGTGTGATGCAGATCACTCACTATATGCAAGGAAGGCTGATGATGGCATCACTATTATGGCTATTTATGTTAATGACCTGATTGTAGGTGGTGATAATGAAGGAAGCATCAAAGAGGTAAAGCAACTTCTTATGCAGGAATTTAACATGAAAGATCTTGGTGTGCTGCACTATTTCTTGGACATTGATTTTATACATACAAAAACAGGTATATGGATGTCGCAAAGGCAATAAATAGGTCTTGAATATGCTGCAAATATGGTATCGCTGATTGTAAGTCAATTTCTATGCAATTAGATCAGAATTTGAAGTTGGATACTACATCAGGTGAAGCATTGGAAAATGCTACTATGTACAAGAAAATTGTGGGAAGTCTTATATATCTCACAATTACAAGGCCTGATCTAAGTTATACTGTTGGACTTGAAAGTCAGTTTATGCAGGTTCCCAAGAAGCCACATTTGGATGCTCTGAGGCACACTCTATGTTATGTGAGTGCTACTTTGGATTATGCATTTTATGAGGCTGGTGTAGATTTGCAGGTTTATGGATGCACTGATGCAAATAGGGTTGGTAGCATTCCAGATAGAAGATCCACTAGTGGTTTTCTATTCTCACTTCGGAGTGTAGCTGTTACATGGAGCAGCAAGAAGCAACCCACTGTTGCTTTGTCGAGTACAGAGGCTGAGTATAGAGGTGCTGCAATGGAAGCATGTGAGGCATCATGGCTAGAAATGCTACTTGCAGATTTAGGTGTGGAAGTGGGAAAGCCTATCACTATTTATTGCGATAATCTTAGCAGCATATAGTTACCATGGAATCCTGTTTTCCATGCTAGAACAAAGCATATCAAGGTACATTATCACTTCATCAAAGAGAAGGTATTAGCAGGTGATATTGATCTTGTGTATGTGAGAACAGATGAGCAAGTTGCTGATATTTTCACCAAAGCACTTGGAGCTGAGAAGTTGAAGAAGTTTCGGTAGATGCTTGGATTACAAGATATGGCATTGAGCTTGAGGGGAAGTGTTGAGATATCAAGCTCAACATGTGATGATCCAGGATGACACGTACCAGTTTTTTGTTACTCTGACATATATAGTGGTCATGCCGATATATGTCAGGGATACTTCATTGAGCTTTATTAGATTTATCTACCGAGAGTGATGGCACATTTGTTCCTTACTGGCTCACTCATTCACGGACATTAGGTTTTTCCTTATGTACTGATCTTTATATCTTGCACTTGTTGTATTCTTGTTTTTAGGTCATTCTTGTACATTCATTTTTATGAAATAGAAGAAGAAGAAGAAGAAGAAGATCATTCTTCCTTGCCTCAATCTGTGTGTGTATGTGCTTCTCCTTGAGAGTGAGAGTGTGTGTTTGAGATCTCTTCCTTATCTCCTTCCTTGTGACACTATTTTGTGCTTCTTTGTCACGCACGCATCCAGAGGCTAACAATGTGATACTCTTACTCACCCGCTTCAACTTCTCAGTCTCTCCCTCTTTCTAACTTTAGGTCTTCGGATATTAATATGTCTTCACAACTCTAACCCTGTTGTAATGCTTTGGCATGTTTACTTCTTTACTGCACGCACTTAACGGAGGCCTCAGAGGTTCAGACACATGCATCGAGTGGATGAGGAAGCTGTGTGCAAACTCCCCCTAAAAGGTGCTGGTTGTTGTAAGTCTTTGTTTCCACTCTTCGGGACATGGTCCTTTGGTGTTGTAACCTAGTGCGTGCCCCTGCGGGGCTTTGGGCAGAGGATGGTTCTTTCTTAGTGAGATTTTTTATTCTTTGATCTTCTTCTTCTTCTCTTTTTGCTCGGTTCTCCCTCCACATGGTCTTTCTTTGTTCTTCTCTCTTTGAGTACCATGGGCTAAAGATGTCCAAGCACTCTGATGGCTCGTGTTTACATGGGCTCGTAATCGGGGGAGTACTAACTCACCTCTCCACGTGTAGGCATGTCTTGCATGGTCGGGTACTACAAACATTCATTCTGAAGTATTGTCCAAGAATACCACCTTTCCAGGTGTATCTCAGTGCTTGAATTCGTAAATCGTAATGGAGCCTATCTCACTAGGTTGTTCCAATCTGTATCTCCAAAATGCTTCATCAGTGTCCTTATTCAGAAATAATTCAATGCTTCCACTATCATGAGGGATCCATTCTAGGTTTAGCACTCTTGTCAGTATAGATTTCCTTTTGGGTGTCCTAGGTTTGTGTCCTAATGGTTCTTTTCCTTGGGTTCTTGTTTCTACCTTGGGGCTAACTACACCAAACTCATTGGTATGATTAGGTTGATTACTTATGATGTACATTGTTCCTTCTTTGTCTATGTAAGCATCTCTCTCAACTTTCACCACTAGATGTTCCAATCCAATGGGTTGGTCAAGGTTGTGCAATTGCACCACTGATCTTCTCAAACCATCCTCATAGATGCGAGCATCTAAGTGATTGGTTCGAACATATTCTAATTGGGTTTTTTAGGGTCCCTCGGGTCTCTCCAAGTATGCTACGCTTAACCCTCCCTCTGGTCTTTCCATGCTAAAAGCCATTTTTGACTCATTGGTATCTGAGCCCAATTCCTACGGGTAGTTGACCCGTAGGAATTGGGTTTTGTAGGGTCCCTGGGGTCTCTCCAAGTATGCTACGCTTAACCCTCCCTCTGGTCTTTCCATGCTAAAAGCCATTTTTTACTCATTGGTATCTGAGCCCAATTGTTGTGCCCACGAACGTGCAGTAGTTCCTACACTTGCTTCCGAAGATCTAAGGCTTCATGGATCTGATTTATCTATGTGCTTTCCTGATCTAAGGTTCATGAATTTACTCCTTGAATCACTCAATACACACTCTGATTGCCAATGTTCCATGGTTCTTAGTCACTTGTTTCATTTTTAATTCCTTTAGAGTCTTGTCATGTACTTGTGAGGAATCAACTTTTCGTTTTGTACTTGTGTTCTCGTTCCGTTAGACTTAAGTTCGTTCCTTTCGGTTTTCGTATCGCACACTTTTCTCTTATTCTTGGACTTGAGAGAATTAAGTCTCTTGAACTTGATGTGTTCCTATTGGCATCCTAATTCAATCGACAATGCTAGATGTTTAGCC
Organism: Ceratopteris richardii; assembly: GCA_020310875.1. Lineage (NCBI taxonomy): Eukaryota > Viridiplantae > Streptophyta > Polypodiopsida > Polypodiales > Pteridaceae > Ceratopteris > Ceratopteris richardii. The sequence continues at coordinate 52,054,712 of CM035412.1, read as the reverse complement.
TAAAATAATAATTGAGTGAGGGGGTTGAGTATTCTTCCAACCTCGAGTCAGCTTCGATGATCGCTCTAGTGCCCAAGAATTCATGCTTCCCAAGCCTTGAGTACTTCACCTTCCTTGCTTTGATTGCCCTTGGATAGGTCTTGCTAGACTTGTCGAAATCCAAAGTTTAGACTAGTTCTTAAATTAGTGATCAAACACTTTGATATATACATCCTTAAGGGTCCTTTTTCCTTTGGCTAAATTTCTCAATCGCCCCCTTGCTTTCCTAGTCCCTTGCTTTCTAACGAGCCCTAGAGCTCAAAAAACGGACTTCAAATGAAAATGTTATGGACGTTCAGGCTCTCGGGGGTTAAAATGATAATCAGGCAATTCTTCAAACATGGGAAAAAGGGGTCTCGAATATGCCTAATCACCCACGAATTTAATCAAAATAGGCCTTATATTTGCAAAATTTTGCAAAATTCAAAACCCTAAATTTGGCATTCTAAGTGGACAATCGTGATGGTTTGAGATAATCGTGATGGTCTAGGACCGTCGTGATGGTCTGGTTGAATCGTTGTGATGGTCTGGAACCATCGCCATGGTCCAAGGGTGCGAAGCATCATGATGGTCCAAAAATGAGTCGTCGTGATGGTCTGACTAGCGAGCAGTCGTGATGGCTTGAGCCCATCCCAATGGTCAATGGTCAATGGAACCATCGCGATGGTGTGAGGCCGTCACGATGGTCACGAGGCATCGCGATGGCTTGAGCCATCGTGATGGTCTAAAATTTGAAGCATCACGATGGTGTACCTCTATCGTCACGATGGTCTAGAGGACACATGGCAAGTGAGTCATCGCAATCGTGTGAGCCAATCGGGATGGCGTGGGGTCGGCGAGATTGTCACGATGGTCAGTGACCATCATGATGGTCCAAGTGAACCCTCACGATGGTGAGACCGTGGTGATGGTCAACGATCAACAGGACCATCGCGATGGAATGAGCCCATCATGATGTTCATGAGGCATCATGATGTTCATGAGGCATCATGATGTTCATGAGGCATCATGATGTTCATGAGGCATCATGATGGCTTGAGCCAATCGCAATGGTTTGAGATTTGAAGTGTGATGATTGCATACCTCTATCATCGTGATGGTCTAGAGGACACTCGACAAGTTAGTCATCGCGATGGTGTGAGCCAATCATGATGGCATGGGGTCGATGAGATCATCGCGATGGTCAGTGACCATTGTGATGGTTCAAGTGAGCCATCGCAATGATGTGAGACCATATTGATAGTCTGGCCGAGCCGTCATGATGGCATGATCAAATTGCGATGGTGCAACACAATCATGATGGTGTGAGCCCGTCGTGATAGTCCACCAAAATGCAAATTTTCAAGATGCACCTATGGATTCGTGTGTGTGCAAGTGTGTACTATGCTACGGTGTAGATGCTTACCAAAAAAGTCAACTTTGTCAGACCATCGCAATGGTCTGACACCTATGGCAGATCTAACAAAAACTTGAATTTCTCACTTTTGGGAGCTCTGCTATTGTTTTGCAGCAATGTACCTGCAAGAAAACTCAAAAACGTGCACACACATTCAAGCACAAAAGATCTCTCTCTCACATGCACAAATGAGGGAAATGAGGAGGATGGGTGGATATGGTGAAATTTTTTATTTTTTTGGAGTGGAAGAAGATGATGTGGTGGTGGAAGAGGAGTGTATAGGAGATGAAAAACGCAAACAACTACTCAAAAATAACAACAAAAACTAAAAATTTTACCTTCCAATGCCACTTCTTGCTATACTCTTACCATCAAGCATTCGTCCTAGAACTTGATCCTCGGCAACGATGCCAAATTTGATGTTGCTCTATCACAATGGTAAGCACCACGTTAAGAAGCTCCACCTCCTTAATGTCAATCTGTGGAAGAGATATGAGTGATATGAAGATCTTGAACACAAGATGTAGTGAGAGTGAAGGTGAGAAGCATGGAGATGCACACACACATACACACACAAGAAAGAGACAAGCAAGGCACGATGGAAGGTTGAAAGTAAACTATATTGCTCAATAACACTCTTACAAATCCGAATAGCTCTAAGCTCTCCTCAACTCATACAAGCTAACACTATCTAACCTCAAAAATGAGCTCTCTAGCTCTTTTTTTTAGACTACTTTTGACCGCTTTCACATCTAGTGTCTGACATAGATAAAAAATAGGTTCTAGGCACTATTTGGAGGTATAAATGAGATCTAAAAATAGCCAAAATTGGTATGCTTGTTGTACCTAAGCTCCTCAAGCTTGAGGACTCCTCGCCTTGCACAAAATGGAGCTAATAAATACAAAACTGGGTGTTTCTATGATACATATGTTACAAAAGTGATAGAAATCATTGTTTGGGGTTTTGAGAAGGTAATATCAAATATGTTTCTTTGAGGAAAAAATGACTGCTTGGCTCCCCATGACTCTTTGTAGTCAGCCTTTACATGCTTCCTCTATGTATGAGCCTTTGGCTACTACCAATAGTGTTGTGCTCCAAGCTTCTTCTTCTTCCTTGTGTTGTTTGTAAACTCCAATAATTGGTATCAAAGCATGTCGCTCCTTCATCTAGGGCATCATCGGCACCCCTCCGGTCACAATCTCAAAATCACACAAAACTTGGTGAGCATACTCAGGGTGATTAGGAGATCAAAACAGCTTTGTTCTGTCATGTCGAAATCATGTCCTGAGCTCGTTTCCGCCTTCAAACACACTATCAGAGTGCTTATATAGGCTATTTCATCTTTTTGTGCCAAAGATATATACAGGTCTCAGTTCACCAGTATAAGCATCTTGATATCTACTACAACTTTCAACATGGTAGTTATGTTGAGATATCAAGCTCAACATGTGATGATCCAGGATAACACGTATCACTTCTTTCATTTCTCTGACATGTATAGTGGTCACGCCAGTATATGTCAGGGATACTTCATTGAGCTTTATTAGATTTATCTACCGAGAGTGATGGCACATTTGTTTCTTGCCAGGTCACTCATTCGTGGACATTAGGTTTTTCCTTATGTACTGATCTTTATATATTGTAGTAGTTGTATTCTTCTTTTAGGTCATTCTTGTACATTCCTTTTTATGTAATAGAAGAAGAAGAAGAAGAAGATCATTCTTCCTTGCCTCAATCTATGTGTGTGCTTCTCCTTGAGAGTGAGACTGTGTGTGTGAGCTCTCTTTCTTATCTCCTTCCTCATGACTTGGTATCAGAGCCAGTGTGACTGTAGAGAGCTCATGGAGAAGGTGGCGGTGAAGAGTATGTGGCAAGGCATGGAGAAAACACGATTCACAAACGACCTCCATTTGCTACGAAAATCGGAATGAAGGTAGAAGACCTAAAACTATTTTCGAGAGTTATCCCTTTAGGGTCACTTTTTTTTGTCAGATCGAAGTTTTGGAGCCATCTCAACCTCCATTTCAAGCCCGCAAGGTGGAGCCCATAGAAAAACCAGGTCACTTTCAAAAATTGTAACTTGCGTTCTGTTAGGCAATACTCATATATTCCAGATCCAGAATTTCAAGCGATTCCGTGAACTATTGATACACAAAAACTATGTTTTTTTGAGATCAAACTGTCACATCATAGTGTGAAAATGTTCAAGCATAAGTGCTGCTTGTAGTGTTTTGCAGTGTTGAGAATTGCTGCAGAAATGGCAAACATAGATGGAATGAGTCAGCTTATGAGTGATAAGCTGGACAAGAACAACTTCCATGCTTGGAGATTTAGAATGATGAATTTCTTGATGGGAAAGGGCTACTGGAAGTACATCGAAGGAGAGAACGAAAATTCTCTATAGTTTCCAAAAAGGAATCGGACTGCAAAGCAGTTAAGAGCATATGAGGAATGGAATCCAGGAGCACAAAAGGTAATGTATTGGCTATCTGTTAGCATACAGGATAGCATGATAGGACACATACAAGATGCCTAGACTCCAAAAGAGGCTTGGAACAGTTTGGTCACATTGTATGAGACGAATACAAAGGCATGGAAATTGCAACTCAAGAATGAGCTGCATACATTGGAGAAGAAGAGCATGATGGTAAGTGACTACACCCTGAAAATCAAAAGCATATGTGAGTCACTTGCATCTATTTGTGTGAATGTAGATGATGATGATAAGGTGGAAGTGTGCCTTTGTGGTTTAGGAGCTACATATAAGCAGTTCAGAACTTCTATATAGACTAGGGAAAATATTCGGAATTTTGTTGATCTTGTATCTATGCTGATTATTGAAGAAAAGAATCTTGATGAGGATTCAACCTCCCAAGGAAAATCTAGTTCTGAGCAGGTATTCTACTCTGGTAGAGGAAGAGGCAGAGGTAGAGGTTTCGGAAGTGGAAGAGGAAACAATAACCAAGACCAAGGTCAACAACAGAATCATGTAGGAGATAGAGAATAGTTTTGCGGTAGGGGGATCCAAAGAGGTCATAGAAATTTCCAAAGAAATGATTCAGGTAATGACAGTAAATGATCCTAGAATTGTGGTAAACTTGGACACTTTGAACATGATTGCAGGTTGAAGAATCAAAATAACAAGAGGCGGCAAAACAACTATAAATCCACAAGTGCAAATGATTCTGAGAAGTTGTTCATGGTTCAACATCACATGATGAATATGATGTCTGCTGGTGTTTCAAAATCAAATGATAATGTCTGGTATGTTGAATCAGGTGCTTCAAATCACATGACCAGTCATGTAGAATGGTTTAGTAGTATGAAAAAATTGCAAGTTCCTGGATATGTTGATACAGGTGATGATACATCGCATCCTACCGAGCATACAGGAAACATAGCATTGTCTATGGAGGAAGGGAAGGTAAAACATCTTGCTAATGTGCTGCATGTTCCAAACATAACAAAGAATCTGGTTTCTATTGGACAAACAATTGACTAGGGAATACAAGTCAGGCTTAATGTTGATGGGTTATATGTAGAAGAGTACAAACAGGGTGGACGATTGATTGCCAAAGGAAACAAAGTGGGTAGGATGTTCACCTTAAATGTGAAAATTACTTAAATGAATGCAGCCATGTTTGCAAAAGGTGCAAGAGTTATTGCTGATATAGAGATCTGGCACAAAAGAATCAGACATGCAAATTTGCAAAGCTTGAAATTGATGCAGTCAAAGGAGATCGTTCACGGACTACCAAATTTCAAGGTTTTAGAGATGCGAAAGGTATGTGCAGCATGTCAATTTGGTAAATAGTCAAGATCATCATTCCCACATGACAAGCATGTTAGTAAGAATGTGCTAGAAATAGTACCTACAGATGTTTGGGGTCCTATGAGCGGTTGCAGGTTTTATGTTACTTTCAATGATGACCATACACAGAAAGTGTGGGGATATTTCATGAAAGAGAAGAGTGATGTGTTCACTCACTTCCAAAATTTTAAAGCTATGGTGGAAAAGTAGACAGGGAAGTATATTCAAACATTAAGGTTTGATGGAGGAGATGAATACATGTCAAATGAGTTCAGCAACTTTCTTAAAAGTCATGGAATTCGACATTAGTTTTCATGCAGGTACACACCACAACAGAATGGCATTGTTGAATGCAAAAACAGACATATTGCAGAAATAACAAGAGCCTTGATGGCTAAGAAGAATATGTCTCATTGTTATTGGGTAAAAGCTGTGCATACGGCTGTATACATTATGAATAGAACTCCAACTATTGTTGTGCATCAAGTTACACCTGAAGAAAGGTTCATAGGTAAAAATCCAAACTTATCATATATGAAAGTTTTTGGTTGTATTGCATTTGTACATGTTCTAGATGAGTTGACGACGAAGCTTCATCCAAAAGTAGAAAAATGTGTCTTCATTGGATACTCCCTTGAACAAAAGGGATACAAATGTTATAACCCACTCACACGATAGGTGAAGGCGAGCAGAGATGTGGTATTTGATGAAATGTCAAGCTTCTATGCAGATGCCAAAGAGGAACTGAATCTTGAACCACATGACAAAGAAGATGCTGAAAAATCAAGTGTAGAATCTCACGTTTTGAGTGGACCGGATGCATCACTAAGCAATAGTTCCAACTCAAATCCATGGAGTCGAAGATTGCACGGAAATTTCAGTCCAACAAATTCATCAAATACATCCAAGAAAGGTAAAGAAAAGCTTTCTGCTGGAAGAAAACAATGTGCAGGTTTTGAAGATGTTGATGGAGATTCAAGCAGTTTAAAAAAGATTCTTGATGTGGAACTTGGATTGCCCTCTATGAAGAATCCAAGAATAAGAAGGGCATATGCAGATGATACAAGGATAAGTGACCCAGGACCAAGAAGATCTGGGAGGATGCGGAATTCACTGCAACGATTGACGTATGATAGTTATATGGCTCGTCATTGTGCCTACATGACCAAGGTAATACAAGATGTTGAACCTTCTTGTTTTGAAGATGCAATTGGAAATGTAGATTGGGAAAAAGCTATGGATGAAGAGGTGGCTGCACTTTATGGGAATGATACATGGAAGCTAGTTCCATTGCTACAAGGAAAGAAACCCATAGGTTGCAAATGGGTTTACAAGGTAAAGCATAATGGTTATGTTAGCATAAGCATATATAAAGCATGATTCGTACCTAAAGGATATGCACAGACATATGGCATTGGTTATGAGGAAGCATTCAGCCTTGTAGCTAAAATGTCTACTGTCAGAACACTTGTTGCATTAGCTACAGCAAAGGGATGGACTTTGCATTAGATGGATGTGAAGAATGCTTTCCTACATGGTGAGTTACAAGAAGAAGTATATATGGACCAGCCACAAGGATATGAAGATTCAAAGCATCGAGAATATGTTTGTAGGTTGCAAAAGGCTCTGTATGGGCTGAAGCAAGCTCCTCGTGCATGGCATGCAATAATTACTTAACGAGCATTGGGTTTTCTATGTGTGATGCAGATCATTCACTATATGCAACGAAGGCTAATGATGGCATCATGACTGTGGCTATTTATGTTGATGACCTGATTGTAGGTGGTGATAATGAAGAAAGCATCAAAGAGGTAAAGTAACTTTTTATGCAGGAATTTGACATGAAAGATCTTGGTGTGCTATTTCTTGGGCATTGAGTTTATTCATACAGAAACAAGTATATGGATGTCACAAAGGCAATATGCCTTGAATATGCTGCAAAAGTATGGTATGGGTGATTGTAAGCCAATTTCTAAGCCATTAGATTAGAATTTGAAGTTAGATACTACTTCAAGTGAAGCATTGGAAAATGCTACCATGTATAGGAAAATTGTGGGAAGCTTGATATATCTCACAATTATGAGGCCTGATCTTAGCTACATTGTTGGACTTGAAAGTCAATTTATGTAGATTCCCAAGAAGCCACATTTGGATGCTTTGAGGCGCACTCTACGTTATGTGAGTGCTAGTTTGGATTATGCATTGTTTTATGAGGCTGGTGTAGATTTGCAGGTTCATGGATACACCGATGCAGATTGGGTTGGTAGCATTTTAGACAGAAGATCTACTAGTGGCTTTCTATTCTCACTTGCGAGTGCAGCTATTACATGGAGCAACAAGAAGCAACCCACTATTGCTTTGTCAAGTACAGAGGCTGAGTATAGAGGTGTTGCAATGGAATCATGTGAGGCATCATGGCTGGAGATGCTACTTGCAGATCTAGGTGTGGAAGTGCAAAAGCCTATTACCATCTATTGTGATAATCTTAGCAGCATATAGTTAGCACAGAACCCTGTTTTTCATGCTAGAACAAAGCATATCGAGGTACATTATCACTTCATCAGAGACAAGGTATTAGCAGGTGATATTGATCTTGTTTAAGTGAGAACAGATGAGATGGTTGCTAATATTTTCACTAAAGCACTTGGAGTAGAGAAGCTGAAGAAGTTTCGAAAGATGCTTGGATTAGAGGACATGGCATTGAGCTTGAGGGGGAGTGTTGAGATATCAAGCTCAACATGTGATGATCCAGGATAACACATATCACTTCTTTCATTTCTCTAACATGTATAGTGCTCATGCCGGTATATGTTACGGATACTTCATTAAGCTTTATTAGATTTATCTACTGAGAGTGATGGCACATTTGTTGGTTGTTGCAAAGGCCTCTACACCGAAAATGGAGTCTACTAATATAGTGCAGAATGAAGAATGGGCATTTACTACTATTTGCAGTCTTGACCCATCTTCTCCTGAATAGTGTATGTCTGTAGTAGACTCACATGTTTGGTACTTTGATACTAGGAAAACCAAACATATTGCCTCCCAGCACAGTTTCTTCACTTCACTCGAGCCTACCACTATAGGGAATACTATCACATGCACCAACAAATCCTCTTATCCTGTCATGGGATCTAGTAAGATCATTTTGACTACTATTGATGCTTGTTCTTTTACATTGTTGGATGATTTATTTGTGCCAATGATCAAGAAGAATCTGTTATTAGTTTCAACTCTAGCCAAGATTGGCTTGGTTGTGAAAATTGTTGATGATAGATGTATAGTTCATGATCTGTCAAATGGTGCATCATTATTGCTTTTGGCATTTTATGTCGTGGGATGTATAAGCTCATAGACTATGAAAGATCTATGAATGATTTAGCATGCATAGTACATGATTCTCACGCTATGTCAGATGCAAATCTTTGGCATGCACGTTTTGGTCATTTGAATTTTGCTAGTTTGCTACGCCTGCAAAAATCTGAAATGGTGTCCTCTCTACCCAAATTCGAGGCACACAGTAAGCATATTTGTGAAGGCTCTCTTTTGGGGAAAATGCAGCACTCATCATTCTCTTAGAGATTGTAGCTTGTTCAATGTGATGTTTGTGGTCCTATGTAGACACCTTCTTTTGGGAACTATCTTTACTTCATGACTTTCATCGATGATTTTTCCAAGCACGCATGGGTATATCCATTGAAAGCAAAGTCTGAAGTGTTTATGTGCTTCAAACAGTTTCTAGTTCTGGCTGAAAACCTATTAGTATGTAAAATGAGCACCCTCCGTTCTGATCGGGGGGGAAGGGGGGGATATATGTCTTCAGATTTTAATGCATTTTTTATTAAACATGGGATAAAACATCAGTGTATAGTGCCATATACACCTCAACAAAATGGAGTTTCTGAAAGGAAGAATGGGTCAATCATGAAGATGGCAAGGTGTTGTTGGAGAATTCCTCTCCTATTCATAGTGGAAAGTGTAGAAGACCTTCTCAGGATCAAGACTTTTGCCAACACCTGAACCTTCAAATAAAAACTGGTACCAACTGAAAAACGCAATGAACTTGAAACTTTGGTCACTCAAACTAGACACCTACAGATTTCAAATGAGCTATCAAACACTCAATTTGGAGCAGTTTTGGGTTGGCAACTTTTTGCCTCAAAACATGCTACCTATCCACTCAGTTAAGCTTAAAACTGGTCTTAACTAAAAACTAAAGAACTCACAGAGCATAAAGAATTTGATAAAACTGTTCTAGCCAAAGTTAGTACTTGAGATAAGCTTTCCAACGAATGTTTAAACTCTAAAATTGGATACATATATTGAGAGATACGACTCTCACAAGTAGACTACCTAGAAATGGGTATGCGACTGGACATAGTCTATGAGAGTGAAGTGAACGAAATGACTCAAACCAAATGAACTAGCTACAAGGGGACTTCCAGGACTTCTTCCTCTATTCTTGAGTGTCCTCCCTTGCCTCTTTTATAGCCAAGTGACCAAAAACTCTCATGATGAGTTTGAGAGATCTTCTTCATAACTCTTCCACTACTTTGGATAGCCACTCCTCTTACAGTTCAGTTTTTGGATTTGATTCTCTTTTGATTGATTCTCTTTTGGCCTCCACTATTTGCTGAAGTAAATGCTTCCATTTTTCTTTTTTTTTAATTTTCCTTCTATTTGAAGAAAATCCTTTTTGAAAAAATATATACGACCTTACTTCTTTATTTTTAACATGTGTATGGTCAAGAGTCAGGCTTTACCACATAGTTTTTGGCTTGAGCCTGTTATGTGTGCAGCATATGTACTTAACAGGTGTCCCACTAGAGTGCTACAATCTATCACTCCATATGAGGCTTCACATGGTTGCAAGCCATCTGTTACAAGTTAAAGAAGGCATTATATGGTTTAAAGCAAGCACTACCTGCTTGGTATGAAAAGATACATGCCTATCTGATTACACATGGTTTTGAGAACAATCCAACTGAGAGCACCTTATATGTTAAGCATGCAAATGATCAAATATGTAAAGTTTTTTATGAAACTTGATACAAGGTGTCTTCTAAAAGTTGCGCACCTCCTCCAAGTTAAAACCTCTCATATGTTCAGTAGATTATGAGAAAAGATCCAAACAATCTACCTATGTCTGAAACTGCCTTCTTGTAGAGTCGACTTTGACACCTGCAACTTCTAACACATAGTTCTCCCAAACTAGAATCTGTTTAAGCAATTGTTTTTAGCCATAGATGGCTTACCTTCCAACTTAGCTTTTGACTCCTCATTTTTGCAAAACTTTACACTATGCACTGAGAACTGATCATACAAGAGAGTAAGTTCCTAAGAGAGTAAGATCTAATTGTTGAAGAGTTTTTACAAGAGAGTAAGTTCCTAAGAGATTAAGATCAACGGTGCTAATGGAAGATATCCAAAGAAAAGAAATTCTATAAAAGATGCAAAAAAAATTTTGAGTGGTAGAGTATTTACATTGTGTTTGGGTAGAATCATTCTCGTTCTTAAGGCTTCATTCTAGAAGCATTCACCAAGGGTAGGAGTACCCCTTCCAAGGTTCAAAGTTGGATGGCCTCTTGTGGAAGCACCTTGATCACTTTGTATGGTCCTCTCCATCCTGTGGAAATCTTCTTCTCCTTCTTGTTGACCAGACTTGGTTGATACAATAGTACCAAGGAGCCTTATTGTATTGATCTTTTCCAGAGGTGTTGATCATGGTACTCTTTCCTTCTTAGCTACTTGGTCTTTATATTGTCTTTGCCTCTCAGCCACCAAATGGATAGAGTATTTGAAATGGTGTGAGTCTAGTTTTCACCTTATAAACAGTTTTGTAGGCCCAAAGGACTCTGAGATATGCTACACCCGATGTGGTGGGCTGCTGATGAAACATCTTTTTAAGTAGGGAAATTAGAAACTTCTTTGTGCTTTCCGTTTTTCCATTAGCACTAGCATAATATGTGCATGACTTTTTAAGGAAGATTTGATACTTCATAAAAAATTTGTTAAGGTCTTGTTGAAGAAGTGGGTACCTGGGTCAGTACTGACTTCGATTGGGTAGTCATATCTATAGAAGATGTGCTCATAGAGAAATGTTTCTATTGTATCATATGTGTAGTCCATTGATGCAATGACCTCTGCCCATTTAGTAGCATAATGTGTTGCTACCAATAAATACTTAGCTCTTGACTAGTGAGCCATGTTGATATACCAAGCTCCACATGTGATCCAGGATGACATGTATCACTTTGTCGTTTCTCTGACATGTATAGTGGTCACACCAGTATATATCAAGGATACTTCATTGAGATTTACTAGATTTATCTACCAAGAGTGACAGACATTAGCTTTTTCCTTATGTATTATTCTTTATATATTGCACTAGTTGTATTCTTGTTTTTAGGTCATTCTTGAACATTCCTTTTATGTAATAGAAGAAGAAGAAGAAGAAGAAGATCTTCCTTGTCTCAATCTGTGTGTGTGTGCTCCTCTTTGAGTGTGAGAGTATGTGAGTGAGCTCCCTTCCTTATCTCCTTCTTCATGACATGGTATCAAAGCCAGTGTGGTTGTGGAGAGCTTGTGGAGAAGGCCAACGATGAAGAGTATGTGAGAAGGTGTGGAGAAACCGCGATTCATAAACGACCTCGGATTTCTATGAAAATTAGCCTACTCAACCTTTGTTTCGATTCCAAAAGTGGGGCCCATAGAACAAACAAGGTTATTTTGCAAAAGTGTAACTTGCATCCTGTTTGGCAACACTCAAATATTTTAGATCTAGAATTTCAAGTGATTCTGTGTACTGGTGATATGCAAAAACTGGGTTTTTTTTAGATCAAATTGTCACATCATAGTGCAATAATGTTCAAGTAGAAGTGCTGCTTGAAGTGTTTTTGCAGTGTTGTGAATTGCTGTAGAAATAGAAAGCACGGATGGAATTAGTCAGTTTATGAGTGATAAGCTAGACAAGAACAACTTCCATGCTTGGAGATTCTGAATGAAGAATTTCCTGATGGGAAAAGGCTATTAGAAGTACACCAAAGGAGAGAATGAAAATGCTCCGCAGTTATCAGAGAGGAATCAAACTATGGACCATTTAAGAGCATATGAGGAATGGAATCAAGAAGCACAAAAGGTAATGTATTGGCTATCTGTTAGCATATAGAATAGCATGATTGGGCACATACAAGATGCCAAGACTCCTTAAGAGGCTTGGAATAGTTTTGTCACATTGTATGAGACCAATACAAAGGCACAAAAGTTGCAACTAAAGAACGAGTTGCATACACTAGAGAAAAAGGGCATGTCGGTAAGTGACTACACTTTGAAAATCAAAAGCGTATGTGAGTCACTTGCATCTATTGGCATGAATGTAGATGATGATGATAAGGTGGAAGTGTGTCTTCGTGGTTTAGGAGCTGCATATAAGCATTTCATAACTTCTATATAGACCATGGAAAATATTCTAAATTTTGTTGATTTGGTGTCCATGTTGATTATTGAAGAAAAAATCTTAACGAGGACTCCAACTCCGGTCTCATCAGGTATTCTACTTTGGTAGAGGAAGAGGTAGAGGTAGAGGTAGAGTCTTTGGAAGTGGAAGACAACACAGTAACCAATACCAAGGTCAACAAGAGAATCATGCAAGAGGTAGAGGACAATTTGAGGCAGGGGGAGCCAAAAAGGCCATAGAAATTTCCAAAGAAACGATTCAGGTAATAACAGTAAAGGATGTTGGAATTGTGGTAAACCTTGGAACTTTGAACGTGATTGCAGGTTGAAGAATCAAAATAACAAAAGGTAACAAAACAACTATGCATCCACAAGTGCAGATGATTTTGAGAAGTTATTCATGGTCCAACATGAAATGATGAATATGATGTCTGCTCATGTTTCAAAAATGAATGGTAATGTCTGGTATGTTGATTCAGGTCATTCAAATCACATGACTAGTCATGTGGAATGGTTTACTAGTTTGCAAAAATTTCAAGTTCCTAGATATGTTGAAACAAGTGATGACACATCACACCCTATCAAGCATACAGGAAACATAGCACTGTCTATGAAGGACATGAAGATAAAACATCTTGCTGATGTGTTGCATGCTCCAAATATAACATGTAATTTGGTTTATGTTGGAAAAATGGTTGACCAAGGATTACAATTCAGATCAATGCTCATGGGTTGTATGTAGAAGAGTACAAACAGGACAAAAGATTGATTGCCAAAGGAAAAAAAGTGGGTAGGATGTTCACCTTAAATGTGAAAATCCCTTAAATGAACACAGCCATGTTTGCAAAAGGTGCAAGATGTATTGTTGAGATATAGACCTGGCATAAAAAAATTGAACATGCAAACTTGTAGAGGCTAAAATTGATGCAGTCAAAGGAGATTCTCAATGGACTACAAAATTTCAAGGTTGCAGAGATGCAAAAGGTATGTGCAACATCTCAATTTGGTAAATAGTCAAGAGCATCATTTTCGCATGACAGGCATGTTAGTGGGAATGTGCTAGAAATAGTACATGCAGATGTTTGAGGTCATGCAAAGACCACAAAATCAAGTGCAAAATCTCAATCTGAGTGAACCAAATGCATCACCAAGTAGTAGTTCCAACTCAAACCCATAGAGTGGAACATTGAGTGGAACTTTCAGTTTAGCAAATTCATCGAATACATCCAAGAAAGATAAAGAAAAGCTTTTTGTTGGTAGTAAAATATCCACAGGTTTTTAAGACATTGATGGAGATTCAAGTGGTTTAGAAAAGAGCCTTGATGAGGAACTTGGATTGCCCTCTATGAAGGCTCCGAGAGTAAGAAAGGCACATGCAGATGATACAAGGAAAAGTGACCCAGGACCAAGAAGATCTTGGAGGATGCAAAATTCAGTGCAACGATTGATGTATGATAGGTACATGGCTCATTATTATGCCTACATGAACAAGGTAATAGAAGATGATGAATCTTCTTGTTTTGAAGATGAAATTGGGAATTGCAGATTGGAAAAAATCTATGGATGAGGAGATGGCTGCTATTTATGGAAATGATACATGAAAGTTGGTTCCATTGCTGCAAGGAAAGAAACCCATAGGCTATAAGTGGGTTTACAAGGTGAAGCACAATGCTGATGGCATCATAAACAGGTACAAAGCATGATTGGTAGCAAAAGGATATGCACATACATATGGCATTGATTATGAGGAAACATTCAGCTTTGTAGCTAAACTTTCTACTCTCAAAACACTTGTTGCATTAGCTACAACAGAAGGATGGACTTTGCATCAGATGGATGTGAAGAATGCTTTCCTACACGGTAAGTTACAGGAAGAAGTATACATGGACCAGCCACACGGATATGAAGATTCAAAGCACTCAAACTATGTTTACAGGTTTCAAAAGGCTTTGTATGGGCTTAAACGAGCCCCTCATGCTTGGCATGCAAGGATTATTGATTACTTAATCATCACCATTGGGTTTTCTATGTGTGATGTAGATCATTAATTATATGCAAGGAAGAGTGACAATGGCAACACGATCGTGGCTATTTATGTTGATGACTTGATTGTAGGAGATGACAATGAAGCGAGCACTAAAGAGGTAAAGCAACTCCTTATGCAGGAATTTGACATGAAGATCTTGGTGTGTTGCGCTATTTCTTGGGCATTGAGTTTATACATACAAAAATAGGTATATGGATGTAGCAAAGGCAATATGCCTTGAGTATGCTTCAAAAGTATGGTATGGCTTATTATAAGGCAATTTCTATGGCATTAGATCAGAATTTGAAGTTGGATACTACATCAGACGAAGCATTGGAAAATGCTACTATGTACAAGAAAATTGTAGGGAGTTTGATATATCTGACAATTACAAGGCCTAATCTAAGCTACATTGTTGGACTTGAAATTCAATTTATGCAAGTTCCCAGGAAGCCACATTTAGATGCTCTGAGGTGCACTCTATTTTATGTGAGTGCTACTTTGGATTATGCATTGTTTTATGAAGCTGATGTAGATTTGCAGGTTCATGGATACACCGATGCAAATTCGGATGGTAGTATTCCAAATAGAAGATCTACTAGTGACTTTCTATTCTCACTTGGGAGTGAAGCTATTACATGGAGCAGCAAGAAGCAACCCAATGTTGCTTTTTGAGTACAACGGCTAAGTATAGAGGTGTTGCAATGGCAGCATGCAAAGCATCATGGTTAGAGATACTACTTGCATATTTAGGTCTGGAAGTGCAAAATCAGATCATCTATTGTGATAATCTTAGCAGCATTCAATTAGCACGAAATCCTATTTTTCCTGCTAGAACAAATCATATCAAGGTACATTATCACTTCATCAGAGAGAAGGTATTAGTAGGTGATATTGATCTTGTTTATGTAAGGACGGATGAGCAGGTTGCTAATATTTTTACCAAAGCACTTTGAGCAGAGAAGTTGAAGAAGTTTCAAAAAAGATGCTTGGATTAGAGGACGTGACATTGACCTTGAGGGGGAGTGTTCAGATATCAAGCTCAACATGTGATGATCCAAGATGAAAAATATCACTTTTTTGTTTCTCTGACATGTATAGTTGTCATGCTGATATATGTCAGGGATACTTCATTGAGCTTTACTAGATTTATCTACCGAGAGTGATGGCACATTTGTTTCTTGCCAACTCACTCATTCGTGGACATAAGGATTTTCTTTATGTATTGTTCTTTATATATTACACTAGTTATATTCTTGTTTTCAGGTCATTCTTGTACATTCATTTTATGTAATAGAAAAAGAAGAAGAAGAAGAAGACTATTCTTCCTTGTCTCAATCTGTGTGTGTGCTCCTTTTTGAGTATGAGAGTGTGTGAGTGAGCTCTCTTCCTTATCTCCTTCCTCATGACAAGCCATGGGATATATGGGGCCCACAAAATCAAACCCCCATCTTTCAAAGGGTTGCCATGCTATTGGATTTTTCAAGGGCCTATTGTTGAGTTTAGATAGTTTAGCCCCGCATCTTTGGCAATTATCACAAGACTTACCATATTACATCCATCTCTAAAAATGTAGGGCCACCAAAGGCCATTTTGGAGCACCTTGTGTGGAGTGATATGTCATGGGTAATGACAGGAAGATGGTCCATTGTGGGTGGACTCTAAAATGGTCTTAACTTGTTTAGGATATACACACCTTCTAATTATTCCATCTAGTCCGACCTTGAAGAGGTGCCCACCATTAGAGTGAAGCTTCTACTTTTGGTCAAGATTTTCCTTTTTTCTAATGCTATCATGTGGGAGGGAGAGGTATCAGTGGACAAAAAATGGACCATTCATAGTACCATGAGGGATAAGTGGTTACCTAAAAGAGATGTTGGTCTAGAAGATCATCATCTAATCCTTTGTCTTCACTAATTACTTGTATCCTAGATAGGTGATCTACCTTTACGTGGTGTTCTCAAGGTCTTTGCATAAGCTTGAAATCAAAATCTTGAAAAGTAGTAACCATCTCCAAATGCGTCTGACAATATTAAGCTTGTTGAGTAAGTGCTCGACTGCTTGATGATTTGTGATTACCACAAAGTGAACACCCATGAGGTAATTTCTAAAATTTTTCACGATAAACACGATGGCCAATGCTTCCATTTCTATTGTGTTGTGTTGTAGTTTAGTTCGGCCTTGTTGCGAATCCTATAGCTCGCATAATGAATTTTCCGGTCCAATTTATATTCCTTTCTTGGATGTGCAAGAATTTCCCCTATAGTAGTGGAGCTTGCATCTACATCCATACTTCCCAATCTAGAGTGATGAGAATGGGAGCACTCACCAGTTTCTTCTTAGCACTTCAAATGTTATTTCCTCCTCTTGACTCCATTTGAATTGGGCTACTTTTCTTGTTCGTTTCGATAGTCGCCTTGCTACATCAACATAAAACTTAATGAAGTTCCTATGATATCTTGTGTGTCCTAAGAAGGTTTGTACTTGTTTTGCATTGATAGGACAAGGCATCTCTACGATGGCCGACTTTGTCTGGTCAGGAGCCATACTTTTTGAAGAAACCACATGCCCAAGAAGTGTGCCTTTAGTGACCAAAAAATGACATTTGTTTGGGTTTACCTTTAGTCTTGCACCTCTGCATAGTTTTAATACTTCTTGTAATTGAGAAAGGTGTTCCCTAAAATTTTTGGAAGAAGAGGAACATTTGGCACATGAAAAGGTAGAAAAATCATCCATAAAAATACTTAAGAATTTTAGAATTAATGTTCTAAAAATGGTTTAGACCTCTGTTGAAGGATACAGGGGCATTCGAGTGACAAAGAAGGTCTTTGATTGATCTATACGATGAATTGGTACTTGATTGTACCCACTAAATCAGTCTATAAAGCTCTAGAGAGAATGTCTAGCCACATCTTCCACCACTTTTTCTGAGTAAGCGGTAGGTAATCCATCAGGAATTGTTACCTTATTGAGAGCCCTAAAGTCAACATAGATTCTAATTTTATTGGTGATTAATCCTAAGCCCAAGGAAAAAGATGCAAGTATTTGCTTATATGCAGTGATAGTTTGCTCAACTTGCTTGTACAAGCCGACTTTCTCTCGTTTTTCATCCTCGCTTGCACTTGAATGTGGTTGCTAAGAAGAAGAGAATGTAAACCCTAATGCACATGGACATGGAAATCCACTCCTCAATGGTGCCTCTCGTGATTCCCCTTTCACTCTCCTTACTCACACATGCTCCTCATGCATGTATCCCCTGAACACACATGGTATCCTCAATTCCTACCTCCCTCTCCTTGTACTTTCGTACTCTTTCAATTCCACATGCTCGCACACTACCTTATATACCCTCAAGCACACACAGTTACACATCAACATCCATACACCCTCTCTTCCCCATATACGCCCACACCCATGGCATACACACACTTGCACACATATAGAGGTTCACCCACATATCCTAACACATGCCCCTTCGCACATATGCACACACACATATGCATCTATAAAGACATAGATAGATGTATATGTGCAAACATCAAATTCATATAGGCTCGCACTATCACTCTGTCTCATACACGCATTCAATCACTCACACACTCGGCTGTCCTCTCCCACTCACTCCTTCACAAACACTTCCCTCCCTCATTCACACTTTCATCCGCTCTCTCACTTTCTCTTTTCAAAAATTTAGGCATGCTGTCGTCTGTATGAAAAAACAATGCAGATTACAATACCTTCTCAATTAAAATATCAAAGGCATGTAGAATAATCCATATGATTTCCATTAATTTCTATTACATTGTCAAACAGCAACTATGATGATGCTAAGCAAGGCTCAAAAATTTTCCTTGCAAGCTTATACAAACTAGACAAACTCTATCACGAGATCGAGTATTCCTGAAAGACTATAGGTTGTAATATGCAAAACAAATATGCCTATGAGCAAGTTGAAGCAGTCAAATAGGGCGTCGGCTTAATCGACAATGGAAACTAAGATCATGAGTCTTACCATGGCACTGCCATCCTTCTCCAACAAAATGATTTTGTAATGCACATGAGAGCATTGAAATTCTTATGATGTGCACAAAAGGAACTTTTGAATCACATGTCTTTAAACCTTACTCATTTTATTCTACAACAATGTGCTTTTGAAGAAGACCTCCGATAGTGGTATTCTTCATAGGGACCGGTAGAATCAGCTCGAGCAGAGGAAGAACTTGATGAAAGGCCTTCCAAATTGCTTTGTAATATATTGTGCCTTCTCGGTCAATTACTGGCATGAGTTGTGCTTGCTTCTTCAAACAATGAGTAGGGCAGTCCTCCCTCAATCAACTTCACTTCTATGCCTCGGTAGAAACACCAAGAGCATCAATGCGTATGCATCCATCATCTATGCATATGTTATGAATGTTCCCTACTCCCAAGCGAGAGAGAGTTTTCCCTTTAGAAGCCTTAATAGAGATGCATTCTTATGACTTCTAAAAGAAAATCAGCCACATTGTCCTAGCATCTTCTAGACTATCTGCTCATTGAATTTTGATTCATGCTAAACTATCATGTAAAATTGACAGCAAGTTCTTTTGACCCAATCTCTGTACTTTCTCTCTGAATGTTGAGCCGCACCAACACAAATGTTCAGTTTTTCATTTGTAGGGAAGCTCATCAAAGTTATACCAACCTGTAACTGTATAGCTCTGCACCACAAGACAAATGAATCATCTTGTAGTGCATAAAAACACCTGAATCATATGCGATCTCATGAGTTTGCACGAACGTGAACATCCTTTATAATAATGAGATATATGCTTAATGAAATGTGTATCATCATTGACAGAAAGGAAGTATCGTAGGCACAAAGAAAACCATACAATGCGGATCGGCCCGGCCACCAAATTGTGGATTACTACTCTAATTCACATTGTGATGCCTTCATGATTCTCAAAACTGACACAGTTGCGTTCATAAAGTTTTCCTTTGAAATGCAAAAATGCGTGAAAAGTCCCCTCAATGTTGCTTTCTTCTCTGTTTCAAGAAGGAAATTGATGCGCCAGATTCTAATGTGTCAAAGGAGAATTCGTTGACTTTATTACTGTCTTATGTGAAATGTGAGATGCATCTTATGCAGATGCTTTCCGAGCATCTGAAGGGAAATTTTAATCGTCCATTAATTAAATCTTGATACGTTCAAGCATTTCAGTCTAAAAATGAAGCAGTGCCTCTACTTCCTCATTGCCCAGCCAAGCAGTCACCCTAAAAACAAAGATACCTTTCGTCTCCTCTTTCTCGTATAATCAGTAGTACACCTTTCACTTCTGTCTTCTTTCACCATATACGCCTAACACAGTACCACCTTGTGACAATCCAATTCCCCTACTATCGCCAAGCTTCTCATAGAGGGAACAAAAACACCTGCATTCTTGAACACTCCGTTCTTCTCTGGCCCATGCCACAGATGCGTTCCTGATTCACTTCAGCACCAAAATTACTCCCATCATTGCTTAAACTCCTCAAAAGGATACTCCAGCATGAAGCTTCCGATAAATCTCCCTTTGCTGATTCCTTGTTAACATCCTCTGATCAATAGTGCTTCCTTATTTCTTGTGCAAAGTATCAATATCCTCTGTGTCAGAGCGGACAAGACTTAATCCCCAACCCCCTACCGCTGCTGGTTATCGCCACCAAAAACGACCCTGCACACTCCAAAAAAACTTTCCGTGCCACCAAAAAAATCCCTTTACTGCTCGACTTCCCTGTGCATCCCGCACCAGTTCACGCCTTTACCCCCCAAAAAACGAGCGGAGAGCCCCCCTTCTCAGAACGAATGCCGTCCCCCAACCCATCCTTGTCTGTAACCCTCGGAAAAGAAGCTCCCCCATGTAAGAATGAATACGCATACTCTCCTCGTGGTATTGAAATTGCCGAGGGCCACCAAATGATAGCTACCTTCTTTATTTTTATTGCTAACATGAAATTCATCAACACGTTAAAAAATGTCACCCTCTTTCAACCCGGCCCAAAGCAAAATAAGGCTATGATTGAAGCCTTTTTAATTTGCATCTCCTTCCCAAAATCAAATGGGAAACTTGCATTAGCCCTAAAGACTCAGGGGGCTTGGGAATTTTAGATATCGTTGGGTTGGCTAACACGCTTATCAAGGCTTGGAGCAATAGGGAGTCCTCTTGGGTTAAATTGATCTTCAGAAACACGGAAGACCTTACCTTAGTTGGCCTTCCGGGTTGGAAGGACATAGGGGTTCTCACGCTTTTGTTCTCCCCCCACCCGGTGTCCCTTAAAGGCTCTAGCCTCGTGTGTCCTTTATGGAAGAATTGGAACAAGGCCAAACAGTTCATCAGAATGAGTGATGAGTGGAAGTGGGCGGCTGGGATAAGACAAAATGACTCTATCTGGTTCCCGATCTGCGGCATTAGGGAGGTGGAGTCTTGTAACCTCCAAACTGCTAAGCGATTATGGAACAAGGGGTTCAAACAGTGGAAACAACTTTGGAAACAAGAGACCAGCCAGTGGATTAGGTTCGAAGAACTGGATCCGAGACTTAGAGTTACCCTTGAGGAATGGACTCTTCTTCAAAGCAGGTGTTTAGCATGGGACCGCTCAACTAGCCGCCTTCTCTATGGTCAGGATCTTCCTTGCCTGGAGGGCCTCAAATGGAGCAATGGTAAGAAGCTACCCAGAACCCCCAACTTCAAAGAGAACTTAGATATTCACCACACTCTTAACAAGAGATGGTGCCTTTCTTGGACCAAACTACGGTGGGAACTAAAATTCATGTCTATTTGGCACCCCCTTATTGAGGTCAAAAAGTATGTTCTCATGTGGCAGATCTTGCATAAAGGTATCTGGTCCAATGCAAGGGCTAACAAAATCTGTGGTGTGCCGCCATGGTGCAAGCGTTGTCATGGATGCATGGAAGATTTAGTTCACCTGTTCTTCGACTGCCCCAAGTCTCGTGTTATCTGGCGTCACGTGACCCGAGTATTGAGACTCTCGAACCAAATCAATTGGCAACAGGTGATGTTGGGTGAGGCGGTCGGATGCTCATCGAGGCTATGGAATGCCATCAGGGGTGAGACTCTCTGGAAGATTTGGAGGGAGAGATGTGCTGTCAATTTTGGCCAAACTCCCAAGGAATGGTCGATCGAGAAATCCTTGTTTCTTCTAGGTAAAAGAATCTCCCGAGATAAGAGATCTCCGCCGTTTAGACATCACTGTATTTATCTCCTCGAAAACAACAAGTTGAAACCCAAATGGGTCCCACATGAGAGTGATGACGAATTTATCCGCCTCATTTGTAATGCCCTCTAGGCTGCCATATTCCTCCCCTGCATTGTGGGATTTGGGGGGTCCCATGGGCACTAGTCCCATCCACTTGTAACTTTTTTTCTTTATTTTAATTAAAGTCCGAGAGACTAGGCCAAGGTCGAACTTCCTTTATTAAATTAAAAATTAAAAAAAAAAAAAAAAAAATCGCATAGCATGCCACTCCCGAAGCTACCTCCCCAAGCCTTGTGTGGCCCCATCCTCTACAAAGGGTTAGAAGCATCACTTGCACCACAAAAAAGAAGTGATGAATATTCTTTTGATTATAGTGGACACAACATCAAACAATCGGAATGCCCACAAGGATAGCCATGATGATATAGTGTTCACGATCGAGAAATATACTGAAGTCCCTGCTCACTGCCTCAAAATAGCTATGGCCTTAACTTACCAAGCTTACCTGAACATGCTTCCCTTTCTCGCAACACACATTTTTCCTCTTCAAAGCACTTGCAATCAAGCCATGAAGACATATTAGCACAAAAAAACCAATCATAAATACAGTTAACATACTCCCCCCTTTTGCTCGCGAAGTCGTCCTTGATAAGCTATTCTACCATCGATGCTAACTTGATTTTCACATGTCACTCATCCAAGTGGTTAGCTCCCATGAAGTATCATAGTCCAATCACCCCAAATGATGCCATCATGACACATTGAGCACACACATATATCCCAAACTCCTTATTCATACCTAATTCTTATGCATAGTGTTCTACCATCTGCATCATCACCTGCACCCATGCATGCACATACTCACCTCCACCAGACCATGGCTCAAATGCATCTATACCTGCTCATGCCGATTCATATGAAGATACCTCCACACTCCATTCTTTCCTGCAACAAAACTCATAAAACATGTCATCCCAACATCTGTCAGAATACCAATCATGAAATTGAAATCAAGATTCCATCGCAAGTCCGATCCTCGCTAGATCATCCTACAACAAAGCTCGACAAAAACCATATGATTCACATGCTTCTCCCAATCCGAAACATGATGGCAAACCATAAAAACAGTCAGACTCTCGCAATCCCATCATGACGCTGCCTCTCGAGACCATCCTACAATCTTGTAGATAACCAAACACACCACATCGTTATTCAACAACAAATATATGCATACCGGAATTTCCTTGGCAAAGTTGTCCTTTGTTAACGCATCCCTGTCACCTACAGAGTCATTCAAAAGATCAATCCAAAAGTATAACAAAAAGAGAATCACCAAACATATATAACTGTGCATCTATATCCGCGAACCCCTTTCAATCTCCTTCTATCCTACAATAAAGCTCAGCAAAAACATATCATGCACACCTTCCCCATAGTACCAATCATAAATTCAAAACCCCAAAAAACATGTCAACATAACACAACCATGATCATGTAAATCAAAGTAATAGATCAATGTGCACATTGTTCTATTTCGTTTTTCCATTTTATCCTACTATCAAGTCTCGACCTCTTCAATTTTGTTATTTGACTTCCCTCTGATTCATATCGTTTCTTTCCTAGCTTTTGTATCTCTCTTGTGTTTACCATTCCCTTTTCACCTAAACTTTCTTCTCTGATTTTCCTTTTTCTTTACTCTCTTCTTTATTCATGAGTTGAGTCCAACTTTTCGACTTTCAGTAGTTCACTCACTTCTCTCTGAAGATGTTTTGACCACGCACGCACATCATCAAGAACCTCTCAGGTCTAACCTTTGTTTACCTCATCAAAATTGTTTGTTGTCAATATGATTCAAGAATTCACAAGTTGTTACAAAACGTAAGATTCCAAGTGCACAACTTCCAAAAGGCTCGCAAAGAAACCAGTAGTATGATTAGATCTCTCAAGTCCAAGTCTTCCATATACGCGTAACGAGCTAAATTTCAGCCAAGCTTGAGCTTTGATTTGATGTGCTTCATCAAGAGTCCACATCAGCTCATATCCCCACAACACATATACACATATTCCCATCTGAGCAGCATGCTCTCTCCTCTCTTCTGTCGCCCCTCGAAAAGGAATTTCTTTTTCTTTCTTTTTTTCTCTTTTTTATTTATATATTTATTTAGGCATGATGCACAACGCTAGCCTTATGTAAAAACCAACGTCATCTCGTGGCTTTGACCACCCGACCAAAGTGACTCTACCCGCCTATCGGCCCATATACGCACATGTTGAAATAAAAAAGGACTACTCCTACTCTACTCATATGCTCACATTTAACAAGCTAAGGAGGAAGGAACAAGAGATAACAAAACATGATTACTGAAATAAATAGAAATGAACTTACAAAGTATGCTCTATGAGCATGGAGACTCCATGAGGAGTGGAAGCACACTCTTGGCAATGAGCTAGAGTGGAATGACTTGTGAGGAATGAAGGGAGGCCTTGCTTATATGGAGTTTGGGAGAATTCCCTTGCATGTGGGATATATGTGCTTGCATGAGAATGAAAGTGCTTTTGGACAAAAGGGTGGAGCATGGAACTCTCAACACCCCCCCTCCATGTGATGACTCTTTTGTTTTTTTAATACGGGGACTAGTGACATATGGGATCACTTAGTCCATTTGGTTTTTAGAATCCAAAGACATATGGGATCCTTGGACATAACTTGGACATATGGGATCCAAGTTTGGGACATATGGCATCCCTTGGATCTTGGGACATATGGGATCCCAAGACATATTCTTGGACATTTGAGATCCAAGTGGTTTTGTTGGGATCTAGGGATATATGGGATCCCTAGACACGTACAAGGGTTTACATCATGGGGTAGGTAGTGTCTCTGGAACCATTTTCTATCTCCTTCTTTGAGCTTTGTTGTATGCGTCTTCATGGGATCCATTGATGGGATCTTTGGTAGGGTCCTTTTGTTCTTGATGAACTTTTTGTGTTTTGAGCTTTGTAGCCTTGTGATGTGTGAGCTTCATGGCCTTGTAGTGGGCTTTGAGTGTCATTTGTTCAAGCCATAGGGAAGGTCTTACTCTTTTAAAGAGCAGTGTCTAGTCCCTTTACATGGGGCTTGATATGATTCGGAAAGTGTTAATACATCTTGAGTTTAGTGAGATCTCTATAATATGTAAGAAGTATTCATAGCTTGAATAGTTTATATGGCATTGGGAAGGTCCTACAATGCTCAAGCATAGTGGTGTCTAAACCCTTACATGAAACCATATATGTGTAGCATCACAAGAAGATACATGTATAGAATGAGGCTTTAACCTTTGGAGTGAGCCTTCATATAGTAACGTAGTTTTAAATTTTCATTGCATAGGTACAACTTGTGAATAGAAAGGTGCAAGCGTTCCTCAAGTGAAGGCAAGGAAAATATCCATTTGTAAAGCGAGCCCAAATGCGGTTCAATGAACCTTGCTAGTCCGAATGAAGTCTGAATGCATATGGCATGATGCCGCATGTGGCAATTCGTGATCACTTATCAGGAGCGCATCACCCATGGTATTTATGAAGAGACAGATGACATAAGAGATGACATAATCTCACATTGATTTCCAAATAATCCGTTTGACAAATCGGACTATAGCGCCGTCTGGCCTGCATAGCTTTCAAACTCCCTCTCTCAATCTGTCAGGCGGCAGCTCACAGCGCGCAGCGCCCGTTTCTTTTCTCTGAAGATCTCTGGCGAAACCAGCAGCAGATCTAGCTTACAATCCGGAGTCTTCACATGATGGAGATCTTGCCTGTGAACTCTCTGTAGTTGAAGCTTTGCGACCTTCCTTAATCTCTGCAGGTGCTTGCATCACCAAAATCGTGCTTGACGCAGAGAGACATCTGCAGATGTAGAAGCTTGCCATCGCCCTTCTCCAAGTGTGCATTCCTATGCTACACTCTAGATCTCTGTCAGGTGATGTTTTTCTTTTCCAGCACCTCTCTCAGATGGTGGCGTTGTTCTATCCAGCCAACGCATGCACTCATCTTCTGTTCCCTCTTAGTTTTCTACCGGCGCATGCCTCTGTTTCTTCCCAAGCGACGAGGCATCAGAAGGAGTTGAGGATAGGTTTGTGAGGAAGAATTGTGTTTGCCGAGCTCTGCCAAGATCGCCTCGTGCGAGGCATCCTGAGGGGAAGAGCTCTGTCCTTCTCTTGTCTTTGATTATCTCCTCATGTGCTGTCCCCCGTCTGTTCTCTCAGTCGAAGAGCTCTTCTGTGTTATGATACAGAGATGAAACCTTCATTTCCCTTTCTCAAGTCCTGCATAGTATGCAGAGAGCTGGGCCACTCTAGATTTGGCTGAAGTTCTTTATCGTGCTGTTAGTAGCCATGTCCCATCTCCAACTTCCGGTCTCTATCTTCCTTTCCCAGTTCAACGGAGATCATGTACGACCAATTGACTCCATTATTTAGCGCTAAGTGGATGAAGGATGTTCCACAGCATCGGAACAAGCCGAGGGTGGAGAGAGATGTGTTAGCTTCCCTTGTATGCACTGGTTGTGCATTCTCAACACCATAGAAGTTGTGGCTGCTTCATCAGTTCTTCGAACGTTGAAGAAGAAAAATCTGGAGTCATGCTTTCTCTGCATGGTGGCGATTTTCATCAAGTCCTGCTCTCTAAGATCTTCATTTCTATCTCGGGATTTCCACGAAAAGTGCTTACAAACACTAAACATTATTGCAGATGATGGTAGTGCTAAGAAGCACTTTATTATGATGAAGAAAGGAAGGAACTCAATAATACAAAATTATGAACTAATGCTGAAACATTGACTAATGAGATCATAGGAGGGAGGGAGGGACATGAACATGCTGAGGACATTAACTACTATCATAAAAGTGAGAACATTTCATGGAAGAAAGATAACACGAATTAGATTAATGAGATCACTAATGGTGCTTAGAAGCACTCTTATTGAAGAAAATATGGGAGGGAGGGAGGGATTAAGAAAGAAATACATGACAAAAAAATCCAATGGAAGCAAAACTTAAAAAAAATGCTAATCAAAAGATAACCTATGCTCTGATACCATGTTGAAATGAAAAAGGACTACTCTTACTCTACTCATATGCACACATCTAACAAGCTAAGGAGGAAGGAACAAGAGATAACAAAACATGATTACTGAAATAAATAGAAATGAACTTACAAAGTATGCTCTATGAGCATGGAGACTCCATGAGGGGTGGAAGCACACTCTTGGCAATGAGCTAGAGTGGAATGACTTGTGAGGAGTGAAGGGAGGCCTTGCTTATATGGAGTTTGGGAGAATTCCCTTGCATGTGGGATATATGTGCTTGCATGAGAATGAAAGTGCTTTTGGACAAAAGGGTGGAGCATAGAACTCTCAACAGCACATAGCCACATACAGATCGGGCCTACAATGAAACTAGCGTCAGCTCATGGCCTCAATCACCCGATCAAGGTTGTTCCACCCACCTACTAGCCCACTGTAGCGCACTGACAACATGCACATATACAAAATTATTTCTTTCTTGTTCTTTTTTCTTTCTTTTTCAATTCCAAAGTCTCAAGAATTAGGAGACAGAAGAAAGGCCTTTGTTTCCCTATCATCCCAACGCATCACATACATGCATATAACCCCCCATGTGGACATCTCGATGAAACATATCATCTCTCTGTTGCCACTCGAGCTAAAATTCAGCCACTGCACCTATAGTCAACTCTTTCCCTTAAGACCCGCACATACTAACCATCTCATCAATTTGCAACCTCAAAATGTGTCACTTGATCTCCTACATTTGCAACACAACTCGATCCATCCATCCTCACACCTCAGATGTGCAATTCTAATGAAGCCAACCCTACTCAGACCTAAGCTATCCTTGCCAATGACACACCTGATCATCGGTATCATAACCACATCCTAAGACACTTGCTCATAATGGAGTCCATCGTTCATGCACCTCTTCGTTTAGTGTCGATGAAGTCCGAAAACATGAACCATTCTTTTGACTTCATTTCTATGAAGGGCTTTGGTGTGAAGAACAAGAGGAGGAAGAAGGAGATGGAGCGAAAGAGAAGAGAGGAGAGACACGCATCGATGCGTGGGAGCCTCGAAACCCACATAATGCTCTCTCTTGAGGTAATGCTCTATATATGATGTATATATATGAATATGGGGGTAAGGTCACATGACCTTTACATCCCCAACAATCTCCCACTTAAGGGTCAATGTGACCATAAGTGGTAACATATACAAAGAATGATGTAGGACTATACAATAATGTACAGGAAGAGTCCGGATCTCTACCCATATCAAATCAACCTACACAAACTGCCTCGAACAAGGTGTATCCATGCACTTCAAACTGCTCTAGACTCATATCGACAAGAGTCGAGCTCACATATGACTGATCCAAGAACTGATGTTCGTGCAAAGCTCCCACTCGCTCTATGCCTATGTCAATCATCGAACGATTGACAAGTCCAAGTGCAACATCTGGTCTCGAGCATAATAACTCGTACATCAGACTCCCGAATGTTGACGAAACCTATGCTATCCTGGCTAACCTAAGCATGTCAGCCATACCTGTATCCAAGGCATCCAAAGCACCATCGTCAAGGACAACATGTCCTGACATATCTGTGTCAACATCTGGCATGAGCGAATCCAAGCATGAGTGAATCCAAGAATGACTGCATAACTGCTCACTCATCAAAATCTAAATCATTCATGCTCGCAACCAAGGATGTATCTAGTTGTGCATTCTGAGAGCTAATATGCTCTACCATACATTGTGTACCATGAGAGCAATCTTGCTCTACCACACCAGGTGTATCATCATGCTCCACATGAGCTAACTGCACAACATCAACACCAAGATCAAACTGATGATCACACTCTAACTGAGTATCATCGTAATGCTCTACATGAGAACCCACATCATGCTCGAAAGCATCCAAATGATCATCCAAAGTATGCTCCATATGAGCATCTATATAATCAATGAAATCATGCTCTGTATGAGCATCACGAGCATCGAAAATATGCTCTACATGTGCATCCATCTGAGCATCTGAATCATGCCATACATGTGGATCATGAATGTCAATAGACCTATCTGTAGGTAGACAAAATGAGACATGACGAGTCTCACATCGCACATAAGGATGAACTACCCCTGAGACGAGACTGTCTCTCACATGAAGTACCTGTAGTGGATACCTGTGCCCAATCCTAGCACCTCTGACAAGCATAAGCTGTCCCAACTGCAACTAAAAATGATGCTTACCAAGGAATACATAACATCTGCTCTCTTGTAACTGGCTAACTGAAATCAAGCTCATAGGGAATGAAGGCACATAGCATACATGTCTGAGCATAAGTGATGCTCCATTAGGTAGCATAAGGCATACATCTCCTGCACCCTCAATGTCATATGTCGTACCATCATGCAAGTGCACACATCCATGAATCTCACATGAGAATCGACAAAACCACTCGTGATGTGGAGTAACATGAAAAGTGGCTAATGCATCAAGCAACCAAGCCATATGTGTGTTATCCAATGAACAAGAGGAATCTTGAGATGAACCATAGAAGAAAGTGATATCACCATCACTGGCATAATCAACTGCCATAGACTCTCCTGAAATCACTACCTGACCTGCATCACGTGCATATCTCTGACGTCGTCGTCGCATCTGCCTGAAGCAAGGTCGTTGAATATGACCCTCGTGACCACAATGCCAACATTGAAGTCGTCGATGTGATCTATGTCTCACATGAGTCAATGGATTCGCATACATATCATGTAGTCTCTGCCATAATGCACTACTCGTCTCCTCATATATAATAAAATCATATATAGAAACCACAAGCTGTAATCGGATAGTGGAGTCGGCCAATGCATCCATATCCATCCATACGTGGTCGGGCATGTCACTAGGCCTCTGCACATCTCTATGCACATACATGTGTAACCCTGCACGAACCAAAGTATGCCACATCGGAGCTTTCCATCTCGGAAAGTGATTGCTGTCAAACCGAGAAGACACCATGCTGGCAATCCAAGAGATTATAAATATAACAAGAGAATGGAAACAATACTCTATCCTGAATAGAATCACACATGCATATCCATATGCATAACTCATATCACAAATCTCTCGATGGAGAAGGAACCATGTGAATCACCTATCACATAATCATGCATCTAGCATGCACATAAAACCATGAGCATAAGCCTGCTCACCAAGTCTCCAAACTGAAAAAGTAGATGTGAAAGAATCCTAGAAAAATTTCAACAGACTATCCCCTATAAATTGAGCAATCAAACAAGATAACCAATATCAAAAGAACAATGAGTAAT
This sequence comes from Ceratopteris richardii, assembly GCA_020310875.1. Taxonomy (NCBI): domain Eukaryota; kingdom Viridiplantae; phylum Streptophyta; class Polypodiopsida; order Polypodiales; family Pteridaceae; genus Ceratopteris; species Ceratopteris richardii. The sequence continues at coordinate 52,024,367 of CM035412.1, read as the reverse complement.
CTTTCACCACTTATCACTGATCCAATCAAGGATAATGGCAAATACATATGCCCATAAATTGATGGCAATATACACCAATATAATGGAAATACACCTCCTACTTAAGAATGATTCCTGCAAGACGGTTCAACCTGTCACAAACAACCTGTGACCAAGTCCAAATGAATGGAGATAAGCAATGACTCAAAGCTATCGCACAAGCTTCAAGATCCACTAGATTTCTCTTCTAGCATAAAATCTGTCGAAATTTCAGCAGCATCGCCTCTGTAAAATGGACTCTGAATCAAATAAACCATGTGGGAATCACCATCCACATATGCCAAGAATCATACTGGCAAATACATATCAATCAATGACCAAATGCTAATAACGGTGACAAATGAATATGTAATTGAGGCTCCAATCTGGATCATGTACCTGCAAAGAAAACAAAGATACAAGTACCAACCAAGATCCATAATCAACTCTCACAAAATTGTGTGCAACCGGTAACTAAATCCATAGCCAAGTGGCATAAGCAAGATGTAGACCACAATGCCACTATACATCCATGATCAAACTCATGATGACGTAAACCTCAAAAGAGAGTATACCACAATGTCATCTTACATGCCAAACACGTGACAATATCATGCTCTACTCTCATATGGAGGATCTACCACAGTGATCATACATGTAAAATGCCTTTAAGCTCTGAAAATAAGAGCTTGCACACCAAAAATTCTCTTCTCGAAGAAGTTCCAAAGCAAATTCAACCTCCAAGAGAAATTAGGGTTCTTATGGCAAAAATGTGATGCTCTGTGTTTTGTTGTTTTAGAGGTGATAACCTCTCAATCTGAAATTTTGAACTCCTACACACTCGATCTCCATGAACTTTTCCTCTAGTCTTTAGTTCCTTCTTAGTTCTACGTTCTTCAATCTCAACATGTCAAGAGCTCAATCTCTCTCCTTTTTCTTTTGATGCTACCTTTTCTATTTCTATTCTTTCCCAGTTTTGTACCTTTTCCATCAACACTTCAACTTTTAGTTCTAATTCTTTGCGTTTCTCCCTTTCATTCACTATTTCCTCTCTTTGAATTTTTGGATCGATTCCCACCTCTTGATCAACTCTTGAAATCCCTTGTTTTCCTCCACTAATTGATCGATCTTTTTATTTTCCTTATCCCTCGTGTCTTGTGCATCCTTGAACCACTTGTGTATCTCTCTTTCTATCTCCTTCACTTTTTCTTGTTGTTGTATCCTACATTCTTTTTCTTGTGCAAACTCACTCTCTAGGTGAGAAACTACATCTCTTAGTTTCTCCATGTCATGTTCTAATTGTTTGACTTTGCATTGCAATCCAACATTTTCTAGGGCCTCACATTTGACTGCATCAACAACTTTAGAAATTATGATCGCATTATTCTTGTGTCCATCTTTCTCCCTTGCAAGTATGGGTTCTTGCTTCTTGAGCCTCTCATCTCCACATGGTCTTCCTTCGCATCTATTTGTTTGAGCTTGAGGAACCACTCTTACATCTCAAACAACTTGATTAACAATAATCTTTCTTCGTGGTTTCGATTGCAGTTTGGGTCTACAATCATCAAAACCTTCAACTTTCCTAAAGATTGGGCTAGTAATAGGGCTCATGGACACACCTTTTGGTGTATCCTAGCGGGTCTTCCACCTTTGCAATATGCTCATCCTTTACATGTTCCCTTATCTCATTATATACATTCAAGGAAGCATTACTCCTCGATCCTCGTAAGCTTGGGCATTCTCTAGCCATGTGTCCAATTTGATTGCAACTCCAACAAACTAATTCTCTCAAGTCGAGTTGCACTCTTCTTGTATGTGTTCGTGGACTCCAATTCATTGTTCTTGTTACTATCCCATATCCTTGACAGCTTGGAGTATCTTTCCATTCCAAGAATGTGCGCCACACATTTTCTCTCTTCTCCATTCATCATTTGGTTGCAATGTCATCCATAGCTGAGGAGACTCTAATGCTCTCACATTCATTGGGAAGCAAGTGGGTTCGACTCTTGCAAAGAGATCCGATTTTAGCTTTTCTAGGATCTCCATTATCTTCGGAAGAGCATCATCAAGGCATCCTCCCTCTCATTAAGACCCTCGCTTTTGCATGATGCCTTAATTTTGGGATATGATCATCCGAGTATTTTGATGTAGCTCTATTGAAGCTCACGAAGTGGATGTTGATGCAAGATAGGAGTGAGGAAAGGCCCTCATCCAGTTGAGCTATTTTCTCCTCTTCCAAGTGGAGAGTATGACTTCTATAGTGTCTTAGGGGTGTGTATATTAGACTCAATAGTTGAGTTAGGAGCATGTCTTGGTCATACAAAAAGTGAACGGTATCATTATATCTCTTTTGTGTCCCACCATGCAGGCCAAATTTGCTCCCTTAGATAGTTTGACCACAAGGCAAATGAGGTTCAAATCTTAGTGGGAACGACCAAGATGGTGGGTGACAAGGGATTCATGGTTGGAGCACATGGGAAGTGAGATTGGGATCTTAGTGAGAATGAACAAGATGATGCATGAAAAGGGAATGAAATATTCTCTCTATTCCCAGATTGGCAAGAGAAACCTACAAAGTATATATATACATTCTTGGATTTTAGAAATTAAGATAAAGACATGGTGTGGATAACTTATGGAGCAGTGTTCCATGGCATATTTTGGAATCTTGAAACAAGGTCCTGATTCATGATTGCATTGCCCTTTCCTCTCACATTTCTCTTGGGATCATGTAAAGATAAACTCTATATGGATGTTCGATGGCTTTTAGTTGGTAGGGAAAGAAAATTGTCAAAGGTACTATGCAGCATGTGATGACCTTTGTGGGAGGAAGGGAAGATATTTCCCTCCCTTGTACAAGGCTTTTTCTACTAATATGCATACCTAAAGTTCATTAAACCTGATCACGTAGAGTGCACCATCCTATGAAGCCATGATGCATCTGATTCAATTTCATATGCATACATAAAGTTCACTAAACCTGATTATTTAGAGTATGTCATACCTACAAAGGCATGTTTAACCAAAGGGGTGTTGAAAGCTTTGAAATGTATATCATCATTCAAAAAACTTTTTTTAAAGAAGTCTCTACACAAAATTTTCTTTTAGAAATAGCCTAGATCAGCACAACTAGGCCATAATTCATAGAGCTATGGGACTATCTGGCAAATGTTAATGTGTCATACCATATTCACTGATACTTCTTTTCTTGAGGAAATTCAGAATTAGAGCAGAAGATCAATCTTGTATAGGAACATCTGAATTAATCTAAGTTGATGTTTGTACCTCCGGCTGTTTCTAAACTTAGCTAGAGTTCATGAATTTTTCTTTTATTATGTAGCTCACAAAAGTGTAATAAATTTGTACAAAGAATCCAACAACATAAAAGCCATCGTGAATAATATTCACTTATTCAATGCAGTTTTTGGAAAGTATAGAAGAAATATTTTCGTTGGATGTAATGATCATGAATCCCATGTAATCTATTGGTTTATTCAATTATTAAAGGATTACATTTACATTTTCCATAGGACTCGCAAAGATTAAATTCTTATAAGATAAGACACTGCTCTCAGCGTACTTGTCTTATGTCGTTATATTACTTCGTTCATTAAACTGCTTGTGCTTTAAGCATACGAATGCTGATCTAATCATAGATTATTGATGTCTCCTCACTCAGCAAAGTTCTGTAATTTTATACAACATGATGTTGAGGAGGCTTTTACAGATCTTGGCATGTAAACGTATTCATTAATTCTCATGCTGTCTTACGAATATGTATAAGTGCCTTTTTGATGAAGACAAAGATATTGTCAAACCATTTCCCCAAAATTCGAGCAAGGACACTATAATGTCCTATCTGGGAGCAGAAGAAGTCCTGTCGATATGAAGAAGGTCAGTCTGATTTGGTGACATTTCTCGCATGAAAATTAATTGCCATATATAATCAAATTACAAAGCGCGGAAAAGCTGTAAGCCAATATTGGTAACCGGCATGTAGATTTACATGCTCATTAATTTTCATATTGTACTAGGTAGCAAACTAGTCCAGATAAGAACTCCTGCTGATATGAATAGAGAAACTTTGATTCTGTGCCATTTTTTACACGAATATCAATTGTCATATGGGTTCAAATCACAATGTCATATTCAGATTTACAGCCCATCAGCTTACCCACCATCCAGAGGGTAGCTGTGTCAGTGATCAACAGAATTTCACTGTCTTACCTGCATGCAATATCTTCACAGGTCTTTTATCGATGAATTGAATGTGGGAGTATTTATTTGTATGGAGGTTTATGTGGAATCAGCATACTCTTTACCCAGTAGGGCACAGACATAACAGGTTTCGATGTAGTCTTTGTTGATGCTGTCCAACTTTGTCAGGATACACAATCCCACATCAGAGTTCAAACGTGGACCTTGTACTTATACGTTCTATATACTGGGTCTTTTGAAAAACATGAGCATGGTTACACCAGCAATAGCAGCCGTCCCCATTACAGCAGCAGTATACACAGAGGATCCCCAGTTATGTTGCTTCTTCATATGCATATCCAAATCGCCCTCTCCAGATTTGACTTTAATGCTTTCTCGTGTTGATAGTGAGGGTTCCAAATGAAGTTTAATACACTGCATAAAGAAAAATCTTGAGTAAGGCCAGATCGGCAAAACCAACCACACCTTCCTACATTATCATCTGACAGAAAGATATTCCTCCTTTCAGATTGTCTAACAAATTCTTTTAATGCATATCATGCAAATGCACAATCAGTAAGAAAGTAGGTTTCGTTTATGTGACTCTTCACCATACTGCAGTCTGCAACATAAATACAGATGAAGAGATTTCTCATGATTACAGTCTTGGGTGTATCCTTAGATGATCTTTCTACAACCCTGATGGTGCATTTGAAAGATTAGGTAATGACTGTTATTATTATAAATGCAAAATCAGGAGCGAAATTTGTACCACTAATTTCCGAATGTTTAATCTCTGCACTTGCAGTAAATCAGTCCATGGTATTAAGTCTCTTAAAATGTATAATTCTTTCTATACGAGGGACTGGATCAACAGAAAGAGATCACAGACAGACAAGTAAAATGTTTTCATAGGATAATTGCATGTACGCATATCTTAGGTTGATTAGTCAGCTGCAGTGAAGCTTTTCTCTCTTAACTAGAATAGAAAGGCCAAAAGGCATCGGGGGGGCACACACACACACACAGAGAGAGAGAGAGAGAGAGAGAGAGAGAGAGAGAGAGAGAGAGAGAGAGAGAGAGAGAGAGAGAGAGAGAGAGAGAGATTATATTGGATTTCATATGTGGCTTGGAGGAGAAAAAGAACCAAGAATTGCCGTGTGTGAACTCCATAAAAGTAGCCGGCATTCATCTTTCATCGACCACGAACTCGAGCTTGGGTATGACAAAAATGGATGGTTTTCATCAGGAGTCTCTATCAACTGGTATCAGAGGAGGTTAACGACCATGTAGGACATAGAGGGCAGCATTCAAAGAGCATGAGTGGCGAAAGTGGATTCCCACTCAACCCCCAGTTGCGCAAGATGAAAAGAACCAAGCCTCTCCTTCTTCCTCTTTCCATCCCATTAGTGAAAGTAAAGCTCAAGCACTTCTTATACCCCTAAATGCTTGTTGCACACCTTTATGTGGGATAAAGGACCTTCATCTAGAGACCTCACGCAGGATGCCAACTAACACAAAGGAGAAAGCTCTTATTTCTCTAATTCAAGAGTATCGAATGTTCAGGTGAAGCAAAGTTTACAATTACCTTCACAGACCAAAGTTGAGTAAAACCTCTTGGTATTGTAGAAAAGGTACCTCTACAGATGGATGGCCTAACTTTCTTTTTAGATTTTGTGGTGCTAAATCTACCGCAGGTCAACATAGGTTTTCCTGTACTCATAGGGAGGCCATGGCTAAGGCACATCCAATCCATGCATGATTGGGGGAATGATACCATTCTAGCAAACCTGCTAGGGAAAGTACAGAAGCAAGTACATTTAGATCAAAGAGGATCTCATGGAGGTAATGCTCATTCTTTCACTATTATCGAAGAACAACACATCCTGGTTTCCGAAGCATCTAATGAACTCAAAATCACCGATGACCAAGATCTTTTGGAATGGATGGAAGCTACACATTCATCCTATCCAAGTTATGGTACATCTATTAGTGAAGAGAATTGTGAACAGGCAGAAACTATTGAGCTTGGGGAACCAGCCATGGAGCCATGGACTTCAAGAGGGGAAGAGAGGAGCTTCTAAAGATTTGGCCCAGCTTGGGAAAGGAAAAGGGAAGAGTACAGCAAAAGTAAACGAAACTTACCTATGCCATCCGACATGCAATGGACAAAAGAGCTTTCACCTTTATGGATGCAAGAAATGGAATCAAGGGTCAACGTAAATGAATCTCGGGCCTATCCGCAACTAATTTTCGAGGATCAAAATGAAGAATCAACCATGGTATCTCAACTTGTAAGGCAAATCAACCTTGGTAATGAAGAACATTCACAACCAATTTTGATAGCAACTTGGCTATGGGATCACCCATCATTGCTACAAGAGGTAACTGCTTTCATGCAAAGTTTCAAAGATGTGTTTGCATGGAGTTACCATGGTTTAGGAGTTCCTATCCATCTTGGAGAGCATTTTGTTCTTTTGATTAACGATGCTAAACAAGTAAGAGAAAGGATTTATCGACTTAACCCAAAGTACGCAGAAGCGGCCAAGAAGGAAATAGAAAAGCTAGAGGAGGCAAGGATCATTGTCCTAGTGGAGCACTAAGAATAGTTATCATCAATGGTAATAGTCCAAAAGAAGCAATCCAACAAGATCCGTGTTTGCATCGATTTTAGGGCTCTTGACAAGGTTACAATTCCATATGGGTTTCCAACCCCATTTTTAGAACGAGTTTTGGAAGATGTGGTTGATCATGTCTTATATAGTTTCATGGATTCAGCGGGTACAACGAAGTGTTCATCCATCCAAAGGACTTAGCAAAAACCGCATTTCTAACACCTTGGGGTACATATGTATATGCAAAAATGGCATTCGGATTATGCAATGCTCCTGCTTCATTTAATCGAGTGGTCTACTCAATCTTTCGGTCATTGTAGCCAAAATTCTTGAGAATCTTTATGAACGACTTCTCCACTTTTTCATGCTCACAGCTCATGTCTGAATATATCTCTCTTCCTTGAGAGAATGTTCAAGTCCACATTTTGCAATAGTGTTAATGGGATAAAATTTTTCAAGTTAGGGAGCTGATGGATTCAAGCTAGATTTTACAGGAGTCGTAAAGTTCTATTGATCCTAAGTGATTGCGATTGACTAATTTAGGTGAGCCTCCAAGCTTTAGCGAGCCAAGTTCATGTGAAACTCATTAGATTTGCTTCCAAAAAGGAAGTCCACTAAATTTGCCCATTTTTACAAAAATAGTCAACTAGATTCACAAAAATAGTCGACCAAATTTTTCCCATGCTAATTCTAAAATAAAGTTGACTAAATTGCTTCAAAAAGTGAGTTGATGATATTTTCCCATTTCTACGATTCACAAAAATAGTCAACCTCAGCTATATGTATGACCCCAATTATCCTATGTCTTACTTGGAAGTGAACTGATAAAAAATCATGTGCTCCTAAAATCAGAAGTGTCTAGTGCTGCCAATGAGAGAGATCCAATTACGAAGAAATGAGTCGCAGAAAGTTGGACTACTCAAATATCATATGGCATGCGATTGTAGTACATAGGGCCACACATAACAGCATTCCTTCTGGAGATAATCAGAAGCATCTGCCCTGACAAGTAAGAACTCATTACAAAGTCGCCAGTGTAAAAGCGCAGGAGACCTGATTTCGTCCCAAAATTCACGCTAGGCCGAGATCCTTGGTGCAGCGAATTGCATTTAGCTTGCTGCCATAATACCAGACTTCATGCAATTTATTCATACCAGCTAATCGACTTACTCATCCGGATTTGGATGGATTTACTTATCCACGTGAAAGCTCCCACGACATTCTTGCTTCTCTAGATTGAGTAGACCAACCCCGATAGGAACCAAGCTACAGTGGTTCAGTCCAGATTTGCTGAACTGCACAAATTTACGAGAAACTTAGCAATGGATGACAGATTGACGGAAGATTCATGAGCTCCAAAGTTCTTCAAGCAGAAACCATTACCTAGCAAACTGAAGTCAAGAGCTAATCAGCTAAGTCAAGATTAAATTTCAGAGCAAGTCATTCCAGAGTTCCACAATTCTGCATTCACTTAGAGCTACTTCAAATAGGTACAAGAAACTAAGCAACTTAAAATGTCTATATCAACTTCAAGTAATTCCATGGGCAGCAATACACTTGGAAGCAAGTTCAACACAAGTAAGAAGAACACCTGGAATGATGTATTTTTATCCTTTTTACTTTTATGAGATGGAAGGAAAGGAGGCAGGAATTATCTTTGTTATTGTTAGTGTCCATGCGAAAGGTCAAATGAACACCAAACACTTTTGTACATGTTCTTTAATAAAACATATAGTGGCGTGGTCAGCCACATACTGTAAGTTTGACCACATTTGTAACACCTAAGAAATTTGTGTTCGTGCTCCATGTGTACTGTGTCGTATGTGCATCCTGTAGGTCTTGTGCGGAGTACATTGTGCAGAGCTCAGTTATCTATTGCAACACTATATTATCGTGGAGCTCTTGAGAAGGAGAGTCACCGTGGTGCATTGCAATCACATCATTTCATTGGTATGAGAGCTTTGTGACGCAAAAGCTTCATTGCTTTTGTGCAAGCGAAGCGAGCACCCGCCCATCCACCCAAAACTTTCTCCAAGGCTTATGATTAAGGCGGCGACCAAGGCCTAGATCTTGGCATGCCTTTTCATCCGGGTAACCGAAGTCACCGGTGGCTGCACGCAAGGGAGGATCTCAACGATCAAGGAAGATGGATGTGCCTCATACTTCCCAAGAGGTCACCCATCCAAATTTGTTCCCTTTGGGAGCTCGCTTATCCGGCAATCTCTTGCCACTAAGCTACACTCTTGTGGTGCTTGAGAAAGGAGAAAGATTAAGGTTCACATTACTTTGAACATGTTTTAGGCCCTCAAAGCTTCATTCTTTGCTTTCAAAGCCTATTTTAAAGTATTTTTGGGATGATTCTTGGAGCCATTTTAGAGTACTTTCACGTATAGTTCTCTTTACATAGGTTCAAGAACATCAAGAAAAGTGTTCTTTGTACTTCTCTGACAACGAACATTCAAGTTTGGGGCTATGTTTTCAGCCACGTTAGTAAATCTACAGGTTTCTTAAAAGGTTTTCAGCTGTGGTGGGAACAACCACTGCCAGTTTATGGAGGTCTTTAAACCTAAATAGTAGAGTTGACAGACACCTTCAAGTGTTAATGGCTATTGTTTGAGTGATGAATTCAGCCTTTCAGTGCCATTTTATTGCATATATTGAGCACATACACACTATGTATGCTTTTGTAGATTAGTTGTTACTAATGGGATTCTCACTTCTAACTCCTGGCGGAAAGTCAACTTATGACCAGTAAGGAAAAATGTTTCTGACGTTTACCGACGTGACCGTTTTTTTTTCCCAAAAAAGTACGAAACACATGGATAACCGTTAGTACTTCAACATAAACATAAGACTTAACAAAAACATAGTTAGTAGAATATGAAAATTAATGAAAACTCCAAAATATCATTTCATATCACGTAGCGTGTACTCCATACTATCCGATCATGATAATAGAGTTAGAACTTAGAACTTAGAGATTAAAACATAAGAGTGATCAATCATCCCCCTCCTCCTCCTCCTCCTCATCATCATCATCAATATCAACATTTGCATCATCATCATCTTGTCATCATCATCACCACCATCATCATGTGTAGATGGACCCTCATCTTCATGTACATACCTCTCAATAATAGAGGTTATAGAATTGAGGGGAATGTCCTCATCCTCTACACTCTTTTGCATTTGATGAAGTCTTTCATCATCTTGCTCTGTTTCAATTGTTTTCAAAACCCTTCTCTTTATCTTCATTGCAAGCCGAAGATTTGTATGAATATAAACCAATTTTTCCGTATTTTTTGGGAGAAATTTACTCGCCCTTTTAGTATGAATCAAAGAAAATGTGCACCAATTTCTCTCACAAGCGAAAGCTCAAGTACCTTGTGAGAAAATGTGAAGAGACAATGCTTGCAAATTAGGTGTATGCGCCCCAAAAGATTCCCACCACATCACACCATGATGCCTTCTTTTCAGATCTTTAGCAAGTTGTCTTCCAAATGTGTGAGACATAGTCTTAAAAATACGTAACTCATCAAATAACGCACCTTGTTTATCAACATCTTTATGTGTACATATTCCAATTACATCCATCCAACAATCATTTACTTCTCCATCCTTCTCTGGACATCTCTCTCCAAATAGGATGCAAAATATATGTTGCAACATGAAGGGGAGAACATAGCATATTCCACCACTCAATACATAATGCTTTGACTTCCTCAAGTCTAAAATTATCAATAACATCAATTTTCTCTATCATTCTATCTATAAGCTCATATATGAACCCCATGGTGGTCCCTTTTCGATCAGCTAAGCACAAAACATGCACGATAAGAGCACAAACATTAACAATTTCATGTGCACTCCTCCAAAAACAAGCGCTTAACACTACGGAAGAAACATCCTTTGCCTTTTGTGTCCTAGATACTTTCTTCCTAGTGTATTCAAGAGACACAATCATACACCACAAGACAATCAAGTAGATTAAAGAGCATAATAAACATGTAGGCAAATCTAGTTTGTGCAAGTTTTATAAAATCTTTGACACTAAATTTCCTGAAAAGTGCAAGTATGGATGGCTTCATCGTCACAAAAGTTACAATTTCATTACTTGAGCCAAAACCGGCTTCACCCATGCTAGAGCACCAATATCTTCAAAGAGAAGATCAAGACAATGGCATGTGCATTTGGTGTAAAATATGTGAGGCCATTCTTGCTCAACCAAATAACTTGCCCTCACACAATTGAACGCATTGTCCATACATACTTGAACCACATTACGAGGTGCAACATCCATAATTGCATCTTTCAAAACTTCAAAGATATACTCCCCAAATTTAATTTGGCATGAGGTGTCAATCGATTTAAAAAACATCGTGCCATAAATGCATGATACCATTATGTCTATGATTTGCCTATTGCTGGTATCATACCAACCATCACATAATATGCTACATCCAAATCGCTTCCACTTCTCACGCATTTGAAGCAAGTCATTTTCAATACACCTAAACCCATCATATAATTGCTTTGTGCAAAGATTATGATACGAGGGAACTTTGAAAGGATCTGCACGCCCAATTGCATTTACCATATCAAGAAAATAAGGACTCTTTAATTTCCAGAAAAGAATATCTTTTGGGAAAAAAAAACTTCTCAAAGCTTTGGTTGCCTCATCTCTTGCTTTGGTTCACATAATCCTAGTAGGAGATGGTTGAATCACGCCTTAAGAGAGAGGATTAGGAAAGTAATCCTTAACCATGGCTTTTGGGGCAAGTGGTTAGCCCATTGCACTCCTAATCGCGAGGTTGTGAGTTCAATTCCCAACATTGGTACCAGAGCCTAGTTGAGAAATTGGGCGAGACGGAGGTTCGCGCCTCATTCATGGGCACTTGGAAAAAGCGCTTATCCATGGTGAGTGTGAAACTAGCCTTGGATGAAGGCGCATGGGCATTTGGGCACCCACGGAAGGTGGGATAGATCCAAATTTGGTCCATGTGCTGGAGTTTGAGGTTCATGGAAACACTCATGCATGGAAAGTGGGTCCAAGAGTTTGAAGGGTCCACAAAGTGAGCATTGAGGGCAATGCTCAATCTAAGGGGGAAGCAATGTCACATAATCTTAGTAGGAGATGGTTGAACCACTCCTTAAGAGAGAGGATTAGGAAGTAATCCTCAACCATGGCTTTTGGGGCAAGTGGTTAGCCCATCGCACTCCTAACCGGGAGGTTGTGAGTTTAATTCTCAACATTGTCACATAATCCTAGTAGGAGATGGTTGAATCACGCCTTAAGAGAGAGGATTAGGAAAGTAATCCTCAACCATGGCTTTTGGGGCAAATGGTTAGCCCATCGCACTCCTAATCGGGAGGTTGTGAGTTTAATTCCCGACATTGGTATCAAAGCCTAGTTGAAAAATTGGGTGAGATGGAGGTTCGCTCCTCATTCGTGGGCACTTGGAAAAAGTGCTTATCCATGATGAGTGTGAAACTGGCCTTGGATGAAGGCGCATGGGCATTTGGGCACCCATGGAGGGTGGGATAGGTCCAAATTTGGTCCATGTGCTGGAGTTTGAGATTGGTGGAAGCGCTCATGCATGGAAAGTGGGTCAAAGAGTTAGAAGGGTCCACAAGTGAGCATTGAGGACAATGCTCAGTCTAAGGAGGAAGGAATGTCACATAATCCTAGTAGGCTGTACAAGGGCTCATATACTCGGTTTGAAAGGGTATGGGGTTGACGAATGTAATAGTGCACTCGAATACATAAGAGATGCATGCAGAAAATTGCAAGGTAAAGGGATTCAAGAAAGTGGCACACCTTTTGGAATGCATTCACATGAAGAATCACATGCATACACTCCAATGGGAAGCATTGGAGAGACATGTGATGTTGGGAATGAAGAGTATGCTGCACCTTGTGGAGAATCTCCGAGCATGCATGCAATGAAAAGAAAGAAAGATTCGCAGGAACCTTTGCAGAAGGCTTGGGAGTCCCAATGTTGGGAATTGAACTCACAACCTCCCGGTTAGGAGTGCAATGAGCTAACCACGTGCCCCAAAAGCCATGGTTGAGGATTACTTTCCTAATCCTCTCCCCCATCCCAAGAATGAGAGCAAAACTTGCATTGTATTGTCCTATTCCCGTTTGGTAGAGATTTCACTTTCTCTACATATTTCCATTCACCTCCAACTTCTCGAGGAATCTGCAAAAAAATTACCATAAAATGACATCACTTCCACCATCATAAAAATGAAATGATGCATCTTGGAAAACTAATTATGAATTTTGCAAAAGCATTACCATAAAGCTATTAATAATCAGACACTATTCTATAGTCTAAACATCTAGTGAAACAACTTGATGTAAATTTTGTTTCAACAGTTGCTCAAAGGGTGTCAATAAAGCATATAATATATCTCTAGACTCTTCCTACTTTAGAAGGTGCAGGTTGCAATTATGCTTTTCAATAGGCATTTGTCCTTTACATGGTTATGTTTGTGCATATACTAGGGAATTAAGTGCATATACTCCTCAAACAGATGCATTTGTCCCAGAAAGAGGTGCACACCCTTTGCACATAGCCTATAGGTGCATTCAGACTACAAACACATGCACCCGCCATAGTACATATCCTCCATAAAGAGTGTAACTCAAATTTCTTTAAACTAGAGCCTTCAAGGCATGAGTCATGACACACACTGCTACATGCAGAACTCTGTAGAGAGTGAGCTCTGACCATAGTGCACACGGTATTATACCTTGAGGCTTGAGGGTGCGACTTGCGAGGGAACTTGGAAGCGGGTTTGAAGCCTTGGCTTGGCATCAAGTGAAGGCTTGGGCTTTTGCTTCTCTAGAGGCGGCAAGCGCTCCTTTGCACACGCTAAAAAACGAGTGAAAATGATTAACCCGAGGAAAAAGAAGATCCAAATTTTTACGATCTCAAACACAATGAGGAACAAATCTAAATGGTTGCATGTACACCCATGTGCCTTTGCAATACTCATGTGGTAGCTAAATTTTTTCCGTTCTTTTGATTTTGTTGTATGTCATTGTGTGAATTTCATCTTTTGTTTGCCTACGAGCGGTGGAGGTTTCCATGGGAGTCCAACATGTTGTAAATGCCACAAAAGTTGGATGAGAAAGGTCGAAGAAAAAACAGAGCTTTTGTCGTATGGTAAGGAGGGAATAGAGAGGAAAAATATGACTTTTGGGTTTTGGGTATAAAAATGGGAGATTTAGAAGGGAAAAGAAAGTTTTTGGAGTTATTTTGAAAAAAGTCACTTTTTTTTATCTCTAATCATGCATGGACTTTGAAATAGAAGTCAAAAATAACACTTTTGACCTTGAAAGGTGATAGAGGAGTCATTTAATGGTATTATAATGAGTTTTACAACTTTTAAAAAATTTTGAATTTTCAGGCCAGCTTGATTACGAGATTTCTTCTCTCTGTAGAAGACAACCTTGAACCTAGGGGAATCGTGTCCCGTCTTTCCCTTCAACCTAGTAATTTATAAGGTATAGATTCTGGCCACCATCCTCTTTTGATTGGTCCATCACTAATCGCTCATTAATCTAAAAGATGCTTCAGGGGAAGGGTGATGACCTTCCAAGCAACCTTAGCCCGAGGAGGGCTTCCATCCTTGCAAGACCATAAAAGGTTCCTTATGAACTCAAGAAGACCAATAGGAGATGACATACCACATCATAGCTAGGAGAACCTAACCTGGTTAGCCACCACAACCCACCCAACCAAGCACAACTAGGAAGTGCTCGAATACAAAAGCTTCCTCCTCATGGTTAGGAGGAGAGGAGAGATCTACTCCGAAGAAGCAAGATCAAGACCAATATGGCCAAGATACCTGCCCAAGTGTAGATCAATTTCTTGATCTATATGCTCAATGTAGTGTGTCCTCTTAAGTGCAATATGCAATGTGGGTTGCAACTTAAAGACTCAATAGGGAAGAAAAATAGCACATACAATGACACACAATTAAATGAGAGAAAGAAGCTGAAATTATGAGTATAATCAGCTCAAAAGAGGATTATAAAAACTTCCGCAATCAGTGGGTGACATAAGAATACACATTCACTCTAATTGTTGGGCTTCGATTCTCTAAACAAACATTCTCAAAACTCTAGTATTCCACTAGCTACTCAAGGGAAGAATGGCCAATCACTCCTTTCCCACTACTCACTTATAGTGCAAAGCTAGCTCATTCCAAGTCTACCAAGTGAAGTACTAATGGAAAGCTAAGAGCTCTATACACACAAAGGGAAGGCAATGCTTGAGCTCTTCATTCCTTCCACGAGTCTCTCTCCCTCTCAGCTTGTCCCTCTTTGATGGAGAGGTCTCCTTATATAGTTTTTTTTGGAAATGAGGGGTAGCAAAAGGGACAAAATTAGTTTTTTCTTTGGCATTCTAACGTGTCTCTTGCATGAATATTCACTATGTGGATGTTTTCTAATGCGGGGAGTGCATAAGTGGAAGAACAGGGTGCGAGTGGAGGTGTGCTAGAATGCATGGGTTGGGTGGATGTGGAGTGCATATGTGAGCATGACGGGGTAACTAAGATGCCGGGGGCAAGTGAGTTTGGCGAATGCGTAGGAGGAGGTATGGGAATACGTGAGACATGTGTAGGTGTATGATGAGTTCGAATGGCAGGTGACATAAGTGGTGAAGGAATTTGTGCAGGAGGTGGTGCATGTGGAGTGGAAATAATAGGAGGAGATGGTGGTGGTGTGGGTGGATTATATGAAGTACTATGGTGTGTGCGGACCTGAGGATTAAGAGCTTTTTTCGTGCATATGTATGTGAAGATGAAGGGAGATCAGTACCTTTCGTTGTTGCATAACCTTGATCGACAATCGGAAGAGCTCGTATGTCTTGTAATGAGTGGCCTTTTACTCGTGCCCTTTTCACTGGAAGTTTCTTTCTAACAAGAGTGGATGGATTTCGTTTCGTGGAAGGTGGGCGTTGATCCAAAATCCTTCGGATTTCGGTAAGCTTCGAAGGTAAACTCTTTAGCCACAAGATTATTATTGAAGAGTATACATGAAATTTCTTTGCATCCTTTTATACCTGTACCTCATGCCGTTTCTTTTTTTCCATGATCGATGCCCATATGAGATGATGGAAGGGATATGGATGCACCCAAGCAAGGCATAAAAGCGTGTCACATGGAGCCACATTGTTGAACGGAATCTTGGACTCGATCCTCCTTAAGAGAATAAAATACTTGCATGTGCATAAAAAGATGATAGTACCTTTCGGAGAGGTCGTTGGTGGTGAACAACTTCACACACTCCTCACATACCTTGCTGGCTTCCACACCTGAATATGATCTCCCTGGTCTGAGCCGCTCTAACTCTTTCATCCCCACAACTTTGTTCACCATTTTCTTGGTAAGTGTTCCTCCTGTAAAGTGAGGAAAGGACTCAAAGAAATCAATTACCTCGTTAGTTGGAATATGCTTGGTAAGTGGCACTTCGGCAATCTCCGTGAGGTGTATCGTATGCAACTAGTCCTCTATGAAGATCTCTTTCAATGATGCTGGTGGAAGAGAAACGTGGGCAATCAATGTGAGTGAATCTTCCCCTTTGCTTGTTGACTGGGTTGAACGTGAACCTTGTTGATATTGCTCATCATCGGAATCATAATTGTTGCTCCTCATTGAATTCCTTAAGGATGATTCCAACATGTTATCTTTTATTGAGCTTTAAGGGTTCAATGATTGGCTTCTTCTAGTAGTCTTGTTGAATTCTACCTGTTTTGTTTTGATTATTTGATGTGTCTCTTCTGAGCCCTTGATACTTCAGGGAGTAGCAAGAGGAAATTGAACAACCTTGTCATTTTTTGATCCCTTTCTAGCGCAAGGGGCTCATCGATGGGGAGAGCTGGAGAGGAAGAGGTTGCGAAAATTGGCCGCGCAAGAGGAGGGAAACAAGGGAAATGGAAGCACTCAGAAAATCGGAGAAACAAAATTGACTTGGCATAAAAATCAACTAAGTTTGAATTGAAAACTTACTGAATCAATCGACTACAAAGTCGACTTGCTGCACTAAAGTTGTCTAAATCGACTTCCTAAAGTTGGCTAAAAATTTGACGAACTAAATTGACTAGTTGAAAAACAAATCGACTCTATCCTCTAAAAAATTGACTCAACTAATAGAAGATCACTCAATAAATCGACTAAAAAAATTTAGACTAAAAAAATTTGGCTCAAAAATTAGCCTGAAGACCAAAATCAACTAAAAAAAGAAAAAAAGGACTAAAAGCATTTGACTAAAAATTAGCCTTAAAAACCAAAATTGACTAAAAAATTTAGACTACAGAAAAAATTTGACTAAAAATTAGACCAAAATCAACTAAAAAGTTTAGACTAAAAAAGAAACCAAAATCGACTAAAAAATTTAGACTAAAAAATTTTGACTAAAAATTAGCCTAAAACCAAAATCGACTAAAAAAATTTTGACTATAAAATTTTGACTAAACAAATAGACTAAAAAGTTTAGACCACGAAAAAATCGACTTTTTAGTTTGGTTTTTTAGACTAAAAAAATTTAGACAAATGTCTTTGGTCAAATCTTTTTTTGTGTTTTTCTTTGTTTTTGAATGACAAGGCATAGTCTACTTATTCCCATTAAGATAGTTGATTACATAGTACTACAATATGTACAGTGGTGATCCAATTACCTTCAACGGGTTTCATGGGAAAGTTGGTAAGGTTTGAGACGAGACCGGTTTATCAGAGGGATTTGGGTCCCTTCAAGAGTGGAGAGACGTACCACCTCTTGAGGAAAGATCTCTTTTACCTTGTAATGACCCATTCATCCGGTGGATGATTTGTTTTCTTTTCTGTTGTACAAGCATGGTTGATATAGCAGGACCAATGATCCTTCTTTGGTCTCCGTCTTCCAAAGATTTCTGTCGTGCCATGCTTTCTACTTCATCTTCTCTTTCAGAGTTGAATATGCAATTGTTCTCTTTTCCTCTCGTTGATGTAATCTGTTCATATTAGTGTTACTTATGGTTTGTAAATTATCAATCCTTGGATACCCCACTCTGCTCGATCCTTTTAGAAATTCTAATGGAGCCACTTCTTCAAGACCATATACTAATTTGAAGGGAGTATGTTTCGTGGTTACCTTGAATGCTGTCCTATATGCCCATACCACACCTAGGTAGGTGGTGCCCCATGTCACGGGATGGAGATAGCACATTTTCCTCAAGGGAGAGATGAGTATCTTGTTGGTGCTTTCCGCTTGACCATTGGCTCATGGTTAATATGCACATGATTTTTTGTGGAAAATTTTGTACTTCATAAATATTTCAGTTAGGGTTTTGTTGATGAAGTGAGATCCTTGGTCACTGGTAACTTCAATTGGACAACCATACGTGTAGAAAATATTTTCATACAAGAAAGGGGCTACCGTGTGAGAAGTGAAATATTTTGTTGCCAGAACCTCTGCCCATTTGGTGGCATAATCAGTGGCCACCAACAAGTATTTCATATTCGATGGAGAAGTGGTGGGATAGATTGGCCCCACAAAATCTGATCCCCATTTTTCAAATGGTCTCCATGATAAAGAAATTTGCAAGGGTTGGTTGTTGAGCTTACTTGGTTTTGGTGCACAACGTTGGCAAGCGTCGCATGTCTTTGCATATTTTGTTGCATCTCAAAAATAAGGCCACCGTAATCCTCCATGTAAGATCCGATGTGGTGTTCTGTGACCTGGATAATGGCATGGAGTTGTTCCTCCATGGGCTTCTTCTAGTGTTTGTTGTACTTCATGTGGTAAGACGCATCTCCTATAGATCCCATCATGTCCTACTCGAAAAAGAGTATTTTGAATGATTGAAAAATTCTTACTTTTGAGTAGCAATCTTCTCCATTGTAGTAGTGTGAGATTAGGTGGGCAGGTTCTCGTAGTTAACAAATGATGAATGTCTTGGTACCAAGTAGGGTAAGTGCTTACTTAAATAAAGATTGATCTCGGAGGTTTTCTTCTATGCCCGTATCTGGTTCCGGATGTCCTTTAATCCTTGAGAGGTGATCTTCCATCACATGGTGCTTCCCAGGTCGTTGAACTAGTTCGAAGTTGAATTCTTGGAATAAGAGTAGCCACCTCCACACTCTTCCATAGATGTTTGGCTTATTTAGCAAATATCTGATTGCTTGATGATTGGTGATGACGGTGAAATGAATTCCCAACAAATAATGACTGAACTTCTTGAGGGCGAAAACAATAGCAAGTTCTTCTCTTTCAGTAGCACTATAGTTGCGTTCTGCTGTAGTTAAAATTCTTCTAGCATAGTAAATGGGTTGATCAAGTTTATGTTCTTTGCTAGGTTGGGTGAGTATGGCTCCTACCACTGTAGAACTTGCATCCACATGAACGTGGAAAGTAGCATTCCAATATGGTACTACTAAAATAGGTGCACTGATGAGTTTGGTTTTTAGAAGGGTAAATGCATTGTCTTCTACTTCAGTCCATTGAAAGAGTACTGTTTTGCTAACGAGCCTAGAGAGGGGTTTAGTTATCTGAGCATACATTTTTATGAACTTGTGGTGATAGCCGATATGTTCTAAGAAACTCTGAATTTCTTTCGCATTAATTGGTTTAGGAATATGTGGTATTACTCTGATTTTGTCAGGATCGGGAGCCATACTTTTTGCTGAGACTATGTGACCTAAGAGTGTCCCTTCGGTCACCAAAAAGTGACATTTGTTTGGACTGAGTTTCAATTTGGCTTCTCTGCAAGCACTAAAAACGTGTTCCAATTGACAAAGATGATTAGTGAAGTTTTCCAACGGAGTAGAACTTTTCCACCGGAGTAGAACATCCAATGCCTCAAAAGGTGGAGAAGTCCATAAAAATTATCAAGAATTTTGGTAACAATGATCGAAAGATCGAGTAAACCACTTGATTGAAAGAGGAAGGAGCGTTGCATAATCCAAAAGTCATTTTTGTGTATACATACGTATCCCAAGGTGTTACAAATGCAGTTTTTGCTTGGTCCTTTGGATGGATGAACACTTGGTTGTATCCGCTAAATCCATCCATGAAACTGTACAAAACATGACCAGCCACATCTTCCAAAACTTGTTTTTGAAAATGGGTTGGAAACCCATCGAGAATCATAACCTTGTTGAGAGCCCTAAAATCGACGTAGACACGAATCTTGTTGGATTGCTTCTTTTGGACTATCACCATCGATGATAACCATTTTGAATGCTCCAACGGGACAATGATCCTGGCTTCCTCTAGCTTTTCTATTTCTTTTCTGATCTCTTCTGCATACTTTGGATTAAGATGATAAATCCTTCCTCTTACTGGTTTAGCATCGTGAATCAACGGAATCGAATGTTCTCCAAGATGAACAGGAATTCCTTCTGAGTCATGGTAGCTCCATGCCAACACATCCTTGAAATTTTGCATGAAAGTGGTTACCTGATCTAGTAATGACGGATGATCCCAAATCCATGTTGCCAACAAAATTGGTTGTGAATGTTCCTCATTACCAAGGTTGACTTGCCTTACAGGTTTAGATATAATCGTTGATTCTTCGTTTTGGTCTTCAAAAATGCATTGTGGATAGGCCGGAGATTCCTCTATGTTGATCTTTGATTCCTTTTCTTGTATCCATAAAGATGAAAGCTCTTTTGTCCACTATATGTCGGATGGTATAGGTAAGTCGTTTATTGCTGTGCTTTTCTCCTTCCCTTTCCCAAGTTGGGTCAAATCTTTCGAAACTCCTTTCTTTCCCCTCCTCAAGTGCATGACTGGTTCTCCAAGCCCAAGAGTTTCTACCTGTTCAGACTCCCCTTCACAAATAGATACACCATAACATGGAGAGGCTTCCATCCATTCCAAAAGATCTTGGTCATCGTTTATTTCAATTTCATTACATGCTTCCACGATAGGAATGTGTTATTCTTTAAGAATAGAGAAAGAATGAGCATTACCTCCATGAGACCCTCTCTGATCTAAATGTACTTGTTTTTGTACTCTCCCTGGTAGGTTAACCAGAATAGTATCCTTTCCCCAATCGTGCATGGCTTGAATGTGCCTTAGCCATGGCCTCCCTATGAGTAGAGGAAAGCCTCCATTGACCCGTGGTAGATTTAACACCACAAAATCTAAAAAGAAGGTCTGAACGTCCATCTCTAGAGGTACCTTTTCTACAATACCAAGAGGTTTAACTCGACTGTGGAAGCCAAGGTTATTGTGAACTTTGCTTATCCAAAAAGTTGGAGTCCAAGTAATTTGGGGGTAAAATCTAGCATGAGATTTATGCTCGAACCTCCATCGATTATTACTCCATCCCGTAATTTGGTAGATTTAACACCACAAAATCTAAAAAGGTCTAACCGTCCATCTCTAGAGGTACCTTTTTTACAATACCATTAGGTTTTACTCGACTTTGGTCAGCCAAGGTTATTGTGAACTTTGCTTCACGAGAAAGTTGGAGTCCAAGTAATTTGAGGGTAAAATCTCGCATGAGATTTATGCCCGAACCTCCATCGATTATTACTCCATTTATAGTTATTCCATATATAGTGACCGATAGACATGGACTCCTTACGTCGGTTAGAGAGTTGGTTAATACTTTTGTGAAGTTCTCGAAAATTGAAGCTTTCATCAGGTTTGTTGGAGTTTGCCCACCATTTATTGCAAGCATTGTCAGAGGAGATAATGTCTCTATAATCCTTATAACTTCACTTTCAAATCTGTCGTCCCGTCTTAATAGATCATACAATGATACGTGTTGGAAGGTGTTCTTTAATATTTCCTGAGTTTTGATGATGGATGATATTGACGAAGGTAGACAAGGCTCGTTAGTTGAATGAAGTTCCCTCATCGTCTCTTCAAAAGCTTTGTCTATTTCCTGCAAAACTTTAGAATTTTTTGTACCTGAGTCTTTTTCTTGCAGGACCCTTGCTTCTACTTTCTTTTTTTGGGCTCTAGTTTGCACCCCTTGTTCTTGATCCATTTCTTGCAACGCCACCAATTTAGCTTCGGGACTTGGCCTGAAAGATGGGTTTGCATTGAGTTCTTGATTTCCTTCTTCTCTCTGTTGTGAAACAGGTTTAAGCTATGGAGCATAGCTTGGGTTTTTTTTTTTTTCTGGTCCATAGTTGTGCAGGGAAAGATCTCCATGAAGTTGACCAAGATCACTTAGTGGAGTGGCATGAATATGGGAAAATGAGTCGATTTCAAAAAATTGTCTATTTTCTTGAATTGGGCTATCTTTGGAAAATAAGTCGACTTCAAAAATTTGACCATTTTTAAGTAGATTATTTTTAAAAAGTTGGGAAGCTTCAAGTTGACCATTTTCCAAGAATCGGTCTACTTTATAAACGTGGTCATTTTTACAAAGTTGGTCAAGTTTTTTAGTCACTTGCCCATCTTTTAAGTCAACTTCATTAACTTGACCATTTTTAAAAAATGTGTCAACTTCCTTAGGTGAAAAAAATCGTCTAAATTGCCGAGGATGATTGGCTTGAAAAAACCATCTAATTTCCCTAGGAGCATTACACATACTCCGGTCCTCTTTCTCTGATAAGTGCAAGTGTATGGGAGAAGATTGGATACCTGGATAATTAAGAGTGTTGCTCTCTTCTTTCTTACTTGAATGAATTGTTGGTTGCTTTCCCTTATTGAAACAGATAACATTGACTTGGTAGGATGGAGCTGATCCATTTGTAGAAGCCTTCTGCTTTGGACATTCCTTTGAATAATGATCCATTGTATCCGGGCAATACCTGCATTCTGGGAGGGAGCATTTTCCTTGAAAATGCCCATATTCGCAACATTTGTAGCACATAATAGGACGAGCTGGTCTCCTAAATGGAGGTTTTCTTTGATTAGAGGAGATTACCTGAGTAATGATATACATGCTTTCGACTTGAAATCTTGGAGTTGATAATAGGGGCTAATGTATAGATATACTTGGTGACTCCCAATTCGCTTGCATACCCTTGAGAAAATAGCAATCCCTTGCTTCATGGCCTTGTTTTCCACAAAATTGACACACCAAGCTCTCTGGACAATCTTGAGAAGAATGTCCTTATTTCTTACATATTGTGCACCAAATAGACCTTTTTACCTCTTTTTGCATTCTAAGCTCCTCGAACTCTTGTCGCGGCAGAGCTAGCGCTTCATCCCTTCCTTGCCAAGCAGCCTTTTCCTCTTGCAAAGTTTTTTGTAACTTCAAAGCTTCTAACTCTCTTCTTAGTTGTGCAAGACGATCACTTGTGAATTCATCCATACCTTCATGTTCTTTGATTTGGAGTCTTTCTGCGTCGATCCTCGAGGCTACGGCTTCAAATTCTCCAAACAATGCATCAGCTTGTAGTAACTCTCTAAGCTTTTGCTAAGACGCTTTTGGTAGAGCTTTCTCTACCCATTTCTTGACTAAAAAATCCCCAGGATTGTGAGGAAGACGAGAAACTAACGACTTCACTCTGGTCATCAATTCAGAGAATGCCTCTCCCTTTTGTAGTTTAAGATTTTCCAATTGATCAAGAATGCGTTCTGTGGAGTTACCTGGCTAAAAGTAGTTGTGATAGCGGTTTTAAGAGCATCCCATGTGGTGGAGTGTGCTTCATCATTGTACAATCGATCCCTGAGCCCTTCAAGAGTGGTCGGAAACAAGGCAAGGAAGGCATCTTCTCTGCTGATGTAAACCCCTAATCTTACATAGGGAGAGAAACCTTCTGACATGATCATCCACATCCTCATGAGGAGCTCCCTTGAAGGAAGGAAATTTGATGCTGATCCGAGAGAGTAAATTAGTCAAATCGTCCTCCACCGCAGGTTGTCTTTGGTTGTCGGCCATGTCCGAATGTGGTGTGTCTTCTTAAGTGCAATATGAAGTGTGGGTTGCAATTTGAAGACTCAATAGGGAAGAAAAATAGCACATACGATGACACATAATGAAATGAGAGAAAGAAGCTGAAATTATGAGTATAAATAGCTCAAAAGAGGATTATATAGACTTTGGCAATCGGTAGATGACATAAGAATACATCTTCACTCTAATTGCTGGGCTTCGATTCTCTAAACATACATTCTCAAAACTCTTATCTTCCACTAGCTACTCAAGAGAAGAATGGCCAATCACTGCTTGCCCACTACTCACTCACAGTGCCAAGCTAGTTGATTCCAATTCTACCAAGTGAAGTACTAGTGGCAAGCTAAGACCTATATACACACAAAGGGAAGGCAATGCTTCAACTGTGCATTCCTTCCACGAGTCTCTCTCTCCCTCTCAGCTTGTACCTCTTTGATGGAGAGGTCTCCTTATATAGTTTTTCTGGAAGTGAAGGGTAGCAAAAGGGACAAAATTAGTTTCTTTCTTGGTAGGCTCACTGACCATTTTGGTAATCTGGAAACTTCCTTCTTGGTCCACTTTTCTTTCGTCGTCACTATCTTCCAAATTCTGGTATTCGGTGCCGTCCACCGTCCATGAGTCCTCCGTGTGCAAGTGGCTGAAAATTTAGACCATATGCAATATGAGAAATTTACTCGCTTTTTTTCAAGTGAAAAAGTAGACTAAATCAAAAGTAGACCATTTTCTTAAAGAATAGACTACTTTTGAATTAAGTAGACTAATTCCATAAAAATGGTGAACTTTTGAGATAAGACCACTAACTTGTAAAAGTTGACTAAAAGAAATAGACTACTTTGAGAAATTGGTCAACTTAGGAATTTAGACTACTTAGAGAATTGGTGAACTAGGAATTTAGGCAACTTAGGAAATTGTTGAAATGGAAAAATAGGCAACTTAGGAAATTGGTGAAATGGGAAATTAGGAAACTTTGGGAATTGGTGAAATGGGAAATTAGGCAACTTGGAAATTAGGCAACATAAGAAATTGGTGAAATGGGAATTAAGCAACTTAGGAAATTGGTGAAATGGGAAATTGGTGAAGTAGGAAATTATGCGACTTAGGAGATTGGGAATTCTGCCTCCTTCGTGAACTGATTAGGTGGATCCCCTCTTCATTTTATTGCTCTTTGCTTCTTCCGCTTCTCCTCTTGCTCGAAATCGAGGTAACTTTTATTGTACTTGGCTTTTGCATCTTGAAAAGCAAAACATAAAATACATTATTTTAAGGGTATATCAAAGTACCCCGCTACACCAAGGTACTTGACCATTGTACCAGGTGGGGTCCATTGAAACTGCTGACAAGGAAGCCAGCTAGGTAGATCATCCAAGCAAATCCGAAAACCACAAGACTTATGCCAATTGATCTTGGCACCATATGCATCACAAAATCTATCCAAAGCATGTTGAAATTTGATGAGATTGGCCTCCTAGCCCTACAAGTATATGGCAGTGTCATCAGCAAACTCTGCATCCAATAGAAACTCATCCCTAACCGGGAGCCACATACCCTGAAGCCTAGGGTACTCCCCGGCAAAGAAAGCACTCATGGCCTCAACAAAGAACAGAAAAAAAGTGGGAGCTAAGGGGCAACCGTGTCGACCCATCTTGAGATACTGAACTTCTCCCCTTGAACCCCCCTCTCCTCACTAGAAGCCGGCTATGGGCAGAGCAGTAGAGAAAAGCAACACCCCTGATCCAACAAGCGAGAAAGCCCATACAAAGCATAGTGGACTCCAAAAAATCCAAGTTATCGCGATCATAGGCTTTCTCAATGTCCGGCTGTAGAACTACAAGAGGCTCATCGTGCAGCCTAGCAAGGGAGGTAGCTTCCAAAAAATTGAAGATGTTGTCAAGGATACTGCGACCCTTAACAAATCCAATTTGAGTTAGGTGGATCAAGGACTCCAGAAGAAGCTGCAATCTCAAATTCAGAGCCCTCGCAAGATTTTTGTTGGGTGAGCTGAGAATCGTAATCAACTGCTAGTGCCTGAGATCATCCAACTCCCCCCCTTCCTTCGAGATGAGGAAGATCAGACCCTCAACAAGCCCTCTCTCTCACATTTTAGTAAGTGATGCGCGCTCTCTTTCACCCTCTCTCTTTCTCTATGTTTTCTCTTTCCTAATTTCTCTTTACTTTTGTTTTGCAAGAGCTTTTTGGCGTCAATGTTTTGTAATTTGACAAGAGGCCACATCACTTGTGCTTTGATGAGAGCGATCCAAAAGAAATTACATCGATGTAAGTGATTTATATGCATGCATGTATTGTTTTGTGATTTATTAGAGAGACAGAGAAAGAAAGATGGGAGAGAGAGATGAAAGAGAGAGAGAAAGAGAGAGAGATAGAGAGATAGAGAGAGAAAGAAAGAGATAGAGAGAGATACATACACACATGCATACTCATGTATATGCATGCATACATACACGCATGCATACACACACATGCATACATACACACATACTTGTAATGTGACGTGTAAGATATCTTTTATCTGATGTCATGTACAAGGGTAAGTAACCCAATGTTAGTAACACACTACTATGGGGGGTCTGCAGAAATCGATTTGGGAATTTTTTCTTTTAATCGAACCCTCGTATGGGAGCTTCTATTCTTTGGTTCCTTGCATGCCCTACCACACAAGGTAATAGAAGCTTAGGGAAGACCTCCACCATCTCTTCTTTCCTCTATGCTCTCAATAAGAGCCCATGAATGTAATATGAGTATGAGTCTGTGACATGTCTGTCCACTATCACTTATGTGTACACCACACATTATTTGATTATGTGTATATGAAAATGGTTTATTATGGTTCAATGCATACCGAATTTAATTAATGTAAACTAATATTGATTATTGAAACCATTATTGATTATTCTATGATGTATCATCATATCATGTATGTACATTGTGCATCATACATGTGTACAGTGTGTTGTAGCCTGTTAGATATGATTGGTAATTTGGTTGAAGCTTGTAGCATTGAAGAAGGGAGATCCCTCGACTCCATTTTGAAGAGGAAAAAGTGATTGCTTAATCTCCCAGGGCACCTTCTACTCAAGGGGGTTCTCCTTAGGGAAGTATACCCAATGCTCTCTCAGGCATACATAAAAAAAAAAAAATACAGCAGTTGGCTTGTTTAGTACAACATGATTCTAAAAGATATAGAACAACATGGATTCTAGGACTCCTTCAAAGAAAACATCACATGAGATGCTACAAGCTTATTTGTAGAAGCCATTCTAGCAAGAACAAACAATGACTTGAAATAAGAGCAACATTACATAAACAAGAATAGGAAACTTCTTCCAATACAAGATAATCTGATGACTAATTCCATGGACAAGACATTATAGCATTACGTAAAGAGATGGACAATTGTGGGAGAGAGTCCCAACTCACTCCTCCGTAAGAAAAGGAAGACATCTTTTTAGCCTAGGAACTTGAGAACTTGCAAGGCAGGAAGTGGAAGCTACCCTTGCTCAACTCCACCTGTTGGAGTCAAGTGCCTGACCCACTCCTCGGCCCACTCCTCCTTCACAAAGGTCCCAATTCCATGCTTCAATCTTCCATCCACCCCTAGGAGAAGCAAGAAGTGACTCCCCCCTCTACACACTATGTAGAGGTCTTGTGTCCGTGTCTCCTCTGTCTATCTATGAGCTTCTCTCTTTGACGGAGAGGTCTTCTTATATAGTTTTTCTGTGGGATTGATAGGAGTGAAGGGTAGCAAAAGAGGACAAAATTAGTTTCTTGTTTTGTAGCTCACTGACAATTTTGACACTCTGAAAACTTCCTTCTTGGTCCACTTTTCGTACGCCGTCACTATCTTCCAAATTCTGGTATTCGGCGTGTCCACTGTCCATGAGTCCTCCACGTGTAAGTGGCTGAAAATTTAGACCATATACAGATCTAGGAAACTTAGTCTCTTTTTTCAAGTGAAAAAGTAGCATAAATCAAAAGTAGACCATTTCCTTAAAAAATAGACTACTTTTGAAGTAAGTAGACTAATTTCATAAAAATGGTGAACTTTTGAGATAAGTCTACTAACTTGTAAAAACTTGACTAAAAAAATAGACTACTTTGAGAAATTGGTCAACTTAGGAAATTAGGGAACTTAGGAAATTGGTGAAATGGGAAAATAGGCAACTTAGGAAATTGGTGAAATCGGAAATTAGGCAACTTAGGAAATTGGCGAAATGGGAAAATAGGCAACTTAGGAAATTGGTCAAATGAGAAATTAGGCAACTTAGGGAATTGGTGAAATGGGAATTTAGGCAACTTAGGAAATCAGTGAAGTAAGAAATTGGTGAAGTAGGAAATTATGAGACTTAGGAGACTGGAAATTGGCCTTCTCCATGAACTCATGAGTTCGATCCCGTTGTCTTCATTTTATGCTTCTTGTGCTTCTCCTCTTACTCGAAATCGAGGTAACTTTTCTTGTACTTGGCTTGTGAATCTCGAAAAGCAAAACATAAAATACATTATATGAAGGGTGTATGAGAATACCCCGCGACAAGCATGAACAATGAAAGCATAGATTATTATGTGCATTGTGCATCATTACAGAGTGATTAGTAATTTGGTTGAAGCTTGTAGCATGAACAATGACAACATAGATAATTATGTGCATTGTCATCATTACAGAGATCACACATGCACTGTTGTATTGTACAACAACATATGTATGTGCACACACATAAATAAGGATGGATGAATCGGATGGTTGGATGGGTGATTTTACATGCAAGTGAGAAGAATCCTAAATTCACATGTGATACAGTAGAGACAATTCATTCATAATAGCTACCAAGAAGAAAAAAACAAGCATAAGCTTCATCATGTTATATAAATATTCCCTAGGACTACTCATTCATGTCAATAGTTCCCAATAGCACTTGTGCATGTTCCTTCGTAACTAAGCATACATGAGCATATGTAATTGAACATATAAGCATACTCACTCTTGATACTCCAGCAGGAGATGCAGCCAAAAATTACATTCAGTCATCATAAAGTACTAATTCACACACAATTGGATTGATAAAAAGATAGTTGATAAAGGTCAATACAATGTTGATGTAGTCAAATGGACATGCAACTAAACTAACCGTTCTTTGTAGACTCTAGTATGTACTGATGCACATGTGACATAATACTCATGTCAATGGTCAGAGACTCACAACCAATCA